>CM073137.1:27797640-28330140 GCA_037039145.1 Fundulus diaphanus
CTGTAATGCTTCTACTCTGAAACCATGTACTTTCCTGCTCTGTTGTGTTTTGCTCCAGCTGGTTGTGTGCTGAAATCCACTCCTGTTGTCTGGCTGAATTATCAGGTCCTTTGTCCGGTGCATTACACAACCAGACAATTTGACTTCCCCAGTTATAGCTTCTGCATCCTTCAACTCGGACTACAGAAATGCTCTGAGTAATAAAAGTGGCATATTTGTGAAATTGGTATGCCGGAAGACCTTGACCTTGCTTAGCAGCTCTGCAAGTACTGTGACGTAATTTTTCAAAAAACGTAATAGAAAACTGAATGGCTTGAAAAATATGATGAAACAGAATAGATATCTACACAGCACCAGGAAAGACTACATTTAAATTATCTGCATCCCTAGAGACTCCAAGTACACAAAATGTAAGGGCTAATGTGGATTTTGTATATGTTCCTTTAAGTGCGATTAAATGGAAGTTTCATTCATTGAAACACTGCTCTTGTTCTAATAGTGCTTTTACTTATATTATTCAATAAAGTATTTTTAGTACCAATTAATAACATGTCTTCTTAAAGGGGAGATATGTAAAATCCACCTTAACATGTAGTGGGTTGTCGTTGACTTTGCAGCATCCCTGGAACTGAGCATGCATGTAGCGACAGTGAAGAGGAAAACTCCACTTTAACAGGAAGAAACCTCCAGCAGAATCTGCCTCAATGTGATTAACCATTTGCCACTATCGACTGGGGGTTTAAGAAGACAGAGCATATGCACACATAAAACAGAGGCACTAATCCAGGAGTACTACGTAAAAGCAAAATAAGTTAATGTTAGTGGCTTCATCGAGGAAAGATGTACAGCTAAGCAGATAAGCTCTGAACCAGTTTCCAAGTCTATAGGTTGAAAGAGAACACATACAGTTACTCTTAAATAAAATGTCACCCAATAGCTATGTCTTGGAAAGAGACGGGGTTAAATATTAAAAGACAGGGTCAAGCATGTCATCAAAAGGAGAACAATAGCGGCTCAGCCAATACTCCCGTACAGGAAGGTGTCACAGCTAAAGCTAGATGTAGCTTCTATAAACAGAGAGAGAAAACAGAGCATGAAGTTAAAAGCTAAAATTACAGGAAATAATGCAAAATGAGTGTAGCAACGTCAGCAAAAGTGGTCATTATGTCCCCCAGCAGGCTGAGCTTATAGCATGCTTATAACTACAGAGATAGTGCAGGATAACCTACGCCAGAAAGCTTTGTTAAAAAGTTTTTTGATCAGCTTCAAACTTTTAAGTACATTTTGTGGACTTTTTGACAGTAAAAATTACAATTGTTCACCCATGAAGGAATAAATGCATTGATTAGTTTTTCAGCATCATTCTTAACCAGTATATAACAAATTGTAAACATAAAAGAAGGGAATCCTAGAAACCTTTGTGATATGGTATTTAAATGGTACGGTCTGGTCAACAATGAGAGAAAGGTTCTTTACTTTACTGCCACCCAAATTAAACGATTGACTAAGCAGATTCCTTTTCAAAGTCTCTGGTCCAACTATGGCAACTTCTGTCTTGACTGAATTTCAAAGCAAAACTTTTTGAGTCATCCAGGTTTTTGTCTTCAAGACATGGATGGATAAATATAAGAGTATCATCAGCATATGAGTGGACATTTTTCCCATGCTGTCTCATAATTTATGATGTGTTTTTAAGTAATACTAAATAATAACGACTCTTTAAAAGTTGTTTCAGCTTTTAAAAAAATATAGTCAGAGACTGATTTGTTCACACTCAAAAGGTTAGCACAAGGTCCAGAGTATCAAGAGAGAATTGGGTAGGTCTGCACATTTTTTCTACAAAGCCAGTTGAATGTAAGATAGCATTGAAAGCTACATTTAGGCATGAATGTTAAAATCCCTCACTATAATGACCTTATCAGTATTTAACACTAAACAAGATAAGAAATGTGAGAACTGGGGCCTCACGTACGAAGCGTGCTTATGCAAAAAAAACCTGCAGCGCAATGTTTAGCACCCTATTTGGCATGTACAAAAATGAATGACGCCTGAAAGTGTGCAGTAAAACGAGTAAATGTTTTCACTTGCCATGAAAATTTGTACCAGCTATGCAAACTCCTTTAATCAAAAATGTAAAAAATCGCAAAGTACTAAAACTGACCCAAATACACTGAAATATAACTCAATTCAGTTTTATTTAACCCAGTGAGTGTTGAATCTGAAGTATTTTGTTGAGTTTGAGCTGTTATGGGTGAAACCCGCACAATGAAATAGAATCACATTTAGCCTCATACGATAACGTAACACACCTCAAAATGATGGAAACAACCTAAATTAGAGGTAAACTGTAAATATCCATCTGTATTTGTCACATGTAGATGTAAATGCACATCGGTCTGTGCGCTGAGAACCATAAAATACAAGGGAATCATCTAAGTGGCTCTTTAGTCTTAATGAAAGACAAAACGGGTCCGGATCAGCAGATTAATTCTTAACAAGTAAGATGGGATGATTTCTAAAGTGGAGACAATCACACATGTCGATAAATAACAGACGTTGGGTTGTGAAACAATGCCAGCATCGGCACTGCTGGAGGACATCGGCGGTGGAAGAATGTGGAGGTAGCGTGTATTCAGAGATCCTGCAGACCTGCTGGCACATGATGATGAGTGGCTTAAAAGCCGGTTCAGATTGCCCACTGAACTTTTTTGCCGGTGCCATTTTAAGCTCTAACTCTGCTGCAGTCTTTGCAACTGGAGCTTTTCAGGGAGAGCTGACTGACAGGTCGGGTATTTTTTAGTCATCCCTGAGCCATTCTGGCCAGTCCCCTGGGATGACCTCATCCATATGCTGTACAGGTACGTAAAAGTCCCCTAAACCTTAGCTCACATTTGCAGCGAGGAGCCAATTTCCAAATGTAATCACAGCTCTCATATTGCTGTAATCCTGCTCAACTCAGGATTCAACTGTATTATGATAATAATAATAATTCTCATAGTATTAGTTCTGTTGGGAACAAAATAAAATCAGGCTCACTACACGATAGCTGACGTCGATGTAATTTTTTTATGTAATGTCCTGACTGATTTTAAAGATTTAATGTAGCCTATTTCACAGTGTGTGGGGGGACAGATTTCCTTATCGAAGTATTGGAGGCATATTCACTTCATTAGAATGATTTGGTGTGCATTACAGCGATCACCATTAAGCTGTAATGGAGCTCAATTCAGCAGCCAGACAGTGCCATTTGGATTTTATAAACATTGGAGAATAAAACGGGTATGAACAGACAAACTTTAAATTTTTAGCCGTTTTCTTTAATGTGTTTAATGAATATATAGACACGTGATGAGTGCTTTCCGGATATTTTTACTGATTTGCATATTTAATTCGGGGCGAGGCCAAGGCGAACTAAGATACTTATGCGGGTGCACCCAGTTCTTTGCAAATATGGATTTATCAAGGCAATGCATGAGGTGACCTGTCTACACACGGTTTTGTACATCTGAATTTCTTTGTGTGCCGCAAGTTTCAGGATATCTCCCCACTGCCAATGTTTAGCATAAGAGTGGCATACTCTTTCATACATCAGATCCCTGGTCTAAACATTGAGAGTAAAGGCTTGGTGGATGATAAAAAAACAACAAACAGAGGTTGCTTTGCAGTTGGATCAGAAAAACTAAGGGCTAGATGTTCAAAGGAACTGTAGCTATTAACTGACCTGGGATTTATCAATAAATATGACTGAAATATGCTTGCTGCTACTCCTCTTCCTCACCCAGTATTTCGAGGACTGTGAAAATTTAAATATTTAGGAGTTGACTCATCTATACTAACATAATCCTCTTGCTGCAGCCAGGTTTCCGTGAGACAGAATAAATGAATCTGATTATCACAAATCAAGTCATTAACTAACAAAGTCTTTGAAGAGAGAGGTCTTATGTTCAATAAACCACATTTTATTCAGAGTGGTATTTATGAGTTTCATGATCTGCTCCTTTTAGATTAGTTTTTAATCTAATTGATTTTGGCCGTGGGCAAGACACTGTCTCAATGGGGTAATGGGTGGGTAACAGTACAGAAGCTGCACTTATGAACAAAACTATCAAACCCAGGAAAATATGTAATTTCGGAAGGAGGAAAAAGCAAAAAAGAGTTATCACACTGAAAATTTCATTTGAAACCGGGCTATGAGCCTTAGATGTGCCTTTTCTTTTTTTTCTCGAAAGTTATAAAGTAATTATGCCTGAAACTGCATTGTTAACCGTTGAATTTAACAACTGGGGATCATCTTCCTGTATCATTACATATAACTCAGCTATAAGCAAATGTTTTCTACAAGCCAAACAGTTTATTCAGAAAAACCTTTAGCTTTTTCAATTCACTTCTAAAAAGGTAATAATACAATGTAAAAGACGCATGAATTTTCAGTTTTGTTTTACATTTTATAAATCATACATGCAAATAATAAGTGGAAATATCTTTAAAGGCATTACTGTAACAACACCCTTCTTATAATTGCTGCCAGGTTTCCATATGTCCCCACTGTTGTTTTGATGTATTGTCTTTGGTGATGAGCTCCAAATCTGAAAGGCTTACTTGCCATCACCCTAATTATTTGCTCCCTCCACATATTCTCTGCCAGATTCAACCTTGGACTCAGTCTGGGCCACTCCAAAACGTTCATATTACATGCAGTGAAAAGAAACAAGTTGGTATTACGTTAAACCTAAATCTGAAGGAGGTACGAATAATTTTGGCCTTATCTATATGTATGAGATATGCTGGATTTATCCCTGTCAAACGATATTCTGGCTTGAATCCTTGCGTCTATTTCGACCACATATTACATCAACCCCATCACATTTATGTGTGAAATTATTTGAACCTGAAAAGCTTCATTTCCTGCGGGGACATACCAGCGGTATTCACAGTGTAGTATAACAGACTTCTGCTTCAAACAGAATCAAAGCACAGCAAATCCCAGAGTCCCTGACCACTGTCATTCAAGTTGTTGCCAACCTGTTGTTTCAGAACTATTACAATGTCATAAGTGATATCCATTGCTCATTTTGATTGTGGTGCATTAGGCAGATGGGTTTGTCTATTTAGAGTGTGTGGAGTTGGTTGTAGCCTGCAGAGTACCCAATTCTCCCACGCTTCCTGTTTAACTGACGCCGCAGCAGATTGTTTATGACAGCTTTCCGGCTGCAAACACCAGACTGTGTGCTGTAGGACAACTTCTATTACTGCAGCATGCATCAGCATGAGCATGTGCAGGCACACATGGGAGCACATAAAGAGTCAAAGAAATAAATAAATAACTGGAAAAAACATAGATCAAAGCAAATGTTCGTATATTTTTTCACCCACGTAAGAACGTGTTTTGTGAATTCAAATAAATCACACACACCTTATCGCTTTAAAACAGTTCCACCGATGCAGCCATTAAAGACACTTTTTTTTTTTGTTAACCTGGTGTCACCGCCTTTTTTTCCACAGACAGTTTGGACTCAACGGCTTTCAGTAGTGACAAAATCGAGTTTCAAAGCAAGAATGTGTAACAGTTAATACTTTGTTACCATTAATGCTCTAATGACATATACCTGGGAATGGTTTGGGACAATTAAAGGAAAAAGTATTTATCTATGACAATGGCTATGATAAAATCTAATTGTCAGTTTGATTTTTTGGTATCCATCTATATATTCCACATCAGCAACTCTTCGCAGACTTTAAGGACAGACAAGGAAGTATGATATTGGTCAGAAGAAAATGCCACAGCTTGAGTTGGGTTTCTACCAGTTGCATCCCTTTTTCTGCTTTATTTCCCTCTCCATATCTGTACTTTTCTCACTCTTTCCCCCAGTCCCCCTGGCTTTGTATTTTTTAGAGAATTTCTCTTGTTGTGTCAGTGTGACAGAAGAAGATGCAAAGCTTTTCCCGTCGGCAGTGTGGATAAAACAGTTGACTCTGCACTTGTGAGCACAGTCAGAGTGTTGACTGAAAGAAAGACCCTTTTCTTTGTAGGGATGTGTGTGTGTGACTGTGTGTGTGTATTGCTGTGCATTTCTGAGTGAGAATGGCTGAGCCTGGTGCAGAATCCAGATGAGGAAAAGGTGCTGTTAAGCATTACTTTACAACATCTAGCAGGATTGGATCAGGTGGGGATTGAGACTTCAAATTGAGAGGGCAATGTGGGAGAGCAGAAGCATCTTTGTCAGTCTTTCTGAGCTGTCTTAATGATGCTATGAGAGTTTTGTTTTCTCCCCTATATCACTTTTCTCTATTACAGCCAGGTGAGGTATCTGTTATCACATTGAGAACAACAGAACCACACTTCATTTATACTTTGATCTGTTGTGTGAACTAGATTATGGTCCATTTTCACTTGTTCAGTTTAATATTTACTAAAGACAAAACATTTCAAGATCATAAAAAGACCACCACAGTGCTTTACAAAGGCCTATCCAGCCATCCATTTTCTGACCCGCTTAATCCCTCATGGGGTCGCGGGGGGTGCTGGTGCCTATCTCCAGCGTTCACTGGGCGAGAGGCGGGGTACACCCTGGACAGGTCGCCAGTCTGTCGCAGGGCAACACATAGACCAGGGGTGGCCAACTCCGGTCCTCGAGAGCCGGTGTCCTGAAACTTTTAGAGGTTTCCTTGGCCCCACACACCTGAATCAAATAGTACAATTAGCTCCTCAGTATGCAGTCAGGTTCTTCAGAGTCCTGCTAATTAACTGATTATTTGACTCAGGCGTGTCAGACCAGGGACACATCTAAAGGTTGCAGGACACCGGCTCTCGAGGACCGGAGTTGGCCACCCCTGACATAGACAGACAGGACAAACAACCATTCACGCACACACTCACACCTAAGGACAATTTAGAGAAGCCGATTAACCTAACAGTCATGTTTTTGGACTGCAAACTCCATGCAGAAAGACTCAGGGTTGGATTTGAACCCAGAACCTTCTTGCTGCAAGAAGGTATTCTTACAATCTATTCATGCTACAGCTGCAAGCTTTAATGCATTCTAGTTGGGTGCTAAGGGCCAGACCAAAACAAAGTGGTACATAATGGTCAAGTGGAAAGACAGTAATACATGGTTTTATCTATTTATTTTTACAAGCAAAAAGCCTTCCAAGCCCCCACTACTCTGACATCCTCAAATGGGAAAATATACAAACTAGCAGATATTTGCAATGAACACATCAAACAGGAACAATTTAAGCAGCTCATCACAACTAATATTTTAATGCTTTCTCAACACTAAACCCAAAAGGGGACTTTTAATGACTACTGCACTTTCAAAATTATTTATCACCTTCAGGACTAGCACCTTTAGGATTCAGTAGAAGACCCCATTTTCTATTATGACCTGCTACAAATATGATTCCCGACCAGGGACAAGCTTCTGGCAGCGTTCCTGAGGAATCCTAAACCACACATCATGGGCAAAGGCCTTCAATTCTTTAATATTTTTCAATTTCTGTACTGTAACCAATTTTTTCAAATCCTGCATAAGATTTCAAACATTGTTCAAGTAGGGGGTTATGATGGCTCTTCTAGTATCTTTTAAGATGTCTCTTGAAACCAGTCCTTGAAGAACCTTTAAGTTGTCCCGTAGTTCATTGCCCCTTCCAGGTCAAATGATGCCCACGATTTAGCTTCCTTAGAGATGGCATAACATTCTTTCCTTGGATTTCCTGAAACTGACTGAATACAACATTCCTTCCACACGCAGTGGGTGTCCAGCGCCAGAGGAAGCAAAGCAGCCCCATAGCATCGCTGAGCCACCACCATGCCATACTGTGGGCATGGAGTTCTTTTCAGTGTATACTTCATCTTTCCTCCTCCAGACATGCTGATCCATATGTCCCAAAATATGTTTTGATTAATGGTTTCACAGGACAGACTCCAAAAACCTTGTTGGTTTATTTATACAACAAGCAAACTGGAGCTGACATTTCTGTTGCTTTTGGATAAGTAGTAGTTGCCTTCTTGGGGGTTAGGCATGTGCCTTATTGTGGAAACTGAAATGTCAGTGGCTTTTGACAAAAAGTGTTTCTTCATGTCTTTTGAGGTGAGGTGAGTTTCTTTTATTTTATTGCTTGCCTCCTCAGGAATCTGGTTGAAGATGTTGATATCTTCCTCCTTCTGCCACATCTAGGTAGTGTAGCTACTGTTTGTAAAACTTGCTAACTATTATTCGAACTGTATCTCTAAAACACTCATGATCCTTGCTATGTTGTTTGGCAGTGGTGCAGGAGTAAGGGAGTTGCCGGTTTGATCCCCCGCTCCAACCATCTCAGTCATTGTGTCCTTGGGCAAGACACTTCACCTGCATTGCCTGCTGGTGGTGGTCAGAGGGCCCGGTGGTGCCGATGTATGGCAGCCCTGCCTCTGTCAGTCTGCCCCAGGGCAGCTGTGGCTACTAACGTAGCTCACCACCGTCAGGGTGTAGCTCTGTAGTGTAAAGCACTTTGGGGTTGTCGGACTAGTTAAGGCTGTATACAATTACAAGCCATTTACAATTTATATTTTACTTGTTAGTGCATGGCAGTGATCTCCTCTCACAGAATTCCCTTGACTTTGACATATTTGTAACAAGAAATGAGACATTA
Source organism: Fundulus diaphanus (assembly GCA_037039145.1). Taxonomy (NCBI): domain Eukaryota; kingdom Metazoa; phylum Chordata; class Actinopteri; order Cyprinodontiformes; family Fundulidae; genus Fundulus; species Fundulus diaphanus. Next base: position 27,806,272 of record CM073137.1, read on the forward strand.
CCCTCATCAGTCCAGGTTTTTAAGTTATTCTGTGTCAAGTGCACCTGGTGCAGCGAGTGAAGCCCTTGACTGGTTTGCATTAGCTGTGCATGAGACCAAAAGATATTGGAAAATGTATGTTTTTATGAAGAATTTTGATCAGCTGGGTTGAATAATTCTCAGACTGCAGTAATAACTGAAAGTGAAACTTAGTGTTGAATTTGCAAACATTTCTTGCAATATTAGTTTTATTTAACTATGAAAACTCTTCTTATGTCTATTACTATCTATATTCTAACTATCTGAAACAGTTTCATTTTGAACGTCTGTTCAGCCGCACCGGTTTGGGATAAAAAAATACTTCATGTTTCGTACTGTTCCTTAGTTTAGCCCTTACTGAGTTATTGTGCAGAAAACACTTACAAAACAACACTAAGTCATGATCTTTACTACACAAACTAGCGATCGGAGTGATTAAAAAACCTGGTAATCTAGAAAACACTAACCTACTATTCATAAAATCAAAACTACTTAAACTTACTGCAAACAGCTCTCATACAATAATAAAAAAACATGATTATCTACCAGAAAACATTCAAAACTTGCTTAGGTTGTGGGAGGGACCTCATTAATCCAGGAGTCAGGGTGTAAGTTCAAAACCAACAGAAAAGGTTTTTGTGTTTCAGATCGTGGGGTAAAACTATGGAACAATCTGTATGAGGAGGTAAGAGCGTGTCTAACCATTTTAAGATATTATTTAAAGAAGTGTCTTTAAACACATATGGTATAATAATAACTGCTTGATGACTATACTATTGTTGGTTATTTTGAAAACAGTAACAATTGGGTAAAGAGGACTATCATACTGTACATACTGTTACAGCTATTGGAGAATTGATAACATTTGCTATATATCATCTAATATGATAAAGTTTGATTTATTTTTAATGTTAGAATTGTTTTGTAAACTGGTAATGTATTATTATTGTATGTAAAATAAATCTATATATCTGTATGTATATACTGGGGCCCCTCCCTGGGCTGCCACCTTACCGTGGAGGAGGGGTTTGAGTGTCCCAATGACCCTAGGAGCTATGCTGTCAGGGGCTTTATGCCCCTAGTAGGGTCACCCAAGGCAGACAGGTCCTAGGTAAGGGACCAGACAAAGAGCAGCCCAAAACCCCCTTATGATGAGTACGATTAATGGACGTCGTGTTCCCTCGCCCGGACGCGGGTCACCGGGGCCCCACTCTGGAGCCAGGCCTGGAGGTGGGGCACGTTGGTGAGCACCTGGTGGCCGGGCTTTTGCCCATGGAGGCCGGCCGGGCTCAGCCTGAAGAAGAAACATGGATCCCCCTTCCAATGGGCTCACCACCTGTCGGAGGAACCAAAGGGGTCGGGTGCATTGTACAACAGGTGGCAGTCGAGGGCGGGGACCTTGGCGTTCCGATCCTCGGCTGCAGAAGCTGGCTCTTGGGACGTGGAATGTCACCTTTTTGGAGGGGAAGGAGCTTGAGCTAGTGCGCGAGGTTGAGAGGTTCCGACTAGAGATAGTCGGACTCACCTCGACACATGGCTCTGGCTCTGGAACCAGTCTCCTTGAGAGGGGCTGGACATTCTTCCACTCTGGAGTTGCCCCTGGTGAGAGGCGCCGAGCTGGAGTGGGCATACTTGTTGCCCCTCATCTCGGTGCCTGTACGTTGGGGTTCACCCCAGTGAACGAGAGGGTGGCCTCCCTCCGCATATGTGGGGGGGCGGGTTCTGACTGTTGTTTGTGCTTATGCGCCAAACAGCAGCTTGGATTACCCACCCTTTTTGGAGTCCTTGGAGGGGGTACTGGAGAGTGCCCCTCCTGGGGACTCCCTCGTTCTTCTGGGGGACTTCAACGCTCACGTGGGCAATGACACTGAGACCTGGAGGGGTGTGGTTGGGAGGAATGGTCCACCCGATCTGAACTCGAGTGGTGTTCTGTTGTTGGACTTCTGTGCTCGTCATGGATTGTCCATCACGAACACCATGTTCAAGCATAAGGGTGTCCATATGTGCTCTTGGCACCAGGTCACCCTAGGCCGTAGTTCAATGATCGACTTTGTTGTCGTTTCATCTGACCTGCGGCCGCATGTCTTGGACACTCGGGTGAAGAGAGGGGCGGAGCTCTCCACCGACCACTACCTGGTGGTGAGCTGGCTCCGATGGTGGGGGAGGAACCGGTCCGTTGTGGTGAAGAGAGAGCTGAGCCAAAAGGCAAAGCTCTCGATTTACCGGTCGATCTACATTCCTACCCTCATTTATGGTCATGAGCTTTGGGTCATGACCGAAAGAACGAGATCCCGGATACAAGCGGCCGAAATGAGTTTTCTCCACAGTGTGTCTGGGCTCTACCTTAGAGATAGGGTGAGGAGCTCAGTCATCCGGGGAGGACTCAGAGTAGAGCTGCTGCTCCTCCACGTCAAGAGGAGCCAGTTGAGGTGGCTCGGGCATCTGGTTAGGATGCCTCCTGGACACCTCCCTGGTGAGGTGTTCCGGGCACGTCCCACCGGGAGGAGACCCAGAGGGAGAACCAGGACACGCTGGAGGGACTATGTCTCTCGGCTGGCCTGGGGACGCCTTGGGATTCCCCCGGAGGAGCTGGCTCAAGTGGCTGGGGAGAGGGACATCTGGGCCTCCCCACTGAAGCTGCTACCCCCGCGACCCGACCCCGGATAAGCAGAAGACGATAGATGGATGGATATGCTGGGACAAGACGGTAATCATAAATATATCAAGAAAGGGTTCGAAAAAAGTCTTACTTCAACCCACTGCTTTTGAATATGTGTACAATAAAATACTTTGCTTTTTGTTGTAATTGCTCGTTGTTAACACTCACATTTTCGAACCAAATTAATTCAGTAACCTAACCAAACCAACAAACCAAGGAGCATCCCTCTTTTCTAAGACACTGTAGTGTGTGTATATAAAAATAAATCACAAAATAAAATCAGAAAAACTCCTGTGACATCCCAGACTTGCAAAATAAATTGCAAAAATATTGACAGTAAAGAATCATGAGAGTGCCCTGTCAACCAAAGTTTTGTCTAATAGGAATCTATTCTGAGAACTTTGAAGTGAATTCAAAACAGTCTATTCTAATCGACTTAAGACTCCTGTAGGCAAGAAAGATGATAGCTCTGGAGGAAAAGGGATGTAGATTCAATAAATACATAGATCAGAGACAGCATCCTTTGTTTTGTTGGAAAGACAGACATACCTGTAAATAATTATAGAAAAGCAGAAAAGAGTTTGAGGAAATTTTCCAGAGGTTATCCAAAAAATACATACAACGAAATACAACGGCATCAACTAATGTTAGGGCTTCATTGTGTCACAGTTAGCATTGTTGCCTTGTAACAAAAAGATTTTGGGCTGGGGTTTTCTGCATTGAGTTTTCATGCTCTTTCTGTGCATGCATGGCTTTTCTCTGCATACTTTAGCCCTCAGGAGTAAGTGTGTGCATGCATGTTTTGTTGTCCTTTGTGCCCCTGTGTCGCCCGGTGTTGAGCTGGGCGTAACCTATCCGCCTCTCACCAATGACTCCTATAAACAGGCCCCAGCCCTCTATGACCCTGTGAGGACGAACTGGCATGACCAACGGATGGTTGATCTTATGACACAATTAGTTAGAGTTACAATATTTTTCCAAAACAAAACAATGCAGTTTAGCAGAACCATTTTGAAACTGAACAAAGTGTTCGTTATCCAGATCCCCACAGATCATCCACAACAAGTAATGATGTGCATGGTTAGGAAAGATATGTTACATGTTACAGTATCTTCAAAAGCGCAACTGTGTCTTCAGAAGTGAGGCTGATATTAAATATGATAACTGAAGACTTAATGAGGGCAGCGTACCTCTAAAATAATTTAACAACACAAACTATCAGCTACCTGCACATTTATTTTATCATGTCTCTCTCAATCCCATGGCTCAACAATTAACACGTTGTTTGGTTTAGTGAAAACTAACCCTCTGGCAAGGACAGACTTCAGCAACAGAACAAAAGCACACACCTCTTCATTTCTGTGCTGTATTACATGCTGACTCCACATCCTCTGACTCTTGTTCCATCTGCCAATCTTCGCTGAGGAGAAAGGCCCAGCTCTATCATATCATCCTTATGTTTTAAAGAAAAGGTGACTCACATTGTGCATGTTCTTGGTTCTGAATTATGGGTTATATTAACACTGTTTAACAGAGTGTGGGGTTTTAGACTTGAACTGTGCATTTTTTCTAACAATGTCTGCCACTTTCCCCCAGCACCATAAATGGTGTACAGTTGCTTTCACTATAGGCAACCCCCCGGGCATGCTCAGGAGAAATGTAACTTTTTGTGTCTTTCATTGTCTTTTTTAATGTTGGTTCTAAATTCAGAGCAAATTCCATCTGTTTTGTTTTTTAGACCTGTAATAGCTAAATGCTGTGCCTGCTTTTTTTAATTTACATATTGTAATGTACCACAGAACCTTCAACTTTACTTGTGCAGGCTCTCTGATGTCTATTTCACTTCTAAAAACATACTAGATGTGTACAGTGTATATACTTACTGTAGCAAATATTTCTTGACTTAATTTAACTGGTAGACTGCGTTGTAGGAGAGTATAGTGGATTGTTTTCCTATAAAATAAATGAAATAAATGAAAGGATGCAGTTGCTATAATAAAAGATTTAATTGACAAGTACTTAAATGATAAGGCATCACTTTTGCAATACTCAATTAGTCCCTTCAGTAGAGTTATAGATTCGGATTATACTAAAAATATAACAAGGTTCCAAATCCCATTTGGGAACAGGTTAATTTAGTAAGGCAGTATTTCCCAAACACACAGTATGTACATCTCCAATCAGAAATATGCATCCAATCTTCAGATTGAAGTAAAGGTGTAAGGGTAGGAAATCAAACACAGGAATGGCTGTACAGGTTAGAATTTATTATAAGGTAAAAGTCATACATGAAGGTTCAAATATGTACATAAAACATACACTTGAAAATAAGTAAGTTGCAATGAACAAACATAATTTCTATCATAAATTACACGTTAACCCCTTTTTTTTCAAACGAATTGGAAGAGTTCATTTTAAACGGTTGGTTTTCATTGCATGATTCTGGTTTTTCCAACATGGTCTGTAAATTTGTGGTAAAGTCACAGTCAATTTGGAAGACAAAAGTATTCACCCCTCTTGGCCTTTTTTTCAGGTTTTGTTACCTGGAATTAAATTTGATTGTTTGGAAGTTTAATTTACAGAACATACAACCTAAAACTTTGAAGATGTTTTATTTTATTTTATTGCGAAGTAAACAACACATGGGTCAAAATAACAACCAGCGTGCATAACTGTTCAACCGTCACTGAAGTCAGTACTTTGTGCAGCCACCTTTTGCGGTGATTCCAGCAGTATGTTGTTTTGGATCAGTCAGTATGAGCTTGCTACATCTTGCCACTGGGATTTCTGCCCATTCCTCAAGGCAAAACTGCTTCAGCTCCTTCATGTTGGACAAAGTTTCTTTTTTGAACAGCAATATTCAAATCTAACCACAGATTCTCAATTGGATGGAGATCTAGACTTTGATAAGGCCATTCCAACACATTTAAGTGTTTACCCTCAAACCAGTGGAGTGTTGCTTTAGCACTATGCGTTGGGTCATTGTCCTGCTGAAAGGTGAACATCCGTCCCAGTTTGAAATTACAGCATTTTTCAAAATGATCTGTGTTTTAGGACCATCTATCATTTCCTTGACTTGGATCAGCTTCCCAGTTCCTGTTGCTGAACAACATCCCCACAGCATGACGCTGCTGGACCAAACATAGCATTTTGCTTTGACAAACTCAAAATGCGCCTTCTTATTTTTAACATTAAGTTAATGGCTTTTTTTTCAGGCCACGCTTCCAAAAATCCCAGTTCTGTGGAGCATAGGGCTTAGTGTGGTCCTATGGACAGATCCTCTATTCTCTGCTGTGGAGCTCTGCAGCTCCTGCAGGGTTTCCTTTGGTCTCTGTGCTGCCTCTCTGATTAATGCACGCTTTTTCCAGTCTGTGAGATGTGGTGGGTGGCCCTCAGATTGCACACAGTGGACTCCATTTTACTAATTATGTGACTTTTGAAGGTTATTTGTAGCACCAGAACTTTTTAGGGACTTCATAGCTTCAAAAGGGTGGATAGATATGCACATGCCAATTTTCAGTTTTTGTCTTTTATAATTATTTTTTATCTAAATGTTTCATTTCCATACTTAGACTATTTTGTGCAGATCCATCACATAAAATTAAATCAAAAAGTATTTAAATTACAGGTCGAAGTATAACTAAATAGGTAAAAAGCCAAAGGGGAGGGGTGAATACCTTTGCAAGGCATTGTACCCTGTTTCAACCATTGTAAAACCAATTAAGATGTGTTTTTGGGATCACTGTCCTGTAGGAGCACCAAGTTGTGTCCACGTTTCAAGAATGTAGCCATTAATTTGAGGTGTAGTTGAAGAATTTGGAAGTAGTCCTTTTTCACTATACTCACTGGGCATTGGAATCGTAACCTTAACAGATTTTCACCATAATGCTGCCACCTTTCTAAGCTTAATTGTACAGAAATATAAGGGAATTGTATGTTCTGAGGGGGAAATATCAGATTTCAAGACTTCCAAAACAAGAACACACAAAAGTACAGAGACTACTGTAGATAATACTCTGACACAATGGAAAAGGAGGATCACATTCTCTACTAAACTTGACAGACTGACTTTTTTTCATGGATAGTAAGATATCAAGTTGAAAGGGACTCCAAAACTAAAACTAGATTTGCTGGAGTATGGTCCTCACCGCAGGGTTCCATTTTTTCCATCAACGCTCTCTTTTTTGTCCCCTTCCCTACTCTTTCTTTGTAACTCAGAAACACATTTCTGATTTCTGGCCTCCATTGTAGCACTTCAGCTGATGCTACCCTCATAAATGACGAACTTATCAACAGTTGTGCATCAACGCAGATTTATACTGTGTACATATATTGACTTTTACCATATGCCTTCTCTGAGAATGTACTTTTATTTTACCATTGTGTTGTAATGATGTTGTGTCTGTGCATATATCATTTACACTCCAGTGTGCGTTTGATTTGACAAAATTGTAACTGAATCTTCTGTGTTAAACATACATAGTTTTAAGAAAATGTAGACTGTGAATAGGTGGGTTTAAGTGAGTGTGTTTATATGATGTGTGCTTCTTTGATTATGTGCTGATTTCAGGATTTTTTGGTAATATTGCATATTATATGGCCATTTTCAAAATCGGTATCTGTACTAAATTAGAATAAATAAATTAATTAATTAAAACATGGATCCCTGTCCAGGGTAAGGTATGACTTGACCTTACCTTAATGGTATGGTGTCACATTAACTGATGATGGTTAAGATTTAGAGTTAGGGTAAGAGTTGGCCTGTAGAAAATCAATTGAAGCCAAGTGAAAGTGGTGATACCTGCAAAGCTTGTTTGTGTGTATGTGTAGTCCCAGCTGTTCTCTAGTAATGGAGAACATGTGGTAATAGCAGTGATCTGTCATAGTGATGGCCAGGTTCTGCCAACTACAGTGAAAGCAGAAGCTGCAACAGCATGGGGCAGCAGAAAACACAGAGGGGACACCAACAAAAAGCTAAGAGCTGTGGGCAGCATGGGAATTGTCTTTATCCTGCACTCAAACAATCGTATTTAAGCGTATTTAAACATCAGGATTTTTATTTTTTTTAAAAAGGGCAAATGCTTTTTATTAACTTTGTAAAACTACAAATGTGTGTATGCTTGACTTTTTATTTGTATGACCCGTTGGGTGCTTTCTTTAAAAATAGATCCAGTCCAAAGGGAAATCAACTGTGATAGCATGAGAACTGAATTACTTCACCCCTTTCAGTGAAATGATTAAAGCATATCTTCATATTAGAGAATTAATTTTCACTGCAGTTTTGGTTTCTGATGGAAGTGGAAAAGCGGGTCCAATAATCCAGTCTCTATAGGCATAGTTAATATGTAAGTAGCTCAATTCTGGCGTGTACAGACAGCATATTTATTGGAACAAAAGGCTGCTGTGAGAGTGTGACATCATTCTTTAAAATTAATGGCCTATACATATTTTAGATTCTTCTTCTTTCTAACTGAACAGGAGTTAAATACTGACTATGAGATTAATTCACTCTGCAACTGGTTGGAAAATTAACATAAAAAAGCAAGGACTATTTTTAATTTTAGCTTCAAGCACATAAGTAAACCAAGTCAAGGGAATTCAACTTCTCTCCAACAACATCTTCCTTACAAAGAACAGGGCTGCATCTGAACCTTTCTAATATTAGCTCCTGTTCCTTGACCTTTCCTTCCTTACTGACTGCACTACTCGGACAGCACTTATCACGGCGAGCACTGACGTATTTCCGCTTTGGCTCAATAGTCCTTACCCACAAGACCCTTTCGCATGCAGCCAAGGGGTTTTATCAATAGTATCCCTGAAAAGATAATTATGTTTGTCTCACCTCTTATTCTTGCTCAACCTTTTTTATTTTCATATTTTCATGTCTTCCTATATCAGTGTGAGTCATTTTAATATATTTTCACCTGGCGGATGTCTTTTCTTTCTCTCCTTGCTTTGTATCCATTACCTGCCTCCCTTTTATTTTTCTTGTTTTCCCGTATCTTACCCCTTATCTATTCCTTACTCTTCCGCTTTTCTTCACATCCTTCTTCTGTGTGCCATCACCTTGATTCTCAGATCAAGGATGTATCACCTTAACTGTTGAACTCATCTTTTTGTTTTATCAGTGGGCCTTGAATAAGCTACTTACAAGCAGAAATCTGAGTGTATACATCTTTGAAATGCAGTCAAGTTTATTCAAATAGCCGTTTGTGTGAGTCACGTTTTTTCTAAAAACACTAGAAACTGTTTGCCTTCAAACTATAACATTTGTAAATCAGTGAAGATCACTTTTTGGTGTACTTATCATTTGTCTGCCTCTGGCATTTTCTTCTAGACTGTGTGTACTTTCAAAAACCAGATGCCTTATCAGTTAAACTGAGCTGTGTTACAGGTTGGCCAAACCAGTTAAACAGTGCCAAAATATAGTATACAAAAGAAAAAAAGAAACTATATAGGATGGAGGATTTTGCTTTCTTCCTTCTCTTTTCCTTTACAATGTGGTTTTTACTCTTTTAAGTCCGTCTGAAAATTATGCAAGACTGTTTGATTTCATTTTTCTTATATTAGATTACTTACCATTCTAAACTGAGGAAATTACCATGTGGCATGACGTGGCTCTCAACACCATGTGTTACTATAGTCGAGCCAACTGGCCACACTAAGTGGGAAAGCAGCTTGAAAGTACACAAGCGCTATAAAATTATTTTTATACTTTAGGAGTTTTATACTCTCAAATACGGTTTTCATATTTTGATATCTCAACATTACCATATGATTCTTTTAGACTAGCTGTGGACATCACAAAAATGATTCTAAAGTTGGTTCACAGATAATGCATATCTCCAGTTTTAGATGTTTTATTTTGCTATTACCAAACTAGCTCAGTATAAACCGTTCTAGTCTGTAACGGTATCAAGTATCAAGTAAAAATCAAGTATCAATCAAGAATCTTTATTGTCAACATATCACACAGAGACACAACAAGACAATATGTATAATAAAATGAATTCAGTTGATTACACTGACCAACATGCTTCCTGTGAAGCTTAAAGCCCGCAAATAGATCCTCAGCCCTGACACACAATCCTGCGGCGTGCCAGTGTTGAGGTTCAGTGGGGTGGATGTGTGTTTCTCTATCTGCACTTAGGGCCTATTGGTGATGAAGTCACTGATCCAGGAGCAGAGCGGTGTGGACAGTCATAGATTATGGAGTTTCAGGCCCAGTATGTCTGGGAGCACGGTGTTGAAGGCTGAGCTGAAGCTCAGGAATAGCATACTAGTGTAGGTGTTGGGATGCTGCAGGTGATTCAGGGCCGCGTGAAGTGCCATGGAGACAGCATCCTCTGTTGAGTGATTCTCCCTGTAGGAAAACTGCAGGCTGTCCAGGCCTGCAGGGAGGGCATCTTTGATGTATTTCAATGCACTTTATGATGTCAGAGCAACAAGAGAGTAATCATTGACTTAGGTGATGGTTGTTTTCTTGGGCATGGTCACAATGGTGGATGACTTCAGGCAGGCAGGGACCATGGAAGAGGTTAAACATGTCCAGAAAGACCCCTGTGAGTTGGTCAGCACATGATTTTAGTGTCCAATTTGACACCATATCTGGACCTGCAGCCTTGTTGATGTTCTTCTTCAGGGAGGAGATGAGGAGCTGATGCTGAACCTCTGACTGAGACAGACAATCAGACCGTCTGCTGCTTGGAGAGTCAAAGAGTGCAAAGAAGCAGTTTAAGGTGTCAGAGAGAGCTGGGTCATTGCTGAGCTTCTGGTCGCTGTGCATGTAGCCCGTGATGAGTGGGATATTGCTGCTGAAGTGGTCTTTGATGCACTGCTTGTATCTGTGCTTTGCCTTCTGGATGCCTTTTTTCAACTCACTTCTAGCCCTGCTATAGGCCAGTCTGTGTCCAGATCTGAATGCTCCATCTCGGGCCCATGGTTCCTGGTTAGGAAACATTCTGATTGTCTTTGTGGGTAGGACAGCTTTGGTGCAGAAGTGAATACAGTGCAGGACAGGTGATGTGTAACCAGGGGTGAAAGCAGTTTTAAATTCTTGCCGGTACTATTGCTAATCCCCATCCCCCCCCCTCCCGTTTCCTTTGATGAATGATCAGTGCCTCAGTTTTGACCCCCCTCTATCCCAGGGCTGGGACAGTTGACCCGTTTTTCCCCCACGGTCAACGGGCATGGTAAGGGATAAACATGTAACATCTGCTGCTACATGTCACTACACCTCTGTGGCGGCTGGTGATAAAAAATGTTTTTGGTGGGATTGCACAAGATGTCAAAGATTACCACAAACAGTAAACTCTACTTGAACATAAATTGGTCCATGGTCATTTTGCCTGCTGCTTGGTTTTTAACTCTCGTCGGGCTGGTTCAAGTTTCTTTCATCCACTTTATTTTCTCCAGCAAACACCTCATTAAATATTATTTTTTAGAATCAATTATCAAGTTTTCTTTTGCTGCATCATTGTCTTTTTGTTGTTGAGCGACTCTTCCATTTGCTTTTGTGTGTTTGAGTGACCTTCGCTCTGACATATCTGAGCTGCCAGGGGTGTGACTTTGAGTGACAGGTATCACAAATTAATCTGACCGGATGAAGAAAGACACACAAAGTGTTGATTGAACTGGGCCCCAAGGAGAATCTTGAAGTATCAAATTAGAGACCAGCATGAAGTCACGTTGAAGCCAAAAGGTTACAAAGATACATGCATAACCATTTGTCAGGCCCCCCTCGGCAATGAAGCGTCAAAATTAGGCGGCCTACACAAGTAAATAACATCAAAAAAGCCTGAAACGTAACCAGAATGCTGAAAAATCAAATGTCAGACACACAGATGTGATAACCTTTTATTTTTCAATGTTTACTGTTCCTTCACTTTTTTTTCCTAATTTGGATGGGGGCCATGCCTGAGCACCCTCTAAAGACAAACAATCTCTTCTACAGTCTACATACTCAACTTTCAAAACAATAAATGTAAAGTTGAAGCTATTAGATGCTGACGATGAAAAGTTGTTGGAATAAAAGTCAAACAAGGAAAGATTTAATTCATCCTGCTAAATTTAGAGTGCCTCTTTAAAACAAGATACCGCCTCATCATGCAAGACATCCCTTCACTGTTTGTAACTTTATTTCACATACTAAAGCAGTGAGCTTTAACACCTTGGCCTTCCCACTTGGTCTACTCAAAACTATTTTGTTTGTAATTTTCCATGTTGAAAAAGTTAAAATCTAACACAAAATATGGTTAAAATGTGGATAAAGGGGGATATTATTGAAATGCTTTGCAATGTCACGTTGCATTAACAATGGATCAGATGCAGTCCAATCACTGTTAGAATTTCACTGCTTTCTTCTGTAAACGTACAGTACTGAAACACTGATTATACTGCTTCCTTAATAATCAGGGAAAAAACAAAGAAGACAAGTGCTTTAAAAACCTTTGCCTTTAATAATTAATTCTGCACAGTCCGCTTAAATAGTGAAAACTGGCAGGAATGTTCTGCTGTTCTAAGAACACTAACAATTTGATATCAAAAATATAAGATAAGCAACAGCTAAAACGACTATATTCTGGTTAAGCAATAGAAATATATTGCTTTGATGCCATAGATAATTATGAAAAATTCAGGCTCTCTAACACACACAGAGCAGGGTCCTGTTTTGTGTTCTAAGGAAGATATAACACTATGTGTTCTATTTAAATATTTACATTGCCTATTTTGCTTCTCCAAGTAAAGCCTGGCAGACTGACATTTAATATTTAAAGCTATATTTAATAATGACCTTAAAGATTTAGATTAAATGAGTCTTTTAGACCCAGGAATCCTTCATGAGGGGTATAACATTATACTTGGCTGGAAGTTGTACATACCATGCTATTACTAACAGACCTCCATTACTCCGTATAGCTAAGATGTAGCAATGTTTTTTTTTCTAAAGATGTTCTTTTAACAACCAATCTACTACAAGCAGAATAACCAAGAACAAAAAGTAATTTCCTTTCTGCAAATAGAAATACTCAACGTGAATAGAATGCATGGACAAAGTCTGCCATTATTTCATCAGCTTGTAGGCTGACAAATTTGTGGAGGGTTTTGACCTTTTAACTCCTGTGATCCCTGCAGCAGCAACTTGACTGCTCTGCTCTCGACTTCATCGCCTCTTGTCTCCTCAAAGATGGAGATGGCTGTGACCTTCCAACTTTAGACTTGAAACCCAATTATTACTTTGCATCACAGACTAAAGGCTCATCTTTTTAATCTGATTTCTAGCCAGCTTCCTCGCATGTAGCCATTAGACATCTAATTACCCCAGTTGAAGAGAGTAAGGGACAAAGACTTCATAGTCTTTGAAATTTGTGTTCTAAAGCTGTGAATTTGAGAGCCAACTTCTAGAGTAAAACAGCTTTTTCACAAATACTACGAGGGATGGGGTGAGGTGATCTGGACATGAGCCACATATATGGATTACCTCACTGGCCGACCACAGGGCGTCTCTGACAGGTTGATCTGCAGTACAGGAGCACCACAGGGAACTGTGCTGGCACTGTTTCTGTTCACCCTCTACAGTGCAGACTTCGCCATCAGCTCACCATGCTTATGTTGTTGTTTTTTGCCTGATAAATTCATTCTCTGTTGTTTTAGAACTAACTTTAGATTAGGTTAGCTGGTTTTTCATTACTGATTTAGTGTGTAACTGTGTTTTTTGCCAGTGTCAGGCCCGAATTTCCCATTGTCAGACAATAAAGGTATTTTTATTGTGATGAATTTAGGAGGACCCAAGAAATACCCGAAAGCAAGTGAGTACAAAAATGATATCAGTCTTTATTTTGACGCTGGCGGCTCGGTCCCTGGTTCGGCTCGCACTCTGCGACTGGCCGCTCCTGAAGGCAGAGTCGCAGGTTAGTGACCAGCAGATATTAACAGGCTTGTTAGAGAGAAGTGTGGTCACTAACCTGGACGTGCTGAGGGCAGAACTCTGACTCCTTGTTATGAAGGCGTCCGAGAGGGGGTTATCCAGGGCTCTTTGTCCAGGTCCGGTCCAGGTCTTTGTCAGGGGGAAATCCGTTTAACTCAGGCAGCGGTCTCCAAGGGGGAATCCAATAGAGCGTCCAGGTCCAGGTCCAGGTCAATCCAGAAGGCACAGACAGAACAGGGGCAGGCGAACTCGTTTACTCACGGACAGGCTGGGGTCGGAATCACGGTGAGGCAGTCCAATACTCTGAGGCTGACAGGCAGGACCCAGGCAGGCAGACAAATCCAAAGGGGCAGGCAGGTATCCAAAAAACAGAGGCAGAACAGGTCGAGAGGCAGACAGGCAGACAGGAATTCAAAAATGCTGGAAGCGCTCACCGAATGGCTAGAGACGTTCTGGCACTGGAGGCTGCGAGGAGCAGAGCTTTTAAGCAGCCAGGGCGGAGACGGGCACAGGTGTGCTGATTACAATCAGCAGTTCCAGTGCCAGAAACGTCACAGAGCCCCCCTCTCAAGGGCGGATTCCAGACGCCCCAGGTTGGTCAGGATGGGCCCTGTGGAAATCCCTAATGAGGGATTTGTCCAGGACGTGGCGAGCCGGGACCCACTGCCGCTCCTCAGGACCATAACCCTCCCAGTCGATGAGGTACTGGGTGCCTCGACCCCATTTACGGGACTTAAGGATCCTCTTCACGGTGTAAACCGGAGAGCCATCAACCAGGCGGGGGGGAGGTGGGGGCGTGGTGGTGGGAGACAGACTGGAGGTGTTGACAGGCTTGATACGGGATACGTGGAAGGTGGGGTGAACCTTCATGGTTGAAGGCAGACGGAGACGGACCGCCACTGGATTGATGATTCTAGAGATGGGAAATGGTCCAATAAAGCGTGGCGCCAGCTTCTTGCTGTCCACCCTCAGAGGGAGGTCCCTGGTGGACAGCCAAACCCTATCTCCCACTCGATAGGTTGGGGCAGGAACCCGCCGACGGTTGGCCGCACGGGACTGATTCTGAGATGCGGCGAGTATGGCCTTCCTGGCCCTTCTCCAGGCTCGCCGACACCTCAGAGCAGAAAGACGGGCGGACGGGACTCTGGACTCGACCTCTTCTGTGGTAAAAACTGGCGGTTGGAAGCCGTAAACCACATAGAAGGGAGAGAGGCCAGTAGAGGAGGAGGGTGTAGTGTTTATCGCATGTTCCACCCAAGGTAAGTTCTGCGCCCATTTAGAGGGGTCCGCCTGGCAGAAAAGGCGGATCTTCGTCTCGACCTCCTGGTTCATCCGTTCAGTTTGTCCATCTGACTGGGGGTGGAAACCGGAGGAGAGATTTACAGAAATCCCCAGCATCGCACAGAACTCTTTCCAATAGCAAGCCACAAACTGGGGACCCCGATCTGACACAATGTCAGAGGGCAGACCGTGCAGCCTGAAAACCTCCCTGGCAAGGATGAACCCCATCTCCTTGGCAGAGGGAAGCTTGTTTAAGGGGACCAGATGGACCATCTTAGAAAAACGGTCAACGACCGTGAGGATGACCGAGTGACCGTCAGAGGAGGGGAGACCCGTGATAAAGTCCATTGAGAGGCTGGACCACGGTCGAGGAGGGACTGGGAGAGGATGAAGCAAGCCAGAAGGGGGACGACGAGACACCTTAGCCTGGCTGCAGGAGGAACAGGCTGCAACAAACTCCCCGACATCTCTGACCAGAGACGGCCACCAGAACTGAGACCTGATGAGGCGAATGGTCTTGCTCACGCCTGGATGGCCGTATAACCGGGAGCTGTGACAGAACTCTAGCACCTTTGATCTGAGTTCAGGAGAGACAAAGAGCCTGTCCTTGGGGCAGGCTTCGGGCATCTGGACAGAGGCGAGGGATTCCCTTACCTCCCTCTCAAGTTCCAGGCGGGAGACAGCACACCTCACTGAATCCGGCAAGATGAACCCCCGTTCCACCTCCGGATCCCCCTCGTTAGCCTCGAAGACCCTTGACAAGGCATCCGGCTTGGTGTTTTTAGACCCCGGTCTGTAAGAGAGGGTGAAACTAAACCGACTGAAAAATAGTGCCCACCTGGCCTGCCTGGGGTTGAGTCTTTTAGCTGTCTTGAGGTACTCCAGGTTGCGATGATCAGTCCAGACTAGAAATGGTATCTTGGAGCCCTCGAGCCAATGCCGCCACTCTTCAAGGGCCAGTTTAACTGCCAGAAGTTCTCGGTTGCCCACATCGTAGTTCTGCTCAGAACTGGATAACCTCCTGGAAAAAAAAGCACAGGGGTGCACACGACCATCCTCCCCCTGCTGGCTGAGGATGGCTCCGACTCCAGAGCTAGAAGCATCCACTTCTACTATGAACTGCTTCTCAGGGTCAGGAGAAACGAGGACCGGGGCTGAAGTGAACAGCTCTTTAAGGCGCCTGAAAGCCTTGTCTGCCTGTTCATTCCACATATACTTAGTTTTACAAGAGGTGAGGGCGTGGAGAGGAGAGGCTACCTGGCTGTAGTTTTTGATAAACCTCCTATAAAAATTAGCAAATCCCAGAAATCTCTGGAGTTGCTTACGGTCCACCGGAGTAGGCCACTCCGTTACGGCCCGAACCTTGGCTGGGTCCATGGCAATCTGCCCAGGCGACAGAATAAACCCAAGGAAGGAGGTAGAAGTAGTATGAAACTCGCATTTTTCTGCCTTAACGTAAAGTTGATTTTGAAGGAGGCGGAGGAGGACAGAGCGGACGTGTTGCTGATGAGAAGCCAGGTCCTTGGAATA
Organism: Fundulus diaphanus; assembly: GCA_037039145.1. Classification (NCBI taxonomy): domain Eukaryota; kingdom Metazoa; phylum Chordata; class Actinopteri; order Cyprinodontiformes; family Fundulidae; genus Fundulus; species Fundulus diaphanus. The sequence continues at coordinate 27,822,687 of CM073137.1, forward strand.
AACGAGAATATCATCAAGATAAACGAAGACGAACCGGCCGATCATGTCCCCAAGAACCTCATTAACCAGGTTCTGAAAGACTGCTGGGGCATTAGTTAGGCCAAAAGGCATCACCAGGTATTCGTAATGGCCGGTGGGGGTGTTAAAAGCGGTCTTCCACTCGTCTCCCTCCCTAATCCGGACTAAGTGGTAGGCGTTGCGGAGGTCCAACTTGGTAAAAACTTTGGCCCCTTGGACCTGGTCAAAAGCAGAGTTCATCAAGGGAATAGAATATCGGTTTTTAACCGATATGTCATTTAGGCCCCTATAATCAATGCAAGGGCGGAGGGAGCCGTCCTTCTTTTCAACAAAGAAAAATCCTGCCCCAGCTGGAGAGGACGACGGGCGGATGATGCCTGCTCTTAGGGACCCACTAATGTAGTCCTGCATGGCCTGGGATTCTGGAGGGGATAATGAGTAAAGGCGGCCTCTGGGTGGGGCGGTGCCTGGCAACAGGTCGATCGCACAATCGTATGGGCGATGAGGAGGTAAACTCGTGGCCTTGGCCTTATTAAAGACCTCCTTTAAATCATGGTATACGGAAGGAACTCTGGACAGGTCCGGGTAAAACTCGTCTGCTTTACCTTCGGGAGAGCGGGGAGGGTGAGCAGAGGACAGACAGGACTCGGAGCACGAAGAGGCCCAACCCGTAATCTCGTTACGCCTCCAATCAATCTGGGGGTTGTGTTTGCGGAGCCAGGTAGCGCCCAGGATCACTGGAACCTGCGGGGAGTCAATAACCATAAAGGTGAGTCTCTCTTTATGATTACCTCCCAAGGTCATTTCCACCGGCTCAGAGACGAGGCGTGATTGGTTGAGCTCGTGCCCATCCAGGGCGAGAACACCACGGGCTGAAGAGGCGTTCTGTAGTGGGATGTTAAGCTTCCTGGCCAGACCCTCATCCAGAAACTCAGTGTCGGCTCCTGAATCAATGAAAACCGAGAGCCTGTGGGACTGTGAGGAGAAAGACAAGGTAGCAGGAATTAAACGGTTAGGTGGGACAGCAAGCTTGGTGTAGCTCAGTAGGGATGCCCCACCCCCTACTGAGCTTGGTCTTTTAACGGGCAGTTCCGGACTTGGTGGCCCACCCCTCCACAGTAAAGGCAAAGTCTCTGCTGTTGCCTGCGCTAGTACTCATCCTTGGTTAGGCCCACCTTACCCAATTGCATGGGCTCTGGCTCAGAAAGCTTAGGCGAAACCGGTGAAGAAACAGGGGAAGGGGTCGACACTCGAGGGGGGATAGATGACGTCGAACGACGTTCCCTTCGCCGTTCCATGAGGCGGAGGTCCACTCTGTTAGCCAGCTCCTCGAGCTGCTTCAGGGAATTAGGGTACTCTCGAGTGGCGAGCTCATCCTTAATCTTATCGTTGAGCCCAAAAATAAAAACGTCCATAAGGGCAAACTCGTTCCAGAGACTGTCGGCAGACAACAGATGAAAATCAATAACATAATCTGCCACAGACCTATCTCCCTGTCTCAGGGTCAGAAGCCCCCTAGAGGACTCCCGGCAGGGCAGCAAGGGACTGAAAACTCTTACAAGCTCCGTGGAGAAGTCATGATATGAGTGGCAGATGCGTGAGTTATTTTGCCACTCGGAAGTTCCCCACAACCTGGCTTTGCCGGCTAGCAGTGAGATCACGTACGCTACTTTGGACCGGTCTGAAGGGAATGAGGGAGGTTGCAATTCAAAATGTATCTCACAATGTGTGAGAAAAGCCCTGCAATGTTCTGGATCACCGGCGAACATTGCCGGCGGGGAGAGACGGGGCTCTGACGAGGACGACGTCACAGGAAGTGACGGAGGGCCAGAGGAAGCGGCTTGCGGAAGTGAAGGCTGCGTACTTCCCTGAGTACGAAGATGGCCTAAAATCTCCGAGACGCCGGCTTCTAACTCAGAAATGGATTTCTCTACCCCCGCGCGCCACTGGGTTTCGGGTACAGGGTCCATGTTTGGCCAGAACGTACTGTGATGAATTTAGGAGGACCCAAGAAATACCCGAAAGCAAGTGAGTACAAAAATGATATCAGTCTTTATTTTGACGCTGGCGGCTCGGTCCCTGGTTCGGCTCGCACTCTGCGACTGGCCGCTCCTGAAGGCAGAGTCGCAGGTTAGTGACCAGCAGATATTAACAGGCTTGTTAGAGAGAAGTGTGGTCACTAACCTGGACGTGCTGAGGGCAGAACTCTGACTCCTTGTTATGAAGGCGTCCGAGAGGGGGTTATCCAGGGCTCTTTGTCCAGGTCCGGTCCAGGTCTTTGTCAGGGGGAAATCCGTTTAACTCAGGCAGCGGTCTCCAAGGGGGAATCCAATAGAGCGTCCAGGTCCAGGTCAATCCAGAAGGCACAGACAGAACAGGGGCAGGCGAACTCGTTTACTCACGGACAGGCTGGGGTCGGAATCACGGTGAGGCAGTCCAATACTCTGAGGCTGACAGGCAGGACCCAGGCAGGCAGACAAATCCAAAGGGGCAGGCAGGTATCCAAAAAACAGAGGCAGAACAGGTCGAGAGGCAGACAGGCAGACAGGAATTCAAAAATGCTGGAATCGCTCACCGAATGGCTAGAGACGTTCTGGCACTGGAGGCTGCGAGGAGCAGAGCTTTTAAGCAGCCAGGGCGGAGACGGGCACAGGTGTGCTGATTACAATCAGCAGCTCCAGTGCCAGAAACGTCACATTTATCTTATCTTATCCTATCTACATCCCAGTGGGAAACAATGGCTGAAATTTGAAAAAGAGAAACTGAATTCTGTACACAATATAATCTAAAAGACAGTAAGTGGTTTCTTCTCTTTTCTCTGTTTTTACTCTTTAACAGATGCATTTAAATTATTTCAGCAGTTGGCAAAGGGACTAGTGACCAATGGGTCCATCAATCAATTGATCTGCAATTTATCCAGAACCGAGAGTCAGTTTCAAGCATCCAGGATCACTGTATTCAGATTTGCCATTACAGGTGGGAATGCTCAATAAATAATTAGAAAGATATTTCCTTAAACAACCATCTCACTTGGTATAACAATATCATGCTCAAACACAATTGTTAAACAATCAGTGGGAAACACAAACTTAACTCTTAACACCACTGAGAATCTTTAGCATGTTGTTTAAAAGTGAATCCCTGGGGTATTCTGAACTCTCCTGTCTTTAATACAAATTATTTAAGTAAACAGCATGCTTGACACATGGATATAAGTTTGACACTACCTACTTTTAGCCCATTAAAGTTGCCATTGGGAGTTCTGAGAAAAGTGTGGACTTAACCTGAAAATTTGAACAAGCCCACTCACAGGTCATAGTGATTGTTTGAAATACATATTTAAAAAATATTTTATTACAATAGTTACCGACAGCAGCTTTAAAACAAATCATTGTATCATTGTAAATCGTATAGGCAATCCAGCAAAAATTAAAGTTTGTACCTTTTATTGCTTGATGGAAAAAACATTCAGCACTTTCGCTACAAATTGGTTCTCCATAAATTGAAATGATCTAAACTGAAATCCCTTAACATGACAAGACTTTTGCTAAACACTCCATGCTGAAATCTGCCCTTGACTTTAATGACAAAACCTGTACCGCTGGATTTAACATGTATGTAGGCTAAAAATATTCTTGTATTAATTTCATTCTAAAAATGTTATTTCTAGAGATAACATGACTAATTCCTGATTTATCTTTTTCTAATAAAGGCCAAGGGTTGGTAAGTCTTTTGTCCCATCTAATACGAACAGTATAAAAATGGACTGTAATTCTTGTTTACCTTTTTGATAGGAGCATAGTCAGCATGATTATATTCCTTATTCAATATGTGAATGATTATATTCCTTATTCAATATGTGAATGAGAAACTAGCCATCTTGTTGAAATTTCTCATTCTTCCATTTAAATATAAGTACCATAAACAGCTTCTGAACCTGACTTTGAAAACAGCTTTTAAAATGCTAACATCCTTCTAACAGGGTTAAAATGTTGCTTTAAACTGGTAAAATTAGTTTTAGTCACTAGTTTCTCCAAATCGTCAAAGCTACTTACATGTTAGCAAACACATCTAAAAATCTGGGCCACCCACTAATACATTTTTGTGTCATAGCAAAAAGTGTTTCTGAACAGGATTACCTACTATAGGTTTTACAGACATACTACTATAGAGGTTTAGCGTAACCGCTTTACTCATTGCTGTTATCGGAGCATTGCTCCGATAACAGCAATGAGAGTGGTCCTTTAGTTTTTCACAAAACCTTTTTTCCACTTTTCAATAAGACAGCTGTCTTCCTTTTGAACAAGAGAAGGGAGAATGACCGACGCTGTAGAGTGCTATACAGATTCTGTCTGTTTAGTAATGTTCTCTGGTATTTTATGATCAAAGGAACTTAAATATGAAGTATATTACAATATATAACTATATTATGGTAATTGTGGAGAAGTAAATTATGCAAGAAACTCAAGTTTTTAGCTTGATTTTCCATTAGAACAAGAAGATACTTGGTTATCATCTGATGTCAAATAGTCATATATTGTGAGAACAATCATGAAAGTTTCCCTGATTACAGGCACAAATTTACAATTATTAAAACTAGAATATTCTGATATTGTCAAAGATTTGTAAGAAAAAAAACATTAAATTTATCGGAAAAAACACAGAAGTACTCATAGTTTAAAGTGACACATTTGCAACAGAAAATACCAGAATCACTTTAAGGATTAAATATTAAATTTGGGAAATGCACAGCCAGGCTCCCTTCCTGTGTCAGAACACCATCTCCCTGTTGCAGACTTGATGCAGCCTTGTTGCAACTTCTTCCTCAGTTTTACAGGTGTGTATTCTGCATCCCATATGTTTATAGAGTCTGCACCTGGGAAATGTCGCCTTGATGCAGGAAAAGAGCCCAGATCTTACACATACACTTTCAAAAAATCCAGATGCGCATCTCATAAATTTAACCCACCAATCTTAGAAGTATTCTGGCATTGGCATCAAAAGTGTCTAACTTTATAATCTCAGAAAACTTCACAGATTTTTTTCCTCCAAATATCTAACTTTACAATGTCAGAGAATATCTTAATTTTAATATTATAAATGCATGCCTTTAATCATGGAAATTAATCTTTTTGCATGTTGATGACTTTTTGACAGAGAATATAAAACTTCTTCTTGTAAATGTGAAATTATCTAGTTCCTTTGCATAAATATTCTCCTTCATGGTCATTTTTTGTTTTGATCTACAATGATCTTAATACAGTGTCATACTTTAAAGAAGTGGTATGATGGGAAATTTTTAAGGAACCATTTCTTTGAAACAGTAGCTTTTTAAAACCATGTTTTTACCTTGAGACTGGTAAATGGCCCTTGCCTACTAGTAAGATTACTTTATTTTCTCCCTTTTATTAATTTCTTTTTTTAAATTACAGATATACTTAAATGAGGTTTAAACTTATTTTTCATTTTATTGTAGTATCTTGTTTCTTCAATCAACCAATAAAGGTATCATACCAAGGAATTGGCAACCTTTAATGTTGACCTTTAATGTACAACATGTTGCACTTCATATAAGGAAAAGATAACACATATCCTTATTATACTTAATCTTAAAATAAAGATTCAATTAGGTAATGTAATAGCCCCCCTTAAAGCGTGATTTTATATTTTTTTTAATCATCTTTCATTTGTTTCTTTTATGTTACAGAGAATCAGGTGTTAATGATGAACACCTGCTGTTCATTTCTGTTTATTTATTTATGTTTTTGAAACCAAACCTTTTTATAAACGTATGAAATCACAACAGTGATCCACATCAGTGTGTTTAGTGAGTTTAAAGGTTCAATATCATGCTTTTTAGGCCTTCCAAAGTCAAATATGACCATACATAAGATAAAATATTGCCTTTGGCACTACAGAGTATTCATTTGTTAATAAATATAAATCTTTCTTTGGAGCTATTTTTCTAACCTGGGAGAAAGACGCTTGCATTCACTGTGATGCTGCCTCTCCCCATGTGGGGTTGCTCTAGAGTCACTGTTGCATGGTATCAACGAAGAGCGGTTGCTGTCAGTGTGTAGATTAGGTGCTAAAAGAGCCACTTCGTCTCAACTGTTAGCAGAAATAATCATGCTCTGCCTCACATCACTGCTTGTTGGGTGTGTTGTTAACAAGGCAAGAGCAGTACCGTCAAGCTAGGTACTTCCAGGAGGGGTCGGGTAATCAATGTTCTATGTAAACTAGTAAGTCACCACTTCTTTTCCATGACAGGGAGAGGCTGCTACTTAGAGAGCAGAAATCATGAGGATTACGCAGACTTGCATGAATCAAGATACCACTTCGGGCATGATTTTGATTAAGGAATAGCATAACATAGTTAAAAGTTTTTAAAAGGTTGATTTCACATGACATTAAAATTTTCTCCTACATCATACTTTGGTCATTTGTACATTTTAAATTAAATATAAGGTGGTAATGCAAATAACATCCGGAAGCAGGTATCTATGTGGCAGAATTAATAAGACACTGTCAGCGTTGTGGTGCCATCATTTCATGTTATATGTATATTGACCTTTTTAAACAGGTCTTTTGTAGGGTATTACCAGTCTTTTATTACCCCCCAAAAAAAGGATATGTCTAATGAAGGGAGAAGAATGGCCCATGGATCGGGATGACCATGACAAGCTGAGCTCCTACTGTCGCTTTAAATCTGCTTTAAATGCTTTTCCTCCAACCTTTATAACTTCTCCTCACCCTACTTTTACTTTCAGTCTGTCATTCCCTTTCTCGTGTCTTCATCCCTGATTCCACCTTCCACCAGCTGTTGGTGTCTCCTAATAGCTGTCATGTTGAAGTGTAAGGACTAGAAAACTTTTCATCTCTCACCTTGCAAATGTGCCTCATTAAAGTGAAGCGTGAGATTAGGGAGGAGAAGCTGACAGGATTCGGTATCAAGCTGCTCTACTTGCTTGCGTCTCAATAATAAGTTGCTGACAAGTTGATGCAAAGTCCCAACGAGGCCGCCATAAATGCATAGTGTCATTTTATGGCAAGCCCAAGGTATTTTGTGGTACATGGTAAGAATAAATTTGCACAAGGTTTTGAATTTAATTAATAACTTTAGGAAGAACAGTCAAGGCCAAGGTATATGACACAAATAAAACTTGCCAGGTCCCTTTGAATTTAGTTGGACACCATTCGCAGATGCACAAAGAGAAGAAAAAGAAAATAACAAACGCACAGAGAGACATGGCTGGCTTTTGCCATAGGCCATATAGGCAGCCGCCTAGGGCTCCATCTAATGAAGAGGGTGCTACTGCAAGCCTTTTAAAAAGAAAGTGGATGAATGAATGAATAAATTTAGAAGAAATATATAGCAACACCCTATGTTGTTTTTCATTATTTGATTGACCAAGCCCTGCACCTGTCTTGCAGCGACAGCCCTGAGCCATAGGTAGGTGGGACAAGTTATTTGTGCGCATCTCAGGCAGTGGTTCCTATTGACAAATGTCAACAACAAGTCCTATTTGGCAAAGTATCATGAACAGGACATCCAAACAAACAGCTTCAGAGGGGCTTTTCCATATAACTAACCAAACTAAAGGCCATTTAGCAGATAATTTGTGATGTCTCACATCAGTGTTGTGTCGATGTCATTATTATCGGCATTGTTGTTATTAATATGATAACTATATAATTTCTGTTGTTAAATTTTCTTAACTAATTTCTTAATTAACCAATTGTATAATTACCATAGATGCCAGCCGGTGTAAAATAAAATTAATTTTAATTGTGCAGCATTGGCTCTATACAATGTAGAATGACACAACATACCGAATGCAGTGGTGTAACAGGACAGATGTACTGCATGTTTGGATACAGGTACAAGTAAGTCAACATCAGCCAGATGGCAGGAAAGAGACAGCTTGAACCAGATGAGTTCTGTAATTGTATATTGCAGCGGCAGTCCTGTGTCTAATGCCAACATGACCAAATAGAGACACATCCTAAAACTTTAGATTTTGTTAGTATACCGTTTAAAGATGTAAAGTCACACTGCAAAAAGGGAACAAAGAGTAAGTAAAATGTTCTTAAAATGTTTTGTCTTCAAATGTCTTGAAAAATGTGTCCTGATTTGAAGCAGGTAAATAAGATTATCTGCATTTTGTATTTTGACCCCTAAAATAAGATAATTAGATAAACTGCACTTGAAATAAAATGATGGTGTAATGTTCTGTTCTGGTTCATGATGTTGTTGTTGTTTTGGTTAAGTTACTTTCCTGCCTTAGGGTTTATTTCTGTTTCTAGTATTGTATTGGATTCAGGTTTAGCCTTTACTGTTAGGTATTTGGTCTTCTTTATTAGATTTGATTAAAGCTTGTTTCTGTTCAAGTCTTAGCCTTGTTTTCTATTTTGGGTTTTCTCATTATGGCTATTTTTACTCTGTAGTTGGTCATCTTAGTTTCTGTCCCATCAGCCTCTCTGACACTTCCCCTTCCTTGATCACTCTCACCTGTTCCAAGTTAATTAGAAGTCACTTGGTTTCACCTGTCCATCTGTCTATTTAAACCCTCCTCAGTTTTCTGTTTGTTGCTGGAACTTCTCACACACATATTTGGTAAGAGCCCTTCAGCTTTTGTATTTATTCTGAGTACCTGACCAGTTTCTCTGTTTTTTGAGTCTGTCCCAGTTTTTGTTGTCACCTGGATGTTTGCTCTGTGCACCTTTTTGGATTGTTTTTTGTCTGCCTTCTTGACCCATCATCTCCTTAATAAATCCCATCAAGTATTATTTTTTGTGTCTGGCTGAATACCGGGTTCATCTCCTCACAATTCATTACAGTAAGTTCCAGCCACAAACATGAACCCGTCGCCAGCACAAATTTTTCGTTCGGGGAGATTAATTCTTGCAGACCCTAAATTGGACAGTTTTTTCAGTTACTCACCGGAGCTGTTCTTGGGGGTAGATGAGGACGTGATCCGGGAGCTCCGTCCGGATTTATTTTTTGAGCCGTCGCAGTCCCTCTCAACTGACGTAGAGGTGTGGAAGTCGCCATGTGCTCTTGCGGTCCCGCCCAGTCATGTGGATCCAGCTTCCACACAAGGCACGCCGGCCCGGCGCCAGAGGCGTCGACGCAGAGTTGCCCTCGTCAAGCCCACCGGTTCAGCACAAGGTTTGGATGAGGAAATGATGCAGGGAGCCTCTTTTGAGGGATCCAGATTGGCGATCTGTCCCCCCGGCTTCGGTCCCAGACGCCACCTCTGTGGCAGCAGCACTTCTCAGCAGCAGCCCCGCCATTGCAAGCGTGGGCGAGATACTGCTTCGGTTGTCATCTCTGTTCCTACTGCTGTCTCCATGGATGTGGGTTCTACCTCTTCTGGTCGGCCATCGGCCGAGCCAACCCTAGGGTCATCAGCTGGAGAGCTTCCGTCTTGGTCTGATGTCCCCTCCGTTCCTGCTGCTCCTTCCTGCCCAGCGGACCGGAGCTTGCCACTATCTCAAACCAGCTCACCCATAGCTCCTCCCTGTGGCTCTCTAGATGCCGACCATCAGTCCCTGGAGCAGAAACTAAGAACTTTTGCTCCTTTAATTAAACACCTCAGAGAGACTCTTTTCAGTCATTATTCAGCTGAGTTGGAGGCAAAATTAAAGGAGGTGGAGGGGCACTACAGGTCGGCCCTCCAGGCTTTCTATAGCCCACCACGGGCACCCGTTCCCGAGGGTCCGCCTCTGCTCAAACCCCAGGAGGGTCCGCCGCCAGCGGGCGACGAGGAGACCCAGGAGGGTCCGCCGCCAGCGGGCGACGAGGGGGTCCATGAGGAACCGCTTCCGCCCAAGCCCCGAGAGGGGGTCCGGGAGGACCCGTCTCCGCTCAAGCCCCGAGAGGGGGTCCGGGAGGACCCGTCTCCGCTCAAGCCCCGAGAGGGGATCCGGGAGGACCAGGCCTCAATCTCAACTCCAGTGTCGGCTCCCCACAGCTCCAAAGCAGAGCCTCCAGTGCCTGCTCTCCTCAGTTCAAAGACTCAGCCTCCAGTGCCTGCTCCCCTCAGTTTAAAGACTCAGCCTCCAGTGCCGGCTGCCCGCAGCTTTAAAGGACAGTCTCCAGTGCCGGCTGCCCGCAGCTTTAAAGCCCAGCCTCCAGTGCCGGCTGCCCGCAGCTTTAAAGCCCAGCCTCCAGTGCCGGCTGCCCGCAGCTTTAAAAGACAGCCTCCAGTGCCAGCTCCTCGCAGCTTTAAAAGACAGTCTCCAGTGCCAGCTCCTCGCAGCTTTGACGCACTGTCTCCAGTGCCAGCTCCCCGCAGCTTTAACGCACTGTCTCCAGTGCCAGCTCCCCGCAGCTTTAGCGCACTGTCTCCAGTGCCAGCTCCCCGCAGCTTTAGCGCACTGTCTCCAGTGCCAGCTCCCCGTAGCTTTAGCGCACTGTCTCCAGTGCCAGCTCCCCGTAGCTTTAGCGCACTGTCTCCAGTGCCAGCTCCCCGTAGCTTTAGCGCACTGTCTCCAGTGCCAGCTCCCCGTAGCTTTAGCGCACTGTCTCCAGTGCCAGCTCCCCGTAGCTTTAGCGCACTGTCTCCAGTGCCAGCTCCCCGTAGCTTTAGCGCACTGTCTCCAGTGCCAGCTCCCCGTAGCTTTAGCGCACTGTCTCCAGTGCCAGCTCCCCGTAGCTTTAGCGCACTGTCTCCAGTGCCAGCTCCCCGTAGCTTTAGCGCACTGTCTCCAGTGCCAGCTCCCCGTAGCTTCAAAGCACTGCAGCCCGAAGCCTGTAGTCAGGCCCAGCCCGAAGCCTGTAGTCAGGCCCAGCCCGAAGCCTGTAGCCAGGCCCTGCCCGAAGCCTGTAGCCAGGCCCTGCCCGAAGCCTGTAGCCAGGCCCTGCCCGAAGCCTGTAGCCAGGCCCTGCCCGAAGCCTGTAGCCAGGCCCTGCCACCCGTAGCTATTAGCCAGGCGCCGCCACCCGTAGCTATTAGCCAGGCCCTGCCCGAAGCCTGTAGCCAGGCCCTGCCACCCGTAGCTATTAGCCAGGCGCCGCCACCCGTAGCTATTAGCCAGGCGCCGCCACCCGTAGCTATTAGCCAGGCGCCGCCTTTAGCAGCCTGTAGTCAGGCGCCGCCTTTAGCAGCCTTTAGTCAGGCTCCGTCTTTAGCAGCCTTTAGTCAGGCTCCGTCTTTAGCAGCCTTTAGTCAGGCTCCGTCTGTAGCAGCCTTTAGTCAGGCTCCGTCTGTAGCAGCCTTTAGTCAGGCTCCGTCTGTAGCAGCCTTTAGTCAGGCTCCGTCTGTAGCAGCCTTTAGTCAGGCTCCGTCTGTAGCAGCCTTTAGTCAGGCTCCGTCTGTAGCAGCCTTTAGTCAGGCTCCGTCTGTAGCCGCCAGTAACCCGGCGCCGCCCTCTTCAATCGCCTGTAGCCAGGCGCCTCCCGTATTCTGTAGTCCGGCGCCGTCCCCAGCTTTTAGTACGGCACCGTCCTTAGCCTTTAGTCCGGCGCCAGTTTCTGTTTTCTCCCTCTCCAGGTGTTGGCCTCCGAGGGTCTCACTCCGCCGCCGGTCTCCTGTCTGCCTGTCTCGCCTGGTCCGTCCTCTGGGTCGACCACCGGAGATCATGTCTCGCCTGGGCCGTCCTCCGAGACGTCCGCCTGACTTCCGGACACGCCGGGGCCGTCCTCCGAGACGTCCGCCTGACTTCCGGACACGCCGGGGCCGTCCTCCGAGACGTCCGCCTGACTTCCGGACACGCCGGGGCCGTCCTCCGAGACGTCCGCCTGACTTCCGGACACGCCGGGGCCGTCCTCCGAGACGTCCGCCTGACTTCCGGACACGCCGGGGCCGTCCTCCGAGACGTCCGCCTGACTTCCGGACACGCCGGGGCCGTCCTCCGGAGAGCCTGATACGTGGAGGCCGTCCTCCAGGACGCCCACCAGACTTTTGAACTAGCTGGGACCTGTTACTGGCTTTGTATAGACTGTTTTTCGCCCTGTTGGGGTTGTTTTTTGTTCCTGGTTTGAACATCCGTGTTGATTCTTACCCTCCATCCTAGAACCCCCTCCACCCACCCGGTCTAGTCTGTTTTTTCTTTTTAAGGACGTCTGGAATCCGTCCTTGAGGGAGGGGCTCTGTAATGTTCTGTTCTGGTTCATGATGTTGTTGTTGTTTTGGTTAAGTTACTTTCCTGCCTTAGGGTTTATTTCTGTTTCTAGTATTGTATTGGATTCAGGTTTAGCCTTTACTGTTAGGTATTTGGTCTTCTTTATTAGATTTGATTAAAGCTTGTTTCTGTTCAAGTCTTAGCCTTGTTTTCTATTTTGGGTTTTCTCATTATGGCTATTTTTACTCTGTAGTTGGTCATCTTAGTTTCTGTCCCATCAGCCTCTCTGACACTTCCCCTTCCTTGATCACTCTCACCTGTTCCAAGTTAATTAGAAGTCACTTGGTTTCACCTGTCCATCTGTCTATTTAAACCCTCCTCAGTTTTCTGTTTGTTGCTGGAACTTCTCACACACATATTTGGTAAGAGCCCTTCAGCTTTTGTATTTATTCTGAGTACCTGACCAGTTTCTCTGTTTTTTGAGTCTGTCCCAGTTTTTGTTGTCACCTGGATGTTTGCTCTGTGCACCTTTTTGGATTGTTTTTTGTCTGCCTTCTTGACCCATCATCTCCTTAATAAATCCCATCAAGTATTATTTTTTGTGTCTGGCTGAATACCGGGTTCATCTCCTCACAATTCATTACAGATGGAGATGAGTTGTTCCCATTTTAAAGCTAGGGTTGGTGATTTTCCCCGGAAGTTTCCCCAAGTCCCTTTTTGAATAACTGCGCATACGCACAACCGGCTTACCTTGATCTCCCAAATCCACTTTGGTCTTATCACTTTCTACTGAGGCCTTCCGCTTCTTCTCATAAACATGAACGCGGTTCACGTCAGCCATGTTCAAAGTCTACGGTGAGAGCAGTGGAGCTACAATGAACAGCTAACCCAGCTGTTAACCTAACCAAATACATAAACACTAGAAGTGCACATGCACAGCCACCAAGCAGATACGAAGGAATGAGCACAGACATTGGTGTTACATGAGTGCATCAGAATGATTGGCATTTGGGACAACCAATAAATATGGCGATAGCCCCAGATCTTGAAAGAGAGAGGGGAATGAAAGTAGGAACAAAACTCCATGTCCTTCGGACCAAGGGGCATGGATTGGTTAGAGTTTTTACCGGCCTGCAGCTCCCCAGAAAACAGTTTTTAAACTCCTTTTTGTGAATGCACAATGTATTGACTACTTTGTGGATGGAACAAAAGTCTTTCTGAACAGGATTACCAACTATATTTTTAAGTGCAAAGAGCTTACTCTATTGGCAGGTCATTTAAACTTGCCTGCTCAAATCAAAGAGAAATACACCTATTTCAAGTAAGTTTTACTTACTTTTAGTTCCCTTTTTGCAGTGCAGTCCCCTAGTGCTCTATTGTGACTGTTATGTGGTTCTTTGGTCACTAAGGACAGATGCAATAGGATGATTAATCACTCAAAAGACTACTTAAAAATGCGTCTCCCTCACTTCTGGGAGGATGGTTACACCCCTGATGCTTGTGTCATGAAGGTTTTCAAAACATGCAAAGAGTAGTTTATCTGGAGTTGACATTACATGTGCTACATTATCAAACACGTAAAACAGTCATGCTGGATTTTTATTTGCTTATAGTCACTAGGCTTCATTCAGTATGTCGTTGAAAATAAAGGTTACATGCAACACAGGTATAAGGAATTTTTAAAGGAGTATCTAAGTTAGTCATAATCTCACAACCTACCCAACATATTTACTTGAATGGAACAGCTGAAAAATACATGAAAGAAAAGTGTCACACGCGCTCACACACACACACGCACGCACGCACGCACGCACGCACGCACGCACGCACGCACGCACACACACACACACACACACACACACACACACACACACACACACACACACACACACACACACGTTGCAAAGAGACTGAACGAAACAATACTGAAGAAACAGAGCTGCAACAGAGCCAACTATCTGTTGTTTGTCTCTTTTTATTAATCAGATTTGACTTGGGAGGTAAAATAAATGAGCTTGGAGAATTATTAGCAGGTTGCCACTAAGGAGTTCCAGTCATGATAGCTCAAAGTAAAATTAAAATCAAGTCAATGTCATCAAAAGCTTATTAGGTGCTTAACTGCAGCTTGTCAGAAGTGATAATACTCATGTAATCAGTTTCTTTTCTTTAGGCTGCACCTAAACTAAGAAATTATATTAAAGAGGACCATCACTTTTGGTAAAAAAGTCAAAATCAATATACCGAGACCCCCTCTCCCGTTTACACACACGCACACAAAAAACACTGAAGACTGTACTGAAGCGGTCCCATTGCATGAAAATATATATATGCTTTTTCTATTTAGGCTTCTATCATATTATTAAACAGTGTCAACAGTTTCTATTATATAGAGAAATGGACAAACCTAAATTAAAATGTTGTCACTAAACAAAACACTTACCTTTAGTCATCAGCAGGGAGGTTTGTCAGAAGGGAGCATGCAAAAGAAGAGAAAGAGTTTTCTTTAGAACAGTTTCACCAACAAGAAGAGAAATAATTGTATTACCTTTAACATATGCATATTAATTACTTTAGAAATGTTCACCCCATCAGCCTAGATGTTTTACCCGCGAGAAACAATTTATAAAATAAAAGATGTCTATAACATATTAAAATCCCTTTAAACCAGCAAATGTAAAAGTGATCAGAAAAGAAGAATACATTAAATATTTGATAGCAATGGATTCAGCTGCATATTATTCATATTTCTCTTCATCCAATCCACACAAAATTATTCTTCCTCTTATGTTTGTGATATGTTCATCTCTCATTCAAAGTTTGTTCAGAAATATTTGCAGAACTACCGTGCAGTGTTCATCATGCGTTGCTATGGAAACATGCTACTCATTAACAGCAACTAAGCTTCATTACGTTCTGGTCACGAGCTTAGTGACACTGAGCCCATTTAGAGAGGAAAGTATAGGGTGCACACACACACACACACACACACACACACACACACACACACACACACACACACACACACACACACACACTCTCACAGACAGGAACACATGCAGACACACAGAGCATATATAAATTTGACAATTTGCCAGTTGGCCTACTTCGGCTCACACCACTTTTAGTCCAAGGATCTGCGTTTATGTTGGATATGCATCGGTGAGGATCTTTTAGTAGCTCTAAGCAAACCTCCCCATCATCATGCAGAACTTCTACCTCATCTCTTAAACAGGTAACAATTGTACTCTATGTGTAATATAGAGGACAAGGATGGATAGACAAATCAGAAATCACAGTTATGTCCACAAAGTTAGGACAAACCTATGACAAAACAAACAATAAAAATTTATTGTTTTTTCTTCCCACTTATGCATTAACAAAGCCCAGCATGGCAAAAATGAAACTGCCTTTTTTCCCCTTTCGCTTTGATCATTTTAATGGTGATTTGTTTAACTCGTTATTCTTTTGGAAACGTTTTTGTTAACTTACTGCTTGGAGAAATCTGGGACATAGCTTTGAGTTTATTATATAGATATCTCTGAAAGATTTCATACCAATAAAAAGGGTGATGACATTGCACGTAATGTTACACCAGTGTTTTGAGAACACAAGGTTACCTACCAGTGTTTAGATTATTCTATTCCAGATCAAATGGATCACTACTATTTTCACAGATAGCACCACAAAAGCTGTTAGACAGAGTGGAAACAAACACTGTCCATTTTCAGCACAGCCAACAAATGCCTTAGATGTCTCCCTTCACATGCTTCTAAGGTCCTTTATGGTTTACACAAACTCTACTGTTGTGTTCCTACCAATTAAAGTTTGGGATGGAAATTGGGATTAGTTTCTGAAAGCTGAATCTATTTCAGTCAGCTCTTAAAATCTTACAGAGTTGGCTTGGTAATTATACCAACTATCTTAGCTAGTGAGTCTGGAAATGTAATTAGTGAAACAACTGATTGATGTAAATATATTTTCAACTTTCCAAACAACATGGAGCTCATGCACTTATCTGGCCATAACTAGTTTCTTTAAAACAAATATTGGAAATATAGATTTTTTTGAGACAATAATTTACATGTCAAACAAACAGAAAGAAGCCTAGTGCAAGACGCAATGCGAAGCAGCTGAGCATCTTGTCTATCCATTCACTTCTTGTTTATCGGCATCTACTCCCTGATAGATGGTTTTAGAAAAGTCTCATCTTTTTTATCTTTTTTTTTTTTTTTTACAAAGAATGTTGTATGAATGTATCTAACCCCTGCTGACTTTTGATAGAGAACATGTTGGGTCAAATTTGTTTAACTTTTCTCACTATAGGTGACTGAACTAACAGTTATAGTAGATATTCTGTTTCTGTGAAAACAGAGACCCAAACTGTGCCACATACTACAAGCAAAAACAAAAAAGAAAAATCAAAAGATGAATGGTGAGATAGGGGAGATATAGAAAAGGTTTTTAGCAGTTAAATGAAATGTTTGACTGACTCTCAATAGCTTTTTTTTCTCTGATCACTGAAAACAACATGAGTCATTTTCAACATTGTATGTTTGTTCCAAATATGTTTCTCCTTTTACATTGTTTGGGAGATGTGTGAAATTACCAATCAGAACTTGGTAAAATAAAACAAATTAATCTGCCAGGGGTGTAAAAATGCCATTGTAACAATGTGATCCACTCTCTCTTTACTCTCTAAAGTCAACAACATTCTAAATTATCCTAAATGGTTGAGGATGGTGTATGTTATTTGTTCCTGACTATATTTCCTTTGCCACTAAAGAGTCTAAGCAAGGGAGAGTTATCTGGGATACTGCCTCAGAGATAGAAAGGCATGCAGGTCAGGTTCTCTAAGACCTTGTCTTCCAAAGAGAAAATCTTGCAGCGTCTCCCTTTGCTACAGAAAATGACAGATCAGCTGTGCTGTCAGACAGCTGGCGGGGTCATCTGTCTGCACCAGAGCAACCCCCTCCAAAAAAAGGATAAAAAATACTGCAGGAGAGGATCAAATATCAAACGATGCACTTTGTCACAGCCACTGACCGCCCAGGCACTGAAACCTACCAGTCGGTCAAACAATTAAACTAGATGTCACTTTGTCTTGCTCCCAAGGGATCAATTACCAACAGCATCCTTTCACCGAGCATTTTTTGCAATCTTTTTACAACTCAAAACTATTTAGCATTTTTTACAGAAGCTTAATTAAGCATGTTTTGCTTTCAAGATAAAGCTAAGACATTAACTACCAAGGATTGAATGAGTATTTATTGTCATTTCAGACATGTTAAAACACGAGGTGGAACAAAATCTGTTACCCTGGTCCTGGTACGGTCCAATAAAAAGAGAATTAAAAATAACTGGATCTGTAATAAATACATTACATTTGGAGCAACAGAATAAACTTGACTAAAGAGCATAACCAAATTTTCCTCTTCAGGTAAACAGGTATACTTAAGAGCACAGGGAGATGTTAGGGCCTATAAATGAAGAGTTGTGTTTTCAGTTAAGTCTAATTTTAAAATTAGTTTAATGTTTAATGTTTTAATATGAAACCCTTATTTATATAATGATTTAATAATATGATAATGATTTAGATATACATTTTATATTTATGAGTTTTAAAATTCCCATTTATTATATAATGCTATTTAAAAATAGACTGGAATACAATAATTAACTGTGATGACTAAGTGCTTTTGAGAGAAGAGTTAAATTTCTCTAGTCACACTTTAGTGTCAGGCCTCTACAGTCATCCAAATCCTTAATTAGAACATGTGTGATGACATGAGGTGGGCTAAAATATCTCAAAAAGCTGCACATCATACCTCAATCTAATTAAATTTAACAGATGAGAAATACATCGGTGTGAAATGAGTTACAAAGTCTTTTTGGTCCCACTGAACCACAGTAAAAGACAGCGTCAACAAATGGAGAAAATACGGAACAGTGGTGAACCTTCCCAGGAGTGGCTGGCCTACCAAAACTGAAAACACCACAATGACTCAACCAGTAAGCACTAAAAAAACGTACTTACCTCGGTTAAGATCAGTAATCATGACTCAACAACAAGAAACAGACTGGCCAAATTGGCACCCATTGGAGAGGCAAAAACACTGCTGACCAAAAAGAACACAAAGGCCTATCTCATATTTGACAAAAAAATATCCTAATGATGAACACAATTTTTTGAAAAATATTCAGTCTGCTGACAAGTAGGGCTGGAGGATATAGAAAAAAAAACATATCGATAAAATAGAAATAATATTGATCGATATAGATAATTATCAACAAATTTAGAACATATATTTTAAGTGCGGCCCTGGCCTTTTGATGCTGTTGCTTAGTGAACTATATTTAGATGAAGAACACACAAACACTGAATTAAAACTCAACCTTTTATTCAACCAACTTTTTACCAAAACTGCAAGTTTTTAAAAAAGAAAAAAAAAGTGCTCCCTGAACTATTTGAAGGAGGCAGAGCTTGGTTCCTGGGTCTGCGTTATTGATTGGTTGGGAGGATGTAATGACTGTAATATTAACCTACATGGGTAGAATGCAAAAGGAAGAAAAACTTATTTTATCAAACTTTTTATTTACTCTTTTTTTCCTACCATCGATATACGTCTATCGATCGATAAATAGTGTTATTGAATTATTGTCCAGCCTTACTAACAAGACAAACTTTTTGAAAAATGACTGCTATTTACAGTGCCTTCATAAAGTATTCACCCCTTACCCTTTTTCATGTTTTGTTGCCTCTGAACCTGGACTTAAAACGTATTGTTTGAGAGTTTGCATTACATTTTTTTTTTTTTATTGTGACGTAAAAAAACAAACAGGACAAAAAAATAAAAGACTCCAGCGTGCATACATGTTCACCCACCCCCCCCCTTCTCAACTTGACTGAGGTCTGGCCTTTGACTAGACTATTCCAACACATTTAAATGTTTTACCTTAAACCACTTGATTTGTGTTTTAGCAGAATGCTTCGGATCATTTCCTGCTGGAAGGTGAACCTCCACCTCAGTCTCAAAACACAGGTAGACGGACACAGGATTTGCTCAAGAGTTTAACTGTATTTGCCACCATCCATCTTTCCCTTGACTTCAACCACCTTCTCAGTCCCTGCATCTGAAAAACATCCCCTCAGCAATGTACTGCCTCCACCACATTTCACTGTGGGGATGGTGTCTTTGGGGTGATGGAATAACGTTTTCCTCAGTGGCCAAAAAAAATTAATTGCATTTGCATTTGGGGAGTCGTCCACATGCCTTTCTGCAAACTCAAATGTGCCTTCTAATTTAAATTAAGGAAATTCTATTGTATGAACATACTAGTTTTCAGTTTTTTGTATTTTTAAATTCTTTTTTTAATATAGATTTTTCTTCTTTCACTTCACAAACTTAGACTATTTTGTGCAGATCATATAAAATAATATTGAAAGAATATTTAAATTACAAGTTGCAATGTAACAAAATAGGTAAAAAGCTAAGGGGGTCAATACTTTTGCAAGACATTGCAGCTGTGTTTGTCCTTAGAAGTTGTAAATTTGACAAGAGATGTATAGATAATGTAGATAGTTGGATGGAAGCAGAAATTGGGACACCTAAGGATAAGTAGAGGGTTGGCACCTTGTTCCCAATGTCATTTTTTTCATCAACTTATCAAAACTGCTGACACATTGATGGCATCCCTTCCTGGCCCATCTCTGTCTATATATCTATATATTTACAGTCCTGTGTGTCTATCCATCTATCCACCCATCCATCGGTGGCATCTGTCTGTGTTGCTACCTTTTCATCTACCTATCCACCTATCTGTGAATCCAGATAGGTGGATAGGCAGAGTTATAGCTAAGCAAATCAAAACATTGATTTTACCTTAGAAACATGGATCAAGAATGAGACAAAAGGAGGGGAGGGAGAGAAACAGGATGACAGTGACATTTAGTGCATAGCTTAGGAAGTCAATGGAAAGCGCTCACATCAGAGACCACACAAACAGCACACACATGCATTATGGATCTATCCCTGTCCCCCAGAGATGGATTATTGTACCACTTCATTCAGAGTGATAAAGAGAGCGTTAGGCCTGCAGACATAGGCAGACAAGACAGAAGAGATTCTACTCCTCAAACTGCAAATGAGACAGATGCTGAACATCAAGTGCTATTGCACAAGAAAAGAATAAAAGGCACCAAAAAGAAAAAAAAGAGACACAAAATGACAACTTTAAGTGCAGATTAATGAATGTGAGAAAAATAAAAGCAATGCAAAACTAGTCTTTTCTGACAGGAGTTCGGTGTAAGCTAACATTACAGTATCTCAAGGTAAAAAGTAAAGCAATAAAAATGGAAAAGGAGAAATAATAAAGACTTGGGTTTAGGAGAAATCTATATAATGCAATTCTCTGCTTTCTGCTATAGCTGAATTTCAGTGTCTCAGTACTTTGACATAATTTTGGCTGGTTCCCAAAATATGTCTTTTTAGCCACTGGGCACTGTGCGCTCTTCACTATAACTCTGCACTATCATTCATACACTTACTTTTGCAAATTTGCTAGAAATCTTATGCAAGTTCAGAAATCATAGGCCATTTTTCTCTAATCACTGCATATTACCTTGCAAATTTGAAAAAATAACCCTGATTTGAATAAATAGGTTTTCAACAAAGAAAGGCACTCTTTTGCCAATACAAAGTTGTAGACCTCTACTCACTGATGTATATGCATAGCAAAGACACATCTTCTACTTTCAGCATCAAGAAATGTCTCATTTGAACTGAAAAGCTTTGCAATCTGACAACCACCCAAATTCACTTTTAATCCCTCAACCCTCCTCTGGTTTTGGAACTTAAGTGGACAATTGCACGTTTTGCAGTAACATCTCAACCAGGACAGTGAACCATACATCTGACTTCCTGGTTGTTGGCTTATCATGTTTAAAACTACCTCACAGCCCTTGGGATGTCAACTAGCACCTGTATGCACAGTTCTGCATGTTTGATATAGCAGCATGTCTTGCAAGATCTTTTTTTCCAAGGGTTACTCACGCTGCGAAATACTTAATGCCTTACCAAAGGCAAGCACCAGCGTTAAGGTATAATGATGTCAACAGCACAAACAATATGCATAATGTTTGCTTTACCTGTAAAACCTCTCACTGTACACACAAATACATGTGGGCTTATACGCAGTTCCTTCATCATAAAATAATATAGAGGCTAATCTATAGAGGTTTCAAAAGAGTTGACATAATTTTCCCTTAAGTTAAAAAAGATACACACCTCTGGGTAGAGACATGCAGACATGCATACCAATGTAAGCCTGTAACGGTTCTGTACCCACAAATGCACACACACACACGCACACACACACATACACACACACACCCATATACACAAAAAAGGGAAGAAATGCCTGTTTAGCAGTCCGACCAAACTGTGCTGGGAGTCTCTTACTTTCCATATGACCTTTTGTCACTTTGCCAGTGACATTTTAAATATGCTCTGGCTCACCTTTGTCAGCAGCCTTGTCTGCTGGGTGCTAAACAAAGAAGAGCTGCTGAGGGAAATGCAGAGGCAGAGAGCCTGAGAAAGACAGACAGTGAAGAAACTGAAAGAGATAAATAAAACAGAGCCAAATGAGAGGTTGGGGTCATGGCTGAGAGCAGCCTCAGATAAAGGCAGGTAGAAAGAAGCAGATGAGAGTGAGTGCGAGCTCGGATAGGGTACAGAGAGGTAGAAATAAACACATACACACTTAAAAATGAGTGCTAAATTGAAAGAAAACTCCTAAGTGATGGATAAATGTTAAGGACAGGAGAAAAAGAAGTGATAAAGTCCTGGAAAAAAGCAAAGTGGTAAAGGTTAGTCTAAAAAGAAAATCAAAAAAGAAGGAAAGATCCAGTAGAGACAGATAACGGGCAGTAGCCAAGAGCAGAAACTCAGAAAAGGGCAAGGGTGGAAGTAGAAAGAAGCATAGCGAGTGAGCACAAGAAAAAAAAAAAAGATAAGAGGATGAAAATAAAAGAGCAAGGGATGGGTTGTGACGCTCTGGAAATTACAGCCGTCTATGGTGGAAATGTCACAGATATGTAAGGACCCATTTCAGAGCTGTGATAATATGTGAGAGCCATTCATCTCCAGCCAGAGGGTCTGGTCGAATCAATAAAGTCTCAGCATTAACAGGGACCCCTCTGCTGCATTAATAAGACAAACTAGAGCCAGCAGCGTTTGCTGACATAAAAGGAAATTTTTCTTTTCTTACATGCTTGAAAGACCACCATGTTACTAGCATGGTATGGTGTCAGCGTCCTTTAACCAATAGGTTTAAGATCATTAGATTACTGTATCATAGCTTTTTGCTGAAAAAAAAAGGTTTCTACAGAGAGAAAGAAAGAAATATAGTGTAAAAATACCACCGTTTTATGCTAACAGTGTTCAGTCTAACATTTCAAAGAAAATGTTAAGAGAGAATTTTTGCTCTCCTTGAGTTTTTACACCACAACTGTCCTGAACAGCTGAGCTTATTTTTGTCTTGTAAGCTTACAAAATGCAGTGGTGTTCTTTGAGAGAGCTGACTAGCAGTGCACAGCAGGGGAGGCATTGCACCACTGTCTTATCTATACAGCAAGAGAAAATGCTCCCATACTTTTTTCTGGTATCTCATTTAAGGCACTCTAAATAGAAACATTGGTGTACCTTGGTCCTGCTGAGTAACCCATGTTGTGGTTCTTAATTCAAACCATAATGTTAACCAATCGTCCTATAGCATTTTAGTCCTCATGTGTAAATATACCTGCAGAGTTTACAAGGAGGCATGGGAATTATAATAGTCAGGATGGGGTTTGCTTCACTTTCACTTTCCCTTTCCTTTGTTTCGTCACTCTTTGACCACAGGTCACCCTTTAATTATATTATTTTGTAAAATTGCCTTTCCCCTTCTACACAAGTAATCTTGTGGGATTTAAGAGATATGCCAATACATAAAACTTAAAGGTTAGGGTCCTAAAATCACCCCTTGCCGATCTTCTTCAAAAACATGTAAGCAGCTGCACTCATATATATACTGAGAGCAGCGGAACTACACTGAACGGCTAACACCGAAGCTAACTGCTAAGCTAACCAGATACATAAACACTAGAAATGTGCATGTGCAGCCAGCAATCGGAAACTAAAAAGGAACGAGCATGCACACTGGCGTTACAGGAGCTCGTCAGAATGATTGGCATGTGGAACAACCAATAGATAAGGCGATACCCCCAGAACTTGAGGAACAGTGGTGAGTGAGAGCAGAACCAAACCTGACAAATCCCTGCCCTTCAGTGTTTTTACAGGCCTGAAGCTTTCACAGAGATCTAATTTTTTAACCTCCTTTTTTTCTGATTACAAAACCACTGGGATCTAGATAGCACTTTCTAAGAAGGAGTTTACTCACAGCTGTTTTAAAGCCAAGAAGGAAGATGCCTGTCTGAAGAGAGGAATTTGCAATGTTTAAAATATAAAATACAAGGAATCTATACAATTATTGAAAAGGTGATGTGGGAATTTGGTCCAAAAACAGATGGTTGATTTGACTTGGCAGGAATCTCCATTAAGCATCGCAGTATCAACAAGAACAACACTGTTCACTGTTCTCTCAGGTAAAAACTGACATTCAGTTGAATTAAAAACTGTATTTTGCTCTCAAAAATGTTACCTCTGACTGACTTAATCTCACCTCTGATGTGATTAACAAACTATTCACAAATAGAGTCAGTTAGAGTTTTAATTAAAAAAAATAGTTAAATCAGAATTAATCAGTTTATCAATGGCGGAAAATAAAACTTTGGAATACTTTTTGGGGCCATTAATAATTTTGGCAAAATAGCCATTTCTTAAAGTCCCAACTGCAGACTTGGAGCTATTAAGCTGTTCACACATTATTTGATAGTTGAGTGCCAATTTGTTTTTCTCCATTTGCCCTCTGCCTTTGTGCATATTCTTTTTTTTATTTTCTATATGTCTTGATTATGCATGAACACGCTTGGTATTAATGGAGCTAGAGTCCAGGTTTGTTTTCATTTTTTGAAAAATTGATTAAACACTGAATCACAGGAAGCAGTGGAAATAACAGTGGAACTTTGGTTAAAACCGCTAATATAATTTTCTATTCCCTCAGGGGGACTTTGCACCGTGGTTTCCCACCAAATTAAATCAGTGACATAAAAAAAAACATAATAGTGATCAGACACAGCCAGGTCAACAACAGAGGACACACCAGAGGCTAAACATAGGTAATGACAAGGCCAAGGTGTGTCCTCTGTTGTGACTCAATTGCTTTATTTGTAAAATCCAGTAAAATCCATACAGTTAAGACTACCTACAAACTCTTTGGATAAATAGTCTGATTATCAATATGTAGATTTACATCACCAGGCACAATAATATTATTATACTTAGTTTAATAATATTATCTGTTTCAATATCTGTTTAATAGATATTGAAACAGTACCACCACCTCTTCTGCCGCTTCTAGTATAAAACAATATTTAAACCCAGGAAGGGAGGCCTTGGTGAGAACGGCTGCTGTGTCTGCGTTCAGCCAACTTTCTGTTAAAAACAAACAGTGCAGTTTATCATCTAAAATCAAATAATTTATAATAAAAGTTTTTTGCAAAGAAAGCAGGGATTTAAAATAGACCTATATTTAGGGTGACATGTGAACCATGAACAGTAGTTGTGGGTGGTAAACATTATGTTGCTAGTGATCTAGGGTTATTAAATGGTTTTGGTAATGTGTGGTTCTCTCTCTCTGTGTAATCCAAACTGAAATGAATTAGTGACAAAAGGGTAAGGTCCAGCATTTTGTGTATAACAGTTTAAAAATGGATAAAAGCTAGAACCATGTAGACAACATTCAGCAGTAGAGCGATCAGACATGAGATGGTCAGCAGGTGGGGATGTGTGGGTGTGTGATATATCTTATAGCTCACATTGGTGGTTAGAATATGGGTACTTGACTTGCTCAGATGGAGGCCATCAACCTCAAAAAGTTGTCTCCCAACCCATAAAAGATCAAACTTGTCAGCAAAGTTTAGATTTTGGATGCTGCAAAGAGAAGACAGCCAAAACAGAAGTAGTGCTACTTCATAATAAAATTACAAGGAGGGGTGGGTACCTTTAACATTTGAACCAATACCCGGTACCTGGGAATCAATACTGGCACTCAATGGTACTTATGTGGTTTCAGGACGAGGGCGCTGCAGTTTCAGCTGTCTGTGCAACAGTGCTTGGAGAAATGGGAAGGGCTCACAGCAGTGCTCGCTGTGACTGGAGAACGATTGGCACTTTCACGGGAAGTCACCAATAATATAGAAAAAAATAAAAGATTTTTCGCTAGTAGCTTTTTTGACAAAAGTTCGCTACAGGGATCTGAAAAGTCACTAAATGTAGCAACAGAGTCACTAGATTGGCGACAGTGAGCAAGTGCTTCCTCAGATTTGAAATATTCCCGCAGCTGGCCTTGCACTTGCGTCTCAAATATAGCAGCGAGCATAACCTGCATCACAGTAGTACCGACAGAATTTGGTCAGTACCAATAAAAATACCGAATTTGGTACCCATCCCCATTTACAAGTAATAGAAGTTTTGAAGTTACTCAACTAAATGTAAATGAGTAACTGTAACTTGTAACCACTCAATAGGGTTGTCAAAATATTCGATATCTCAATATAATCAATACTAAAAAAATTAACTGTCCAAAGATGTTCATTTGCATCAAAATAGACACGAATTGACCCATTTATGTTTACCCAAATTCTCACACTTTTTCCAGCAGCAGTGCTGCAACAACAGAGATACCCAGGTGCTTATCTTAAAAGTGATCTGCTGCTGGAAGTTTAAAATCTGTGTCAAGTACAGTCAGAAGAACAAAATAGTATGCATTCCCCTTCATTGACAAGACAAACACGAGGGATATTTACACTTATACTAATCCTTTTTACCAAACAAGGAAGTGACGCTAAAGTCATGTATTTCTCTGACTGAGGGCTGAATTGTCCCCTACTTATAGGTTTTGCCCTAATAAAGGAAGTTAAAGTTAAGTTTTTCATATTGTACCTAATCACATCTTTTTCTCCCAACCAGAAATATGCATGTTCCTTCAAAAATGTTGCTGCAGTTTCAAAAATGGTTTTGAGTATTTTTCTTATCAGTATTGAGTTTTAGGTTTTTGTGTTGTGGCAATCATAGTTCCAAATGCATTTATCTTAAATTTGTAGGCTTTAACCAAATACTGTGTCAAAATGTCAGACGCACTGAAAAATTGAGTGACCTATCGAAAGATATATTTTCCATAAGCATGAAGTCTTCCTAATGTTTCTTCCGATAACTAAGCTTTGTAAAGTAAAAATTTTGGAAGCCTTGCTCACTTTTTCTAAAATTGTAGGTTCACATCTCCTACTGTGCTATGAATTAAAACGACATCTCAGTTCTCCTTGCCCACATCTAACGCTTAATTCCCACAGATTTAAGATAAAATGCTAGTGATTAGACACATCGGCATGCATACATGTTTTATTATATGCAGAGTCATGAACCACACAGATACACATGGGCGCACACATTTAGCTGTAATAATTATCCTGCAAAAGAGGTTTAGTACCAGCAGCATACATAACTAACTCCATGAAGGTAAGCTTCACTTGCCCTCCTGAAGTCACACAGTGGGAGATTTTGATCCAGGAGCAAGAATAGATGTTTGCTCAACACATGCCTATGAATATGATATTGTGCAAATAGGCATTGTGACTAACTTGGATATATGCATGCTAGTATAGTGTAGAAAAAGACCTCAGGCAGTCCAGAGGGGGACCGAGTAATGAGGGAGGGAGTGGGGAACCCAAGTTTAGAGAATGTGAAGGAAGGAAAGTTGGTTTTCACTTCTGAGGATGCAAAACCCACAAAGGAATGAGGCAGGGTCATGAACACTGGAACTGCTGAAATAAATATCAAATGTGTTTGAAGATAGGGTTGCATGCATAGCTAAGAACTGAATTAAGTGTCGACGTGAGTGTTTTCAAAACTAAATGAGCATGTGTGCGTGCGTCTGTATTTAGGCTCATGGCATGCCTTTTGGAAGAGAAATTGGTTGATCTGTGGAAATGATTTGATCAAAGGAACTTTGATCATGTAAGGAGTCAGTCCAGCACTACCAAATACTGAAAATAAATTTTCTTCATGGCCACGCACACACAACTGCACAGACACAAAAGCAATGGAATAATAAAAGAGAAAAAACACCAGGGGCCTCATGTAATGGCAGCTAAATCTAATCCTGTGACACCAACCAACTAGAGTGGAGGAAATCACTCAATGCAAATGAAGGGTTGGATTGCTACAATCCAATGTGAGGTCACCGGCAGCAAGACAAGAAACTCTGTACAAGGCCAGTAAAGTTTGTCTTTAAAATTCACAGCATGTCTGCAGACCATTGTGTAGACAAAACCTTTTACATTGAAACGTGATGGCATTTTTGTTGCTCGTGTAGTAGATGCTGATATCAAAGATAAAATTTGTTTGGATTTATCAACTGGTGAAGGAAAGAGGTGACTGTACATTTATCACAGTGGAAAAACAACACACCGGTACTACTCAAAAACTAAGATGCCCTGTAAGACAAAAACATATGTCAATATTATGTTAACTTACTCAATGAGTTTAATGATTTGGTAACAGGTTTTAACATCATAAAGGTTTTCTGTCAGGCATCGTCATATCTCCCCTGGGTAAGAGTCTCCAAAAAAAGCTTTACTTACTAGAATTTCTACTTGTATTACATAAAGCACCAGAATATTAATGTAATTTGTATTGGGCAAGTTACTCAAAAAGTAACTAGTTATAGTTACCAGTTACTTTAAAAAGTAACTGTTAGACTTACCAGTTACTTCTCCCAAAATGTAACTGAGTTACTGCACTATCAAAGTAACTATGCAGTTACTTTTTATGATCTAAAATGTAGGGCTGGACAATATAGAAACAAAACATATCGATAAAATAGAAATCATATTGATCGACATCGATAATTATCAACAAATTCAAAACATTTTATATTTTAAATGCAGCCCTGGCCTTTTTATGCTGTTGCTTAGTGACCTGTTTTTAGATACAGACACAAACACTGAATTCAAACTCAAACCTTTATTAAACCAACTTTTTACCAAAACTACAAGTATTTAAAAAAAGAAAAAAGAGCGTGTGCGCTCTGAACTCTTTGAAGGGGGCGGAGCGTTCCTGGGTCTGTGTTATTGATTGGTTGGGAGGATGCAATGACTGTAATATTAACCTACATAGCTAGAATGCAAAAGGAAGGAAAACTTTTTTTCTATTGAACTTTTTATTGACCCTTTTTTTCTGTCATCCATATATGTCTATCGATCGATATTTATTGTTATTTAATTATTGTCCAGCCCTACTAAAATGTTAAATTGGATGACTTTCCAGTTTTGGAACTTTAAATACTACTCAGTTTAATTATCACGTATAAAGTTTGTAATAACTTATTAAATGGACTACATTTCTGAAAACATTGCACACTAATGTTAACCATTTTAATGTGTGAGGTAGCACAAATCAGTCAAGAGTCAAGAAACCTGTCAATTGCAATACATTTATGTAGATAGAGTTCTTATTAAGTTCAACGTTTATAATAAAAGAACAATAAACAAACTAGATGTTTAAAACTTGATAATTATTGCATATTAAGTGGCTACAACTGGCACTAAAATAATCCTTTTAAAGCAATATCACAAAACAAAATACACTTCACTGTGAAATTAAAGGTGCAATGCGCAAGTTTTGAAGTTAAATGTTATTTATTTTGTTTCCCATATATGCCCTTACAATTGCCCAACATGTAATATGAGTTATCCTCTATTTACCGCAGTTGCTTCTATAGGCTCCATTAGTCAGTTCATGAGAGAGTGATTTGGGTCGAATCCTCGGGGTCTGTGCATGGGTGTGACGCATACACGCTCTTGTTCACCCTACTACTTTGTTGAGTCTCCGCTGTGATCAATGCATTAGCGAGAGAACACGGGCAACTGTTTCAGAAGATGGAAGGCAAAAGACCAGCCACAAGCGCATCTCAGACCACATCTGTTGTGCCAGTTCAAGACGTGACGACTACATTAATTCGGGACATGACGGACTGCATTTCCCATGATGCAAGGTGGTCAAAATGGCCACCAACTCCCATCATGCAACGCGGCCCAAAATGGCCGGCGCCCTAGCAACCGATAACGTTGCTAGGGTAAAGTTGATAAAACTCGGTTGCACCTCGCAATCGGCCTTCTTTCTCTGGCTCACCGCCACCCTGAGAAGACATACAGCTGTACTCCGTGGATTAATTACCCACACGCCACGTGCTCGAGTTTCTCGCTGGACCGAGATTTTTCGATGCAACGTTGTTCCCTGCTTTTCATAGTAGGAGGTCGACTCAAAAAAGGTACCTTTAATTCCCTCTGATCAAATACTGGAAGCCGCCTTATCTCCCAGTGATCGAAAGAGGACTACGCTTTTGCTGGGCCGAGCGAAGCGATAGTGAACCCGGAGGAAGAAACGAAGGAGCTTCTTCCCCGCCCCGCTGCAGCCTGCGGACAACTGCGTTCGTCGAGACGCGTCCAGAAAGCCGCCTTACTCGGAGCGCTCCGGACCAGCCCCGAGGCACCTCAAAGTAACGGGTTCTCCCCTTTTATTTCTGTCTCACCAACAGGGTGTTTAGAAGTGCCTGGGCAGACGTAGAAATTTGTAGGCTTAGGTTAATGCTTTTATTCCACGACGAAGTTGGAATTATTTTGCTGAATATTTTCTTTGTATGTGCATGCATTTTACAATTGATTTTGCTGTGTTGATTTGTGATTCATCAATAACCCCGCCGTGGGTCATTGCTTCAGTTCTGTTCCATCTTCTTCCCTGCCTCTTTTCGCTTCTTCTTATCAGTTTAATCTCTTTGTCCGAGCTCATTCCGCGGTTTTGCTTTAAACTCCCAGTTAGCCGCGCCTTCTCGAAGCGAGGCATTACCCCATCAGCGTAAGCGTGGTTACGTCATTAGGACCTCCCCTCACGCTTCACGTAAATTGGTAGACCATACGTCATCGTAGCAGCCATCTTGGGAGGGTGTCGGATGACTGGACTGTAGGTAGCTTAGCTGATAGCTTTGTAAGGCATCGAAGCGTCCAGTGGGACTCTCAAAGCTGTTCTGCCTGTCAAAGCTGCTATGTCAAATGCCGATGTTCTGAGTGTGGTTTAAACAACCGTGAGCTGAACTAAGATTTGCAACCGCTCATTTTAATCCATTTGTTTTTTGTTTTTTTTTGTTTTGTTTGTTTTGTTTATTCTTTTATTTCCACATATATTTTGCATGTTAGTTAGTAGTGAGTAAGATTTCCAAAGTCGTTGAATCAGAGAATTACTGTAACAGGGAATTGCTTTTGGTTCAATAAAAACACCACTGCGGAATAGAATTGGTTTTGTGTTCAGTCTAATTCACAGTTGCCTGGTTATTCAGAAATCAGAGCTAACCTCCTTTGGAGTTAACATCTGACATTAATACAGAGACAATATCATTGGATGGTGATAAAGGAATAAGGATTTAAACTCTAATTGCAGTTACATTGGGGTTCTCACAGCCTGTCGGATAAACCTCGTCGGTCACAAGTCCGACCAGATCATTTATCCCAGCATAAATGAGTTCATAACAGCAAATTAACTAATGCATTAGTGGTATAAATACTTACAAGCTTATAGCTAACATCACCACCATTTGAACTATATTTTGTTATAGCGAATTTTGAGTTGAATGATTTATTATTTAAATTATAATACCAAATTATAATTAATAATAATAATAATAAGCATATTCAACCAGCTTCTGGCATAACAATCATTCCACACAAGATTTTTTTTTTAATTGTCAAGTGCGACGAAAAGGGCAAAATTGGAGTCTGATCAGCGTTTAATTGAGTCAGCTTCGACCCCCTAGTTCCTCACAGTGAGAATAACCTTCCTAAACCATTGCGCAGGATAGGCTGCTGGCATTTTCATGGTTCCAATGTTTATATCTTACCTGCTCCTTTATGTAAAAAATGTCAATTTAGGGCACTATACTGCATCAGTGGCCAGTGCCTCGCCTTCTCTGCTCCTCCTTTTTTAACTGTCTTTCTCGCTCCATTTTACATGGTCTACAAGGGGTCCAGTCCACAGTGTATCTCTCTGTACTGCATTTGATACATTTTTGCAAAGTGCAGTGGGTCTTCTGATCTCTTTGATCCGACTGCAGATGGGTATGAAGCTTCATAGTGGGGTTTGCAGCCAGGACAAGGCAGCGGCAGCTGTCTGTGAGACTGACTACAGAAGTGGAAAGGGAATCACGGCTCCCTCAAGTAACTGGAGAACAAATGGTGCTTTCATTTGAAGTCACCAATAACACAGAAAAAAGACGAAAAGTTGCTTTTTTGAAAATGAATAAATTGGTGGAGCAGGGGTCTGAAAAGTCACTGGAAACAGTGAAAGGAGGGGTGAGGGGTGTGTCTGTCCTTTCCCTATCGCAACTGGAATCTGCGCGAGTTTCAGCCAGACAGACCTTTGTGATCACTGAGTGATCTTTGCTCCCGATGGCCAGTCCGCCCCTGTCTACATTATTGACCAACTAAAAGATTGCTATGTTTTTCCCCTAAAAACAGTACTATTGACTCAATATAAAAAATGTCTGTTCAAAATAAAATATTATTTCTATATATTATATAATAAAATAATCTTTTTAACTTTCTTATATGAGAAGACATTATGCCTCTAAAAAAAGACCTGTGAAGTTGCTAGCTTTCTTTCCGCTTCTTCCATGCGCATGGACACTGGAGTCATTTTACCTTGTCGCCAGAGGGGGCAGATGTCAGCAAAAATCCTGGAACTTGCACAATCCATCTTTAAAGGTTGACTTTATTTGAGAAATATCTATTTTGGATGTAAAAACAATGCAGTAAAAATACTGTAATATGTTCAGTTTTTATAAATTTAAATAAAATATTGTCACACGGACAATTCCGTGTGACCTTAAAGTAGATCAGAGACCTTAAATTAAAGCTAAATTAAAGGTTTGAGGAATGTATTAATATTAACAATTAAGCTTTGAATTTTGATGAAGCTTGTTCCAATGAAACAAAAAAGGTTGTTCCAGTTGTAGCTTTAGAAAAGTTGGACAAAATTAAATTAGATCAGACATCCCCAGGAATATACTTATCTTATTTCTTATTATTAATAAAAACAATTAAGTCTTTCTGTATGTTTCTTAATGTATGAAAGACGTCTAGTCAAGGATTTACTTAGCTTATTGCTTTGTTTTACCTATGTCTGTAATGCTTTTCGGTTCATGTACAGCATTTGGAAACATCTTGTTACTGCGTTTGACCGGTTTTCCAATTATGGTTTTAGCCAAGACAACTAGAGCCCCATATCATTACCATACCCAATACTTTTACTATGGAGGAACAATTGGCCTGACAGAACAACAAGCTGACATTTTTTAAAATGAAATTATTTTCATAATTTACATATGGAGAATTATTAACTACATGAAATGGTTTATATAGTGATGTCATGGCACCTTTAATGGCTAGTTCTAATTCTACCTACTGTGTTAATGTTCGCATTCAGAAATTTGTATTTTACTGTTTGAATGACTTTCAATACGTGTTGACCAATATACTGCCATTCTCTGCACATGATGCCTTACTCAGGACAAATTTTTTGACCATACAGCGCAAAGTCATTCTATGTTATGTTTTTGTAGTAACTGTGCAGTTGGTAAACTGGCCTATGTATAATTCAATAACTTATCCATTGTATATGTTTCATGTTTTATTAAAGACAAATTATAACAGCAGATTCCACCACACTGTGGGAATATTGTATTAAACAAGGGATTATTTTATCCTCACAACAATAGCAAATAGTTCTTCCTTACTCTGTGTTTAGCACACAGGTATAATTTACAGTTTTTAATTGTCCAATTTAGAACACATTTTAAAAAAAAAAAATCACTCAATGAATGTACAATGCTTTTTTTTTAAATACTTTTTAGTCAGGGTCTCAACTCAAGGCTGGATTCTACTAATGCCCCATTCAGACAGGATTAATAGTCCAGAGGGAGGTTGGTTTATTTTTATTATATTAAATCCTGAGGCTTGTGCTATGTGTGTGAAGGTATTAGTGCTTTGGATTTGTAGTTTGCTCTCAGATTCAGATATTCTTTTTAGTTGTAATACATCTGAAATTCTAGTTTAACTATATAAAGCAAAGAAGGTGGTAGTGGACATTTGGAGGCTCAGACCCACCTCACTGACACAGGCTAACATCCAGGGAGTTGATGCTGAGATAGTGGACTCCTGTGAGTACTTGGGTGTTCACCTGAACAATAAACTGGACTGGAGTCACGACACTGATGCTCCTTACAGGGAGGGTCAGAGCAGACTCTACCTGGTGAGGAGACTGAGGTCTTTTGGAGTGCAAAGGGGACTCGTTAAGACTATTTCTATGAACCTTTGTAAAATAATGTCATTCCCAGGAGTTTGGTAAATTACAGGATGGTATGGTGACATGTTACTACCTGTGCAATAAGTTCAGTTGTGAAATGTCCTTGCGACTAAACATTCTACAGTCAAATATAAAGTAAAGTCATAGAGATAGGTCAGCGGATGCTGCAACACACACAGAGATCACCATCTTTTTCAAGAGTGACAAGGTAAAGACCTCCACACTTCATGTTGCCTACAAGGACAGAGCATGGACAGCTTCACGGAACTGGTTTCTATGGCCAAGCAGCTGCATACAAGCCATTAATGCAGAGGTGCAAAGCACACCATCGACGGACTCTAGAGTTTTCTTTGGAGGGACGGTTCCTGCCTCTATCCTTGACAATCTAATGGGAGAGTTTGGGTTTGGAGGGTGTCCGGAGAACAGTGCTTGCCTCATTACATTACATTAGCTCTAAAGTTTGGTGCAAATGGGATTAGGTTGTGGGACTTTTTCAGATTGGTTTGTTGCTCAGTTCCATTGCAAAGATTTCCTAATATTTCATTATATTAATAGTTTTGAACATTTTCATGCTCCCAACTTTGTAAGAAAGGTTTAGGGAGGACCTGCCTCTTCTTGTCCCAACATGACTGGGCTACAGAGCACGAAGTACAATCTATAAAGAAATGGATGAGTGAGTTTGGAGTGGAATTGCTTGACTGGGCTGCATAGATTCCTGACCTCAACCTGATAGAACACCTTTGAAATCCACTGTAAACCCTATGGATTAAGAATGGTCTATCAACTCAAGTTCATGTGTGTGATGACAGACCAACAAATACCTTTGGCAATATAGAGAATATATAGTGTTTAATTGTGCTTTCATCAATTTTCATATTAGGCCTTGTGAGTGGGAAAACAGGGATGCTTTCGTTTTCTGCCACAAATCTGCCTCTATCGGCAGAATCAATTTATCCTGGGAGTGGGCTTTGAAAAAGGCGCTCAAAGCAAGTTGAATAATTTGTCTAAAGGAATGTCGCACAAGGCTGACAGACTGATTTACTGAGGCTCAGTGATTCACGCACATGACTAGTGTTTAGATTTTTCATACCTAACATCAAAGGACTTTGATCCTTCCTTTCACTTATAATCCCATAACCCTGCCCCGATTTTGTAAAGAAGAAGAGTATGGCATGTGGGTTTAAATATGCATGAGTGTGTATCCCACCCTCCCTGCATGGGCACATTCAGCAAAATATACATATATGCATGCATACACATACATACGAACAAACAAACATGTGTATATATATGTATATATATATGTATATATATATATATATATATATATATATATATATATATATATATATATATATATATATATATATATATATATATATAGTGCACTACTGCAAAAGTCCAATTGTCAACCCCAAACTTTTTGTGTGATGCAGCTAACAGCAAGTGGCACCTAAAGATGAAGTAGAAGTATACATTATTTTCAAACCTTCATATAAATACAAATATTTGTGTATGGCATGAATATATCTTTTGTTAACTTTAATCTGATGACCCTAGATAAAATCAAGAGCTACTTATGGTCTTCAGAAATCATTTAATTAGTAAACAGAGTCCACCTGGGTCCAAAGTATTTTTTTAATGAAACCAGCTGTTCTTTAGTCTTCAGAGGTCGTTTAAGGAACATTAGTGAACAGGCAGTATCCTTGAGACCAAGCAGCCACTTAAGTCTGTCATAAGGATGTAAGGAATTTGAAGGATGGTTATGCTGTAAAACAATATCCAAAACGTTTTACATCTTGTGAAGCACAATTCAGTCCATCAGATGAAATTAAAAAGACTGGCACAACTGTAAATTGATCAAGAGCTGTCTAAATAGCCCTCTACATACATTTACAGATGAAGTAAGTAGTGCTTTAATCAGAGAAGCACCTAAGAAGCCCACAGTAACTCTGGGGGAGCTGCTGAGATCCACTGCTCCCCAGGGAGAATCTTTCAACTAGACAACTATAGCTCTCTACACATATGGCCTTTATGAAAGATTGGCAAGAAAAAAACCTGTAGGGAACAAAATTAGCACTATAGCTGCACCTGAAATATTGACAAGAAAGTCAAACTCTTTCCAAAGTAATAATTCAGCTTCATGATAGAAGTTCCACTTTTTCCCTAAAACATCAGTCATCAAGTTTATGAAATACATAATTCAAAGAATAATCTTCCTGACAGGTAAAATATGGTGCAAACATAACTCTAGAACAAGCTGGCTGGCCAGAAATGGGTAAAAACTGCAGGCGCAACTTTGTTCCTGAGATCCAAAAATCTACCTAAATTATTGTCTATAAAGCCACATGGAGCTCCATACAATATCTGTCACAAATAGACAAGAAAATGATGCAAAATCTTTCCATAACAACGTTCCCTTGTTATTAACCAGGTCAGTAAAAATACCGGATTACAACAAGCAGCTCCCCATGAACTGTTTAAGAGCTCTGTGAACAGGAGCGCCACCTTAATCACAGAGGATCCTTCTTACCTCCATCATCATTCATTCGAGCTGCTCCCATCAAGCAGGAGGTTCAGGGTCCCTCTGACCCGGAAAAACATCTACAAGAAATCCTTCATGCTTTTTACAATATCCACTTTAAACTCCTTAAAATCAGGAGTTTAAAGTGACGTTTTTGATGCACTACACGCTCTTGTTGTAGATGGTTTTGTACAAATTGTAGACGTTTACTTTCATGTGGTTTTATGTGTTTTTTATTTTTACTTATTAATATGTTTGTATAATTATGCATGGATGCTGTTGATGGAGTCCCTGTCACAGAAGAATTTCTGTCACCAGTTGAGACAGACAAAGTTTTTCTATTCTATTAAACCTTGACTGGAAATTAATATTCATCATCTCTATATGATCTGTTAAACCACTGAGTATTTGCAGGATATTGTAGCACTTGCATACATAAGATAAATGAATGGACCATGTGCCCTGCTGCAAGACCTTCCGCTCTCACTGGAATGCGAGAAGGTAATTGAGTGCTAATTGAGCGTATCGCAGGAGAAGAAGAACAACAACCTAAGCAAATGGGAACACACAACAAAATCCTGCAAGCCTGCTTATATATATATATATATATATATATATATATATATATATATATATATATAATAAAATGCATCCTATTTGGTTTATCACCAAATGAAGTTCAGTGTCCATCAGGAACCTGGCAGTGATTCTCCAGCCAAAGCAGATATGACGAGATCAGTTTGCTGCCATCATTCACTCTTCATTTTTTCACCCTCTGCTCCTTTTTCCAGACTCAGCAGTTTTCATTCTTTCCATGTCTATCTGTTTATGTTCTCTCTTACGTGCCTTTCCTTCTTTGCTTCTTTTCCCATCTATGTATGAATGTTACCAATTGTGCAGCTGAAATACATCAGACAAGAGAGCAGAAAAGCAAGACAGAATAGTTATTCAAGGAACAAGGGGGTGCTAAAACACCTTATTCTTTCTCTTTCCTTTCTTGTAACTTTCATTGCATGACTGGATTGCTCAAAATGTATGCACACCCACAGATATCCTTAGAGACAAAAGGCAGAGAAGACGAACAGAGAGAAAGAAGAAATGAAAAGAAAGATACAAAGGAGGTCAGGGGAAAGGCCATGAGATACGACTGGGTTCGATTCACTTACAGTTAATAGAAGGTTTTTGTGTGCGGAAGTTTCTCTCTTGTGCTGGTTAACTAACAACTCTTTCTTGTTTTATTCCCCTAGCTCCATCCATCCTACTTGCACATTCAATGCTTATCAATATGGAAGCACAATACCAATTGCTGGGTTAAGACTGTAGAGGGATTTAATTTACTCTTTCTAGAAGCACCCCTAGAGTGACTTGTCATGCAATAAATATAACTCACGCGTCGTGGAAAACATAACTCCAAAGAGATCCTGACCAAAGCCTTCCTGACTGGGGGAAAAAAATCTAGTAAAATATCAAGAGACTACCATTTTTCTCCCAGAACAAAATCAAACTGCCACCGTCGTAAAGGTGCTGCATGACATATCTCAGAGGCGCAGACAGTTATTTTTATTACCCCATATCAATGACAAATCTGTTCTTTGATCTGCTACAGCTAAAAAAGAGAAAATACATCGTAATTCGCAAAGTGGAGAGGGATGTACTACATGACAGTGAAATTAACAAAACAGTTAATTGTCTTTCCTTGAACAAAACAAACCCTAAATTGGAGTCAGAGACGCATACCTTTTTTCTTTACAGCAAAGTTAGGTTTAAAGAAATATCAAACATGTAATAGGCATCTTTGATCTAAATATCGCCGGAAAATACTAAATATTGAGGACTAATTCCTCAATATTTCTGCAAAGAACTGACTGGCTAAGTAACATCCTTAGTCTGTGTCTTGTAGTGTTGGCATTACGGAATACTAACATATTAATACTTTAGCTATTAGATGTACTGACCCTGCTGTATAAAAAAAACAAAAACAAGATTGAACTTTAAATAGGTTATTCAGACAGTGAGTAAAGGTGCTATCAAACATTAGAGAGCTAGACTGGCTAACATGCATATGAAATAAATTGTCTTTGCTATTTAAAACTTACATTATTATTAGAAAATAACCCGCCATAGTGAAATCTGAACAGATAATCTTATCTAAAATATGATTTATATCGAGTCAGAGAGAATAATGTAGGTTAAGTTACGTCTGAGTGAATGAATCTGATGAATACCTACAAATATTTTTAAGCAATTATTCCAAATCTGCTTATCCTAGACCAACCAGGTGAAAAAAACAATGTACATTATACGTGCAAATAAAAGTTTCCTTGTTTTATGGGAAACCTAGAAATTCAGGAATTCGCTCTATAAAACGATCCAGTCATTGAACAGATTTAAATGATCCAAAGCAAGAGCTGGCCCACAGCATAGAAAAGTAAGCTTTGGCATAAAGTTGCAGGCCAGCATGTGACCTGCAGTCACAACGTGTGCAGGCCTTTTCAACGGCTTTCCACAATGAATGCGCACCGGCTCCACTAAGCTCAGAAATTAATTGATTTTTATTATATTCTATGTGCAGGTTTAGCACTCAGCTGAGCAAAGCACAAGTGAGGCAAAGGTCCTCTCTTAACGTGGAGGTGTGTGAAGTCCATGGAGCTTGCCCAAGGCTCAGGTCAAATCTGATAATAGTCGATTGTTGACTACGGTGCGCTGCAAGACAAAATCTATCACACTGTATAAGGCATATCACCCTTTACCCAGAAGAAACTGTGGAGAAAAACCAGCCATCATTCCCAAGGTTGTTAATAGGAAGCACAAGATTGCACTTCTAAGGCAAGGAAGGATACAGAAGGGTTCCAATGTTCTTTGTTTGGTTGTTTTTTTAACAACCATCTTATCTAACAAATGCTGCCGTTGCCAGGAAACTAAGAGGGCTAAGGAAACAGAAGAACCAGGTAGGGTCAAAGGAGAGCAGGTGATACTTGTTGAGGAGGCTGAGTTTTTTTGGAGTGCAATGGGTACTCCAAAAAACCTTCTTTGACTCTGTGGTGGCATGAGCCATCTACCATGGTATGGTCTGTTGGAGCAGCCAGTTATCTATAGTAGAGAGGAAGTGGCTGGATAAACTCATTAGGAGGGCCAACTTTGACCTGGTATGTCCCCTGGACCCAGTGCAGGTGGTGGGAGATAAAGGGACTGTAAGAAAAATTACATCACTGATGGACAATGTCTCCCACCCCATGCATGGAGTTGTTGCAGAGCTGATGAGCTCTTTCAGTGACAGGCTGCTGCATCCCAGATGCTCTAAGGAGCATTTCCGCAGGCTGTGCCTCCCAGCTGCTGTTAGACTTTTGCTGCTGCCACCAAACTCAATACGTTTTTACAAAGATGCGATCTGATCATGACTCATCTCTCTGATGGTAATGTAAATTTACTCATGCCTTGGGTAATCTGAGATGCTGTTGTACTATCATACATATAGCATATTATCTCATATCGTCTTGTAAATACGCTGATGTTTTTCAACTGTGTAACTTGAATATTTTATCTTTTGTACCTGAGAATGCAGTATATTGAAGAATTTGTGCAATACTGACTGGTATTTATTCTTACTCTTATTTTGGCCTTTCTGATAAATTCTTTCTCTGATGCTCTAACTTTAGATTAGATTAACTGTTTTTTCATTACTAAAAGTTGCGTGTAACTCTGTGAGTCTCTTGCCAATGTCACTAGCGAATTTACCCATTGTGGGGCAATAAAGGCATTTCTTATCTTCTCTTATCCCTTAAAATTCAAAGCAAATGGTCATCTAACAGCAAAGTGTTCATCAAACTAAATGGAAGAACAGAAGAGTCCAAACTGTTGGTGGTGATAAGTCTGGAGAAACTGGATAAATATAAAAATATCAAAAGATGTGAGCACTGTACACCCAAACACAACACTAATGACTGCAGCACAAAGAACCACATCTGGACACAGTAATTACAGAGACTGGATAAGCATACAGGATCATCTGGAGCTAAAGTCGTTTGAGTACACAGAGCACAAGCCAACTGATTTTAGAAGTGAAATTGACACAGACATGAATGTTTTTCCAGCCACAAATACCAGCTGCTGGTATTATACCAATGATACAGTACAATTACAACTTCACATCTGAGGATAAATTGAAAATTATCTATTTTAACCTCAGAATGCCAACTTTAACTTAAGAAATATTTACAGACATTCTCACAACCCTTCAACATTATTACAGAATCTGAAACATAGATGAGAACAGGAAAGGGAACAGATATTAAACCTGATGGCTATGAACTCCATTTTATGACCAGGAAGAACAAAGGTGGTGGCAGAGTAGCAATTCGTTTCATAATTTATTTATGTTATTTATTTATTACAAGTCATTAAACTTTCATATACTTTATAATATGTCTACCGTGGTTGAAATTATACTTGAATGTGTCACAATAGAAATTTGTGCAAAAGCAAGTAAAATATAATCAGAAGCTGCATACAGAACACCTGGGTCCAAACTAAACCTCGCCAGTAACTGGCTGGAGGGTGAATTTATTAGTGAAAAAATTCTGTTTTCATGTAGTGATTTTACAATAAACCTGATAAATACAAATAATCACAAATAAATAAATGATTTCACCAACACAATGCACAGTTTAAGGTTCCAAATATCACTAGAGCCAGTTGAACCCTTTCCCACTCCATAATAAATAATTAAATTTCTGGATGATAAATCAATGACAGTATTGATCACTTCCCAGCTTTTATAATATGCAACATTAATATAGCATATGAATCATTGCTAAATATATTTTGAAACACTGTGTAATAAACACCGTCCACTGAAAATGTTTCACAAATGCAAAAGGTACAATAGCTGACCCTGGATGTCAAAAGGATTGCAAAATGCCAACGAAAAGATTACTGCACTTTATAAAAACTTCATAAGGCTAAAAACTAAAGAATAAGAAACTAAATAGAAAATATAAATAGAAAAGGTTAACACATTCTTTCAGGTTGTGTAAGAGTAGATATTAAAAGTTAACATTAGATGAAAATAAGCATAATATGAAACAAATATGGAATATCCTAAACAGTAATATGATGAAAAAAACACAGAAATAAATTAGAATACCCAAACTATTGTCTTTATTGATAAAGACATTGAAAACTAAAACATAAATGAAATAGCTGACAGATGGAAGACTTGTTTCCTAAATTCTGGACC
Source organism: Fundulus diaphanus (assembly GCA_037039145.1). NCBI lineage: Eukaryota > Metazoa > Chordata > Actinopteri > Cyprinodontiformes > Fundulidae > Fundulus > Fundulus diaphanus. Next base: position 27,864,100 of record CM073137.1, read on the forward strand.
AGACTTGTCCAAAGTCATCCGTGACTCGTCCAGCACCGCACAAGTTTATACTCAAGTGGCAGATAATGGATACAAATGGGAGATGTGTGCTCTGAGTGTTAGGGCATGGTTTGTCGGATTCCTCAGGGGTCAGAACTGGGCCCCAAGTTCTTCAAAATGTATGTAAATGATATGTACAAAATATCTGAAATGTCTAAGTTTGTATTAATTGCAGAGGACACAAACATTTTTTTGTTTTGGAAATTGAAATGGTAAATGAAAAAATATCTTGGTATTGTTATTGATGATGAGCTAAACTAGAAACCTCATATCAAATATACTCAAAACATCCATCCATCCATTCATTTTCTAACATGTCTATCCCTTGTGGGGTTGCGAGGGGTGCTGGTGCTCCAGCTATCAATGGGCGAGAGGCGGGGTACACCCTGGACAGGTCGCCAGTCTATCACTATCAAACTATCAAAAAGCATCTCTGCATTGCACATATCCAAACATGTATTAGATCATAAAACATGAGATATTTTGTACTGTTCCTTAATTTTAATCAATTTTAGTTACTGTGCAGATATTTTTCTTATTATTTATTTGGGGGGCGGGGATCACAAAACTGCTATAGAGGCATTAACCATACTTCAAAAAAAAGACCATTACGAACAACGCCTTAGAACGCATTAACCCATTATCTATACAATCACAATGATTATATAGATGGTCTGTCATGATTACGTTTTTTGTTTATTTGTTTTGGACTTTTCTTGAATCAGCCCTGTCACCTCTCAGCCACCATCCTATCAGCTCAGTCTCCTTCCAGCCACCACTCTGCTCTTAATCAGATCCACCTGCTACACTAATTAGAGTCAACTCTGCGCACCTGTTCACATGCCTACTTATACCTGCCTCATCATCCACTCCTTGCCTCATGTGCACTGCACTTTAATTCTTATCTTGATCTTTTCCCCCTCCAGTTTATGCCAATTAAAACTTTACAGTTTAATCAGCAAAATGTATATCTGTTCATTTCACATTTTTTACTGCTTGTGTCCGTGTTGCAAATGCATCTCAATAAATATTACAGCTCCACAAATTAAACCTGGCAACCTTTTAGTGACTACTCAGCCTGAATTGAAATGTTATACATCAAAGATGTCAGGGAAATACATTTTTATTACAATTAATTCTGTTTATTTTCATTTATATGATAAATTATGTATAGTGACTAACGTGATGCACAGGTATATACATACGTGTTACCTTCAACGTAAGCATTTTTATTTACCTTTATTGAAGCAGCTGGTGGTTGCTGGGCTAAACTTGAAGGAGCCCTCCAACCACTTCTTTCTCAGATAATTTTTGAAAAAATCCAAGCAAAAGCATTCCGGAAGTGAAAAAGATCTGAAAACTTGCTGGGGAAAGAGAACACGTTTAATTTATGAGGACGGTTCCTCAAAGTCTGACTGTTGAAACCAACTGTGCGAAAGATTTTTCTCTCCTTTTTTTCACAACCATGTTTCCAATGTGAGTCTGCTTAGCCTGTATGTAGGTGTATGTGACGGTAAACTTCAAATTTGAGGTTGTCAACACATTTAGTGAGGCTTGTTTTGCAGGAATGCACATGAACAGAAAGCCTGTATTTATATGTGTGTTTCCCTGTGGACTCGGCGATACAGTCAAACCCATTTTGGCATTGTAATGGCCTAGGTCTTGATTCAAGTTGGCCTTCATTAAAGAGAGGATGATTCTAATGCATCGGTGGCTTGGATAGAAGTATTACAGAGTAATTCGGAGGGGGGTGAGTTCTTTATCAAGTCGGATATGAGAGGGAAAATGCCTAATGGTTTGAATTGCTGGAAAATTACAGCAGCGTCTCTCACTTCAAAAGACTTTGATATTCCCCTGGCCTTTCAGCTTAGATGTACTGAACTCTCTTTAGATTGAGGTTGTACATCACAGATACACTTTCCAACCCTGATTTTAGCCCCTTGCTGAGCTTAGACGTTTCTCTCATCTTGACCTCAACGCTCTTGGGAAAATCTGAACAGATTAAGAAAAATTGCTTGATACACTGGATGTTGAAGTTAACTTAAAATCCTGTAAAGGGCACAGAAGTTTTGTGAGCTTTAATGAATAAACTTATTCCAGACTTCTATCAGATAGCATTTTCTTGAACTTGCGTCCTCAGTGTTTGCACCTGAGCTTAGACCTTAGAAACAAGCCATTGAAATCCTGTTTTTATCGGGCAACCTAAATATGGAAGTACAATTTTTTTTTTTTAACCAGTGAAGGGAATTTTGAATAGAGAACAAGTGTCCTTGAGAAAGATAAAAGTTGCATTCTGGAGCTGTCTGCCCACTGTTTTGGTAGAGGAGGGAAAAGAAAGTGATCACAGTCAAAAGACCCACAGAAATATCCAATTATCATAAAATGTAGGAACAGTAACAGAGTAGCAGTTAATTGTGCTGCATAAAGACAGATATTGTTTTTAAAGAGCATGAGAAAGGACTTACAATAGTGTTGCACTAGTTGCTTATAGCTGTAGTCTATAGCACCCCTCAGAATAGAAAATATGCAAGATAATTACAATAGCTAAAGAGAGAAAAAAATTTAACTCCGTGATACGTCCTCTACGCATTAACTGTACCAATTAGGCATGCTCTACCTTCAAATGCATAAGTACCTTTAAGCCCAGGCTATGCTCATCAAAGCTTAGCTACAGCTGTGGATGTAGAGCTGCAAAGACTTCTGGCTAAAGAAACAAGGCATGATGCAACCCCACTGCAAATGGGTACTAAGACTCCCCAATGCCTTGTGGTGATGAAGCAGTTGCGCCGTTAGAAACAGCATGCATACCTGCAAATGTGTGTCTGTTATTCAATGCATGATCAGAGAGCCTCGAAAGGAAAATAGCAAACCAAAACTAACAGGGTTATGAAAAACAAACATATCTGCAGCAAAACTGGAGGTTAAAAGTACAAAAAAGAGTGAAGTAGTCCCACTATCAACGTGACAGGCTGAAAAAAAACGTCTGGATTTAAACTCTGAGTATTCATAACCCTCCTTCCACCTTTATCTTCATCATCTCTGAATCTCTAGGTCTTTCCCTCCGTCTCAGATCCAGACTCTCCATCTGTATCTCTTCATCCCTCACCATGTCTACATTTTAATTTATTTCGCTTTCATCTTCAAGTTGTATATCTCCTTCTCTGAGTTTCAGTCTCAGACATCTGTTCTATTCCCTAAACCAATTAAGAGCTGTCTACAATTACCCCTTTCACTTTGCCACTCCTGGTCGCAAACAGTGCTGTGCATGTGTCCTGTGTACGCACCACATTTCCTTTATAATCTTCCAATGCATGGAGCTTGTACACCACTTTCAGTCGGGGATAGTTTTTGAAGTAGGCAAAAAACACACTTCTATCAATTTTCGGGGCGTTTTTTATTCTAACTCTGAATATTTTATTGTTTCTGAATGCAGAACTCAAAGCATCAAACTCCCCTATGAATGTAAATAATGTACATGGCTCATTGTGAAACAGTGCTCCACAAAGCACTACCTTATTTCTAATGGTCCTATAGACCGAGGAGTGCTTGCAGACTATATTAACCCCCTGTGTCGTTTTGTTGGTGTTTTAATAATTAAAACTGCTCTAGCTACTTTAAGCATACTATTGCATCATCCCCCTATGCCTCTCTTAAGAAACTTGATAGCAAACCAGCACGCCTAAACATGTAATCTAAATTATAGCTACATATCCTCATTGCTGCAGTATGAATGCCAACGTAACCACTTCTGTGCTGACGTTGCTACACTATCAGCCAGGGCCCCTTTGGGAGGGAAGGGGAAATGTGGTGAAGGAGAAGAGAGAAAGTCATATCAATGAGGATGTAGAGGAGATGTAAGAATGTAATTATGAGAGAAAAGTATCACAGAGGGGGATAAAACAGCAGCTGAATGAGCCTTTAGTGAACAACCAAGAAGCTCTCAATGGTGATGAACTCAAAAATGTGTCATGCAACAGGGATTAAAATGGCCCAAAACATAAAAGTACCACTGGAGAAGCTCAAACAAGACGGATGCATTATCGGTTTTACTTAACTTGTAAGGTGGGAGTTGGAGTAGCAGTGAATTCAACAGACATTTTTAAACGGCTGGTTGGTAGAGCAATTCCTGAAAACTCGATGTGTTGCAACATCTTTCAAAAGGTTGTTTAAAGTAACAAATGCATAATGTTGTCTGCTATGCTGATCATCTGCTCTTCATTGTCTTTTCACAAATGCCCATCTCAATTTTGACAAAACTGTAAAGAGAAATAGTGTCCACAACAATTAATTAATTAATCAAAAAGTGGAATAAAAGTCATGTGAGCAGCAATACTTCAAAGAGAATTTGCAACATTTTCTTCAAAGATGTCAGTGTTTCCTTAAATTTCATTTTTCTGAGGTTTTGGGGGCATAATATTATCTGTTGTGCACTGATGAGGCCATCTGAATGTCAAAAGTGAATACCAAAGGACTTGCTCAGGGGTGGTCAGCTTTGTCTTTTTGCTCAAAAATGGTCAGATCAGGAAAGAGTTTAATTTTCTATATAGGTTATTTTCCGCATAATTCATATTGTCCAATCACAGCACACTATCAAGCAAACAGCCTTCCCCCTACGCCTACAACTTCTAGGTTTAGTGCCCCTGAAGACCCCTGGCAGCACTGCACTGTCGCAAAATTAAGCGGTCTCCCTCCATGTTTTGGAATATGATAGCAGACAACTTTGGACCAGCTGATTGAGAAGTCATGGAGTTACTTATAAAGACAACGCCACATTCCCTCTATATTAAATCCTGCATTAGAAAACCAAAAATTAGTCTCATCAGGTAAGTGTTGTATCTATTTTGTTGTTACAGCAGACTAAGACTGCCATAATAACCTAGATTGAGACCCATTCAGCGACGGAGCCGACCCTCTCAAGTTACATAGGCGAGTTTTTGAGAGGGCACGGAGCAGCCATATGCACCGAGTGCTGTATATTGACCGGAAAAATCATTTCATATATTTCAAATTAAGCTAATACTTGGGTCTAAACTTACACGGTGCTGCTTTAATGTCATTGATTTCTATGTTCATATCAGTAGCCATTAAAGGGTGTGGACGATCTAGATTGTAAAATACCAACAGAACAAGTGATCTGACATGCTAGTTAAGGTAAAGGCAGTGAGACACCTGCTGGTTATGGTAATAACATGCAAAGTCAGTCCATCTCTAGCAGAGATGGTAATGAGGGCCTGAGGGATGTAAATGGTAAAATCCATGTACGATTCTATCTTTTTTCTGGACTCTATGTTGGACTGAAATTATTAGGAGAGGAACTCAGCTTGTGTTAATATGACAATTTCTGTTTTCTATGCCTTGTTAAATAATGTTTTGTGTTTACTCACTTTATCAACATTTTATTTCCTTGACTGCTTCAGAGCACAATCTTAGACATAACTGAAAAAAACGTAACTAATAACATTGTTAAAAACTCCTTAATTAGGACTTCTTGGAATACTTTTTCCAAACATGTAGAAGAAGTTGTAGAAAAAGTTACTTACGTGTATAAGGTCAGTAAATAATGCAGCTAAAACAAGAATAACTTGCTGGCCTCTTACAGTTCAAGTAAAAAGTTCTTTAATCAAATCTTTTTATCTCTAAACTAACCTCTAAAGTGTGTAAAAGGTGCATCAATGTGGCATAATGTCAGAAAGCTTTTAATGAACTTTTCTTCCCTTTAGTTTAACCCATAACCGGCTTGTTTTACATGAATCTGGCCGGACTGGTGTCTATTAAGATGCCTACACTGTGTTTTACAAAACAAAGAAAGAAAAAATACTGCTCAAAAAAATGAAAGGAACCCTTTGCTGGATATCCAGACTGATATGAAAGTGTGTCCATTGTAAAAATATCACATTCAAAAATGATCATCATAATGAATGATGAATTTTGTATTGAAGCTAGTATCCGTCCTTTAAAAGCAAGTAACAATTTCTGAAAAGCAGATATTGTACTCTGAATCATATATTAGTGTATGGATTGTGAAAAAGTTGAAAGGGAAGATGCTATACCACGCATGGCGGATGGAGCAGTAGGTTGACTCTCTGCGTACCTTTTTGCAAAATGGTTTGCAACTTGCTTTTGAGAAACATTAACTTCCAGTTAATGCTCTTCTAAAATTCAAGCATTCAGGAAAGAAAATTATGTGATATGATGGTGCACTGCCCTGCCTATACATTCATTTCATATCTAAAAAACACAATTTCCAGATAAACACAGGCCTAAAGCTTGAGATTGTTAAAGGATATATCATTGCAGATTTGAAAAACAAATCTGTCACAATTGCCAGAAAGGATGCTGATATTTCATCTCTGAACAAAAGCATATACGATCAAGCTAAATGTATGCTTTTTCTAATGTTAGAATCAGAATCAGAATCAGACATACTTTAATAATCCCAGAGGGAAATTGCTGTTTCAGTACATTCGCCATAACATAACAAACATCACAAACATTTCAGGGGGGGGGGGGGGGCGATTTACTGAGGCCTTGCTGCCAGGGACCGCCTTACACGGTGCCCACATGGCGCTGCCATACTCTGTGAAAAGATAGAGGCAACAAAAGGAAGGTGGGAGGGAAAAAAACATACCTCATACTTTATCCTATAACAGGATACAGTTTGAGATATCAAAAACCTCATGCACAAAAAGCACAAATAAGACGAGACACATATAGCAGAAGGTAAACATTTGAGACCAGTCACATGTAAGTTCATCAGTTTATATGAGCATCAGTTATGTGTGTCTGTTTGGGTGAAAGTGTTTATATTTCCGTGAACGCTTTCCAGAGGCCATTGTCCTTGATGTTATCGGCCAACAGTTCAGAAAGCATCCGCAGGTGTCAGCGGGGGAGGAGGTAACAGGGTTAGGGTTCTGAGCTCGTTCCTCATAACAAACCAGGAGTAGAGATAGGGAGGCAGACAAATACTTTATTTGTTATGATACAGCTGCTCTGAATTTCCTGTCAGCTTTAAGTCTATTGCTGGCTCCAAATGGTGAAATCCAATTTTCCAAATTGTTGGGCTTTTCCGCGCTTCACTCCCAGATTTTATCCCATATTCCCCTTGAGTTCAAACCACCGAAGCCAGTCTACGTACCAGCACATCCAGCTTTTCGGCTTTGCTCCTCCACCTTCCAGATCTGTCCGTTCCCCGCCTTAGTGAGCGCGTCATATGCAGCCGGCAGCCTGATCAAGGCCAAATGGCTACGGACATCCACTGTATTTGCTGATACATCAAAAATCCACCAGATACCAATAAAGTAGAAATCCAAGTATCCTGAATCCAAACATGCAACCGTTTCAAACGTCCAGGAATGACAAAGTCGAAAGACACACCGTTATCCATCCAGGAATGTAGGGTGCATCCCACAAAATGAGTCAATCAGGACCGGACGGGTTAGAAACTGACTATGAATTTTCATTTAAATCAATTCATTAGTGAAATACTCTTGTGTACTCTGGAGAGTTTGTAATGTTTTCGTCATTGGACAGGCTGGTGCACAGCTTCCAATGTACGTAGATTCAGGGAGCCACCAGGGAACAGCTTAGGGAACCTTGGTGTAGCACAGGTACCGATATGGTCAAATTAGTTGGCATTACCAGGATGAGGATCTAAGACATAAGACCACACAGAAGTGGATCATCAGTGAAAAAAACCAAACAACGAAAAAAAACAACATATCTCTTCCTTGATCTCTGTAGCTAATCTCTCCATGATGGAAAACTGCAAAAATGTCTACCTTTTAATTTGTAAAAACCTACATTCACATGCTTATTATCGAGCACAAATGTTCACATGAGTCCGAGCCCCCCAAAATCATAGTATATGTATAATGAGCATGTGCAATGGTGTGTGGGTGTGTGCGTGCTGCAGTGTCTGTTGCTTCAGCAGAAGAGGTGGTAAGCAAAGAGTCCCTTAGAGAGCTGAAGGGGGGTATCCATGCAGCAAATTAAAACCAGCCCTTTTTACTTCAAACTGTCCATCATACTGGATAGTTAAAAGAAAAAGAAAACTTCAAACATTTAAAAGACGGGAGGAAAATGGACGCACCCATACCCGTAGCTATGATATCCTGCACTTAGATTTCAGGTCCACTTCCCTAAACACAGGAACATAAACAAAAACTGTATCTTACAGATTATGAAGCACAGAACATTCTAAACAACCAACCTTAGCCTTATCTAATTAGTCCAAACAGTTTCTTCTTGAATGTGTAGCGGTGACTCGTAAAATTCATTTCCAATGCTCAACTTTCTACTGACGTGAATCCCTTAAAAGAGCACTAGTTTTCTTGAAAAGATAAGCCTCTGTGACGACTTCCATCTTTGCCTGCCTTAATATGTCACATTCATTCCCTCAGGTGAAGTGGGAAAGTTTACAACCCAAGTCACGAGCCGAGCACGTTCTAGAGGTTTCCACCTGATTTCATAAACAATTATGAAGCATTGTTGCATTTGCAGCAGAAACATCTAGAAGGTTACATTTTTAATGTTGTTTTTCCAACATTCATTACTGTATTTCCTTCAGTGTATTAGAATGTAGATAAAGTTGAATATTCTTTCTTGTATCATTCACTGTAAATATGAACAATTTCTTATGTTTTTAGATCCATAAGAACGAGAAATACAAGTAGAAACAACAAGGTGTGTGGGATATTTTACAACCGTTTACAAGTTCTTTACAGTAATGTTGATGGGCAACTATTTAATCACATTAAATTAGAGAAAAATTCAAACTGTGAGAAAATGTGTTGTTTTATTAAGATTAACATTTTTTTCTCTACTATAAATCAATATCTTTTGTTTTTACCCAGCACTACAAAAAGACAAAAAAGATTAACAAGAACAAAAACAAGACAAAAACTATTTCATTCACAATGTAATAATGCCTATAAATCAGTTGTTTCCAAACCTTTTACAGTGTTAAAAGTACATACATAAAAACAGTTTTTTTTCCTGTATTAAAAATACAAGATCTATTCATTTTCATTTTTTTTACCTGCATTTCATTATTTCATGGTACATTTATTTATTTCATGATATATTTATGTTTTAAATATTGTTCCCCTTAACCCTCCATACAAACATACAATGTGCAAATGAAATTAAGAAGGTAAAGTTTCTTTGCCATTTCTCTTATTAAAAAAAAAAGACCATTTCCTATTTTGCAGTCTAAATCTAGTCTGTGCTCTTGCAAAATAAACAGGATACGGATCACTCTTTCAGCCTTAGAAAACGCTTCTTTAAGTTTATACGTCTGCGTCCCACACTGCATCGGAGTATGTCGCTTGTTTTTTGTGGTCCTACTTACTAAGGAATCAAAAGGAAAACAAAAAACATGGATGGATACTCAGTGATGCACTTTCCATTTTAAAAGTATTGTAATATCAGCAGAATCTACACCCTTAGGAATGGTAAAAAAGTGTCCATCTGTGTTGGCAGGAAAAAAAAAAAGTACATTTCTATACTGCAGCTCGGAGCCATACAAAATCACTCCATGGGTTGCAAATAGCCCCCTGACTGTACTTTGGACATCCCTGTTGTACATCTACCGTGGCAGGCAGTAAAATCATGTAATGTGGAGTTTATATATTTCACTTAGCATTTACTAAACAAACCAAAATGCTTAATTTCAAACATTCACCTGCCTTTTTTTAATTTCCCATTACCCAGTCTGATGTTTCAGTATGCTGCATCTTTACTCCTATCTGTGTTTTAAGGTGATTTAACCTCTTCTATATTTTCCTTACCAAAATCTTGCATAAAGATGCTGTGTCATGATAGCTTATGTAGATTAAAGTAGGGTAAATTTATCCAGTGAACACTTGAGTCCTTGTTACCAAACATGATGCTTCAGCTGCAGGCAGTGTAAAAATAATCTTGCAATGTTCATCATAAGAGTGAAAATAAATTAGTCCTTCCCCAAAAAGTTATTGATGTTGCACCTAATTGTTGATGCTTGTTAGTTCAACATCAATTAATTATTTTTATAAAGTAAATTAAATTTTTATATTAATTTAAGTCTGTTTAAAAGTCATACATATTCTACTACTGACTAGATTAGAGAGCGGTTGCTGACGTGGTACTTTCAAATCTTGGTGTGCTTTCTCTTCATTCAGAGTAACACCTGGTTATATAGGCGGACCACTGCCAGAGGAGATAGCATCGCAGCGGTAGTGGGGGCTGCAATTTATGCAGTCGCCCGTGAGTATTATGTGTAGTTCCTAAATCACCTGAGCTCTAATGTTAGCAGCCTTGAAAAAAAATCCAATACTCTTTTCTGCAACATCTCAAAACTTTTTACAATCAATAATCATCTTATTACTAGGGTTTGTTCCACTAAGAATTCCCCCAGCAAAATGCTCCATGTGACCAGTTTTCCACCTTCGACAACAAGCCAGCACTTAGCACTCCTCCTCTGTTATGCTTTGATGCAACCTCTCCTTACCATCTCAAATTATCTTTCCCCCTCCTGCCTCCCTTCCTCTTCCCCTATCATCTCTGTACCAGAATACTGACTATATCATAAAGTAACCACAATAGACCATGAATACCAATTTAAGAGGAGGTAGGGGGAATAGAGGCAGGAGGAAGGGTGTGAGGTCACAAATCCTGCTAAACAACAAAATCAAGAGCGACAGAAGCTTGGCCTGGCTTCCCCTATCGGTGCTGCTGTAATTCACCTTGCGCCACCTCTATCTCACCCTACACTACACTGTAGTGCATCCTGCCACTGTGCCTCATCTTCATCTTCCAACTCTTATTTCCTGATGCCCCTCCTTTCTCCCTTCTGTTGGTCTACCCTAAGTCTTTTGTCAGTAATTCATATTTAGATGGTGCTTAAAATAATTATTTGACCTGGTGCCATCAGGTGGGATAAGGGCGCAATCTGTGCCTGACGATTCTGCAGCATCTCTGGAGACCCAGACTATCTCTATCTGTTATTTATCATGTAATCAATATTCCATGGTAGACAATAGTCTACTCTGTGTAATGGCATGTGTATATATATATATATATATATATATATATATATATATATATATATATATATATATATATATATATAGAAAAGACGCTGGTATTTCCCTGTCTATCTTTCTATATGTCTCTCACAGACACACATTTAGTTTAGTTGTTGCTCCACTTTCTACCCTTCCTCCCCCATAAGCTTTCTGTATCTCTCTATCCCTCTTTCTGGGGGAGTGATGAGTTGACCATCTGTTGTTCACTGAAGGCTTGAAAGGGATTGAGGAGAAAAGAGAAAGCCAGACAGAGTGGGGGACCGTAAGCTGCTCTGGGATATTGTAATTGCAGTTAATGCAGAACTGTGCTGAGGGTAAGAGTGATGAGATGTGCGCTTCGATAGTGTCACGGCGGTTGAAGGTAGAGAGGGATTGACAATGATTGAAAGAAACACTGAGAAGGAGAAACAGAGGGAGGGAAAGGTGGCGTGATATTGTCACTGCAGTAAGGCAGGCACTGGCAGGCCCTTAGTCTTTGATTTATGTGTCCTTTGCAGTGTATTTGTGTGAGTGTGCATGTATGACGAGTGATTTATCGTTCGTTAACACTGAGGAATTAAAAATTTGTTTCCCACTGAGCACCGCTCATCAATTACCACCCCACACACGGCCAGGATCTGCCTCAGTTCACCTTTAATGAGGAAGGGTGGAAAGTGGCACGCACACACACACACACACACACACACACGCACACACAACCACACATGGGGATACACGCAGACGCACACAGCTTCTCTCTCTCAAAGGAAGCTTCTTTAACTTAGCACAAACAAGTCTTCACTTTTTAACTACATAATATAAAGGCGACATTTTGCCCCAAATACGCAAATCCTGTGCTGAAAAAGTTTCCACAAATACTTTAAACCCCAAAATACAGTTAAACAACTTAATGCACAAGGACCATTTAATAAAAGTTTCATCATATTTTATTCACAATTGAACACAAGGGAATGTGCAACAATGTTTTGGTTACATAAATACAACTCGCTAACTTCATCAAAAATCAATCCAAAATTGGTTGCATAATTTGAGATTTGTTGTTGATTTTCTCTGGAGGCTGGGGTGACGTGTGCCCGGTTCTAGTGATCAATAAGTTAGAGGTGGAGCACTCCCTAGAGGATAACCACTCCATCATAGGATAGGCACAGAGCAGGCAACCATCCACACATAGTCTCACACCTGAGAATAATTTCTACTGGCTGGATAACCTAATATGTATGAATTTAGACTGTGGAAGGCAGCCAGAGGACTTGGAGAGAATCCACGTATGATTAAAGCGAACATACAAAGAAATGCCCTGGCTGGGATTCAAGCCTCTGAGCTCAGTCTGCTGTAACAACAAAACAAAGCAGATGTGACACTTACCTGATCAGTCATATTTTTGCTTCTGATGTAGGATTTAATCTAGAGGGGTGAATGTGCCCTTGTCCTTACAAGTAACTTCATGACTTCTCAGTCTGCAGGTGCAAAGTGGTCTGCTATCAGAGTCTGAAACATGGGCGGACACTGTTTAGTTTTGCAACAGCGCAGTGTTACCAGTGGCCTTCAGGGGCGCTAGACTGGTAACTTCCAGGTTAATAATTACGGAGATTGTCTGTGTTTGTAATCCCGTGCGAATGAATAGGCAGTTTTTTTGTTTTCTGGGCGCATTTTTATTTGCAATTGGTGAAGAATGGAGGGTGCATTGGAGTGTTTAGGAAGCCCTAGGAGCAAAAACCTATCACAAAACAAGTCCAGTAAGCAACCCGTCACACATTAATACAACGCCTGTTTCTATAATGTATAAAAACATGCATCTATACCCGCCCCGACTTTACGTGTTTGTAAAAAAGGGGTCTGTAAAAGGGGTTCTGTTAGAGAAAAAAGACAAGCCCAAATAGATGACTGCATATTAAAAGATGAGCACAAAAACCACGACTCACAAAATCTACTGGCGACTTTAGAAAAAAAGAGAGCGAAGAGACGCTCATATAAACAGAGTGTGGGCTGACATGCGCAATAAGCAGCAGAGATGTCCGTAAATTTCTGCAAATCTCAGGCTTCACTTATCGCGTGTGAATGCGCCACAATAAAAGCTGACGTAGGGGGGTAACTGTTTTTTATTACATGAGGTCCCTAGGTAAAACTAATCCTGTGTGAATAGGGCTTTAGTGGCAAAAGTTACACCATGCTGCTTTAATGAGATATCAATGTGAAAAGAGCTGATAATCTTTTATTTCACTCACTTTGTACCACAGGCAACCAAAAGTTGTTTTTTCAGAAATATGTTGACGATTCTTGGGGTGTTCTTAAAAATCCTCTGATCTGAGGGTGACAGTTTTGGCCTGATTGGAATTTGGACAAAAAGGACAATGACCCCAAGCACACATCTAAACCGGTTTTGTAATAAATAAAGCAGGTTAACATTCAGCTTTATTCCTCATATCTATTGCAAATTTATGGGGTATTTTTAAAACTTAGGTCCTAGCCATTAAGGCCACAAACTGAAATGATCCTCGTCGATTCTGATAAGAAAAGCGATCAAATATCTAGCCAGAGATTAAGATGCTCGTTGATGGGTACTAGAGCGTGTGGTTTCTCTGCACTGCACCCAATTTGGCGTATCTATGATTAGATACTCATTCTGATGAAGAGTTTGTTTCAGCCTCTGGCTGGAGGTTTATCCCACTTCCACCAACATACCAGCTCCACAGGTTTTGGAGATGTTCAGACCACATGCTCAGCACATTTAAGGCAAGTCAAGATAAATGCTAATTGATCATTTGATTGAGTTTTAATGAAAAAAATTTAAAGCACAAGGTAAGTCATGTTTAACTACTGACATACTGTAGGCTCCAGCCTTCCTGCAGTGCTTAACAGGATAATTGAAGTGAAGTAAAATTAGATTGATAGTGTTCATAACTTTTCAGTAAACCAACATAGACAAGTGTAAAAATAAACATTAAATATGTCTTTATTTTACATACTGACATTGTTATAACCAGCAATGTCACTGAAAGAAAATCTGTTTTCAAGACTACTGTTCAATAATGTACTGTCAGGCCAAAAAGAAGCAACTATGTAGATTGAACTGAGCAAATGGGTAACAATTTGTTTCAAGGTCAAAGGTGATATTGACTGTATAATGTACCCCGTTGTAAATTGTTTCACCCTTACTGTGAGTGAGGAGTTTCTCATTCCTTCAACAAGCATACAAAAAGACTCAACCTTGGCTTTTGGAGAAGACATTGTATAGTTTCAGGTTCTGAATAATCCAAGCAAAACAAGGAGGACATTTTTACTTCAGTTGGACGCAGTCTTAAAATAGAACAGATAAGTCAAACATTAATTGATCAGCCATGCAAGATAAAATTAAAAGCAAATTTATGCTGTAGAATTTAAAGTAATATTTAATCAATAAAAATTTACATGCGTGGTGCTCACCGAGATTATCTGTGGGGAGTGGTGGCCTAGTGGTTAGAGCAGCGTGCTTGTGCTCTGAGAAGGATGCAAGTACCCGGTTCGATCCCCACAGCCTGCACTCTGGGTCCCTGAGCAAGACCCTTAACCCCCGATTTCTCCCCAGGCGCCGCACAGTGGCAGCCCACTGCTCCCCAAGGGGATGGGTTGAGATGCAGAAGTGAATTTCTCCATTGTGAGATCAATAAAGTTCAATTATTGTTATTATTATTATTGAACCTGAATGGTATCAGGCTGCTGGTCATAAAAATTTAACTTTGAAGTACTATTAAAAAGGAGGTTTTATGAGTTCAGATTTACAGTGTTTCAGAGCACTTGGTGGCTTATGTAAAACTGGTTATGCACAAATCAGTGTGCATCTATACCATAGGTAATATGACCTGGGGTCAGTTTAGAGTCTCAGGTTTAGGCTCTGGTGCGTGTCCAAAGGGAGAGGTCACATGAATATCGAAAAGTTCTGAGTGCTCAGGTTTTTATTTTCCCTCCGTTCTGATGGCTTATTCCAAGATGGCAATGCCAACTCTAACTGGGCTCAAACTGCGAAAGGTACCATGAGGTACCTTTTTAGAGAAAGACTGGCCATTGCAGAGTGCAGACACAAATCCCATTTACAAAATTTGGGTTGTGTTGAAGGAGATTTTAAAGTATGTATCCCACTCCTTTCATCATCTGTGCAAGACTCTGTTGAAAGCTTGCAACTTTAGCTAGATATCAAAGTTGTGACTTATAATGAATAAAATGCTACTATGTTGAGAGACTACTCAAAGTTAAATTGAATTTAGCTAAAAATATACTTTTGTGCGCTGTTTTTTCCCCTTTTAATGTTTTAATTTTTTTAGTCTTAAACACACTATTTGGGAACCTACAGAGGAGATGTTTACCTTTTTGGAATAAGAAGGTCTTTTTTTATTGCCGCAACACATTGGCAAAGCCATTTCCATGGTGAAAAGTCATGTTCACTCAGTGTCCAGTCAGTCAAAGTATATTTGACTGACACGAAAGTTGCAGTTAGCAGGGAAACAGCAGAAAATGTTGGCAAATGTTATCTTGCATTTTTTATTCTATAAACCATAACAATAGAATTTAGTTTATTTATTTATTTTTTCATGGTGAACAGAAGGGATCTTCTACAAAATTTTTTTTTCGTCTCAGACCCAAATACCAATTATACACAAGCACCAGATGAAAAAAGCTTTTCTTTCGGTTATATTTGGAACCAGATTACTATTGCTTTCTTGCGTGTGCTCAACAGGGAGTAGATGTTTGCTGTTTGGAAAAGGGAGATTTTTGTATGGCCTTTTTGCAATGTATTTTATCCTGTCACAGATTTTAGAGGATTTCCTGGATTATGACTGGTTGCGCGATGCAGGAGGAGGGACTGGCCCTCGGTGCAGTTCTTGCAAAAACCGCCACTGGCAGATGTATACCAGATAAAAGGGCTGGACATTAAGGCAATACAAATATGGGTCACGGAGCTTAGATTATATTTTGTCAACATTCCTTTAAAGTAATATTACACCCCTTTTTCCTGTCCATTTTAACTTTCTTATTTTGATCTATCAATATCTTCCCATAAATAGGTAAAGAACTTCAGTTTGCTTTCACACAGATAACGAACAGGAAATATCAGAACTTACAACGTAGATGAGGGGAGAGAAAGGCTGGCTCAAAGAAAGGGGAAAAGTGTGCAGAAAACTACCTTAGTAAAAAGATATAAAATGTCCTGATGGCTAATATGTCCAAATGAGTCCCCGACCTGACAGGCTATAAAACAAGGATGAAATGGAGGGAAAGTGAGATTTATAATGATACAATCAGGAGAAACAATAAATCTCGGTTTTTGCCTTTTCTATTGTAGTGGGAATGAGGTCTGAAATTGCCAGTGTGAGATGAAATGTAGGGTTATAACAACATAGGATCTAAATCCATTTAATTTCTGTTTTATTGTGGTTGTGCTAGCTTTGCTGTCTGATTTAATTTGTTTTAGTAAGTTCTCTTTGTTATGCAAACCTTTTAGAGACCAGCTTAATATATTTCTCTAAGATGGTGTTAAGACAAAAAAACTAAAAAATCAGACACAAACATCAGTGTCGTCAGCAGCGTTTTGGGGCAGAAAGTCCTTTAGTTCAAATTAAAAACAAACCTTTTGCAGAACTTTATCTGAATGTCTGCAACTTATTTTACTACATCTATCAGTTGTCTACATTTTGAATGAACATAAGAAAAAAGTATTTGTGCATTGTATTTATTTTTTTTACGCAACACGATGCCAAGTAAATAAAATGTACTCAATACTTTGAAAGGCAGTTACATGGAAAAAAAAGATTAAAGTTTTAATGAAAATGTTTAAAATGGGGCCATGAAAAGAAAGTCAAAAACACACCAAGATTTCAAAACAAGAAGATACAGAAAGTAATTTTTTTCAAACAGTTTGATAAATCATCGTAGTATTTTTACATCATGATAGTCAAACCATAGAGACAGCAGGCTTACAGTCATGTTTAATGTATTGGTATTATTTATTTATTTATTTATTTTAAACTCACAGTAATATTAACAGTAGTAAGGTTAAGAAACTAATGAAAAGACAGCAGAGTCTGGCAACAAAGCACACCGATTGATGACAAATCGATTAACTTACTTGTTTTAATTGATTTTCACCTTTCACACAGTTTAGTTTTGCATAACTGTTCTTTCTTTTTCTTTCACTAGGCACAACTTTTTGCAGAGCTCAGAAATCAGTGCACAGCAGGTCATTTTATCAGCACAGCTCTCGTCAAAGACCCACATGTTAGAGGTGGCATTGTTCAATATTTCAGTACACCATCTTCAGGTTGCAGGTCTGCTAGGATATTTTCGCAGCATTTTAACAAGGTCGCCTTTGTTCTACTGTGATTGTTGCTTCTGAGCTCATCCTTTGCAGATTCTACCATGCTCATTATTTCGTCCATGTCCTACTCTTCCTCAGTCATGTTCTAGAGATTTACCTGAACTTGTTCTTCAATCACTCTTTGACTCCGTCCGTGACTCCGTACAAACTCAATTAAAGATTACAACCACCACTTTTTTTTTTTTCTTTTTTTTTCCCAGTGTCCTGTCTAGCAATGTGGCAATAAGAATTGATATCTTAATGCCAAATAGAGCTCGACAGATTTTACTTTCACAAGTGGAGCAAACAGCTTTCGCCATAATGCTCCGCTTGATTTGTGCGTGTAAATAGCTTTATTGTGATTCCTGCAGGGAGAATTTCAGATTATGTGGACACTACAATGGGAAAGTAGGAGAGTAAAAGAAAAACAAGAAGAGAAGAAAAAAAAGAAAGAAGAGGTGAAAGAAAGAAGAGATAAAAGGAAGAGAATGATAAAACGTCCTCTGTCTGCTCCATCACCTGGAAAGAGATACAGAAAGAACAGCACAACCAACAGACATAAAGCAACAGATACAATCGTGTAACACCTTGATACCATTGCTAAATCATATGTATTATTATTTAAGCTGACATGTGTAATGTGATACCTAAAAAAGAAAGTAAAAGAAAGTAAATAAATGAATTATAGCCTTTCTGTATATAAGTGAACATTTAATACCTGGGACCCAACCACCACTTTTCAAGCCTTAATTGTTGTTAGTTGTGTTGCATTTTCCTTCTAACTTGTTGACAAAAATCTATACATGAGTATGGACAATTACATTTATGATATCTATTAGAAAGGTGTCAGTTTTTGATTACTTTCAAAGCAAAGGCTTGCATCTTTGGATTTAACCTTCACTGAAATACTTTATCTAATCTGTTCCTTCTGAGCAAGGCAGGTTTCTTTAACTACCTAAATTTCCAGCACCATCTTCTCCTGCTTGTGCATCATCATCAGAACAGGGAACACTCCGTTTCAGAGCGATGGAGAAAATTTAGTCTACCCATTTTTGATTTTAAGATTGCACATCTGCACTTACCAGGCTGCTCCAACAAAAAATCCCCAACTGATTCAAAATGTTTCTGCATGAGTTCTTAGGAGAATAAAACTACATTTGTCCACTTTAAAGACAAACATTTATTTTGAGGATTAGCTTAAAGCTTGCCGTGATGCATTTAGTAACACTGCTTCAGTTAGGCTGGTAAGCACAATGTTTATTTATTATTGTGTAAATAGAAGAACAGAAAGATCCTCTATTATCCCACAGTGGGGATATTTGGGTGTAACAGCAGCAAAGAGCAAAGTTGCAACATGAGAAAAAAAATACTGCACAGTTATTAGTTATTAAAAATAGCAAACATAAAACGTGTGAAACTAAGTAAGGTGATTTTTTTTTTTTTTATAAAAAGGAACAAAACCTGCATCTGAATCTATGCATAAAAACACCAACAGACTATTTAAAACAATGAAAAATGTCAAAAACAGCAAGGATATAAAAATAAAATATGACTTACATGGTAGTGATAACTTACTGAATTAAGCTCTTTGGTTATCCATTTGCTCGGATAATTGAGGCCTAGTCCACACGTAGCAGGATTTCTGGGAAAACTGATTAATTTTTATGCGGTTATGCCTTTCATCCCTTAAAATGAATGATTCTAAAAACTCCGGCCAATGGGAAGATGTATAAATACTCCTGGTTTTGAGCCTGCATGTGTACATGAAAAGACAGAGACCAAGGCACAGCCATTGTTATAGACTCGGCCATAGTGGAGTAAAAAATGAATGCCGTTAGAGAGGAGCTGATTTCTACATTGATTTTGTGATTGACTGTTAACAATATACTGTATGTCTAATCAATGCTAAACCGGACAAATTCACTCATGTTCGGTGTCTCTGGTAGTTTATTTCCAGCTGTTACCTCTGCATGCAAAGCATTTCCTGTTTTCACCTCGGTTTCAAGACTTCAAAGTAAAAGCGTAAATGGAACATTGTAAACATTACAGTTGGTTCAGAGGCTTTTTGTTTATTTGTTTTTACAAGCCCAGCTGCTCCAATATGTTGAAGTACAAAGGAGAAAATGTGCTTGGAGGTCAGCTGTTTTACACAGACACAATGCTGTTCATCATCATTTTTATTTTTAAGGACTCTGACTGGCTGAGGAAGGTTTTAGCTTTATGATACACTGCTCCCTTTGCCTCTGGCATGTTTAAAACAACGGTCAATGGTGAATTTACATGTGGATGAAAACCTTTCTGAAAATCTGAAGATCATGTGTGTACGGTATTATTTAAAAAAACAATGTGGGGGAGATATTCATTTTTTTTAAATACCCTGCCACGTGTGTGCAAGGCCTTAGAATGGCATTTTAAATAACTGAATTAAAAAGACTTGAATTGTATTTTGATTGCATTGCACTAAATTGTATTTATATTGAACTGAACTGGTTTTAATGAAACATTTATTTGAAACTGCTTAAATCTTGTATATAGATTAACTATGATTAACTAAGTTAAACTTTAATAATGACTATTACTGAATTAGCTGTAAGCATTTCTTTAATTATAAATTTCACAGTGGGGCAGCTTAGCCAGCATGAATATCATTTTAAGCATAAACATTTTGTTAATAACAAAAAATGGAGGTCAAAGGAGCGCCTTTCACTTTTTCAAGTTTAAAAAACAAAAACAAAATGTTTTATTGGATCTTGCTCCAATAATTACACTTTATACTAATCATTGATTATACGCCAGCATTTGTAACACATCCTGAACCCACATCTCTGAGGATGAGTTCCAACACAAAGAAGCAAAGATCAGAAAGATTCAAGATCTTTTTAAAATGTTAATGACAAGCTGCTTCTGATTGGCTCGAGCCAGAATCTGTGTCAATAGAGAACATGAAGCTGGGTGAACTGATGGAGCAGCCAGGACAACCCCTCTGGGTGTCACTGTCATATGCCTCGATGGACTACAGCTGACAACTTCTGAGTACAGACAGATGACCAGAGCGCACACAAACAACACAAAGCCCAATCCGTTTTAAAATTCCCTTCAGATACACAACATATAAGGAAAGGACAATAAATGGACATTACTCTCATCTGTTGTAATGGTTCAGTCCTTGCTGGGTTTGAAACACAACCCACTTAAAAGCTGTCTTAATATTGACAGAGACGAAGGCACTCACACAGGCTATAATTGTAGTGTTCCCTGGGCTACTTCCAGTATAGAGAAATCCGGTGCCATGCCAGAGGCTGTCAGGACAAAGTCGATTGAAATTCCAAACACAGGTTGGGAGTTTGACAACTGACACTACGCACACATAAATCTTCTCAGAGACACACGGGGCCAATATACACAAACGTGACTGAAGTACCCATATATCCTACAAAGACTACATTACAGACAACAACACACACAGATATGAAACAAAATTCCTATTTATACACATTCAATTGATAATATCTAAGAAACCTTTTAAACATTTTAAATTGGTTCTGCATATTTGAGAAAGTTTGGGCAGGAGATAGCATTAGCTTCGACATATTATAGACAATGATTTTTTAAGTGTTTGGTCCACAGTTTTTGTTTGCATGCTTTGCTTCAGGCAGTAGGAAGAGTTAGACCTGGCAGGTTCCTTTGGGTCCTCCCACTCTGGCTCTCACAGCTGTATATTCATGGTAGAGGGGCCCTCACTTTGACATTCACAATATAAGGGTTGCATTGACTATCATTCAAAGCACACAGACATAATTTTGAAGTAGGAGTGCAGGAAAACCACCTGATAACTGTTTTATTAATACTGACAAGCAACAGGAAAGAGTTTGGTACAGGCTCTTTAAGCATTTAGCTTGTTAGTTTGTATAGCATTTTCGTATTTCTCTCTAAAATGGTGGTAGGTAATATAAAGCTATTTGACTGTGAAGGATCACAAAGTGGTTATGATCTGTCGGAACAGAGATTTTGGAAAATTGCGTATGAGTAACATTCCTCCTGTTGCTGTGCTATGCAGCAGTTTTCATATCCTTCATTTCGTCAAGCTTTTATGTAGCAGAGGTGAATTTTACATAAATGATGTTGCTGTATTATTTCAAAATAAACTTCCTCCATCCATCCATCTTCTTCCGCTTATCCGGGGACTGGTCGCAGGGGTAGCAGCCTTAGTAGGGACACCTAGCCGTCCCTCTCCCCAGCCACTTGGGCCAGCTCCTCAGGGGGAATCCCAAGGCGTTCCCAGGCCAGCCCAGAACCATAGTCCCTCCAGCGTGTCCCGGGTCTTCCTTTGGTTCTTCTCCTGGTGGGACGTGCCCGTAACACCTCACCAGTGGGGCTTCCAGGAGGCATCCTAACCAGATGCCCGAGCCACCTGAACTAGCTCTACTCTGAGTCCCCTCTGGATGACCGAGGTTCTCGCCCCATCTCTAAGGGAGAGCACAGACACCCTACAGAGAAAACTAATTTCAGCCGATTTTATCCAAGATCTCGTTCTTTCGATCATGACCCAAATTTCATGACCAAAGATGAAGGTGGGAACATAGATCAACCGGTAAATCGAGAGCTTTGTCATTTGAGTCAGCTGCCACTTCACCGCAAAAGCAGCACCAATCCATCTTTCCCTCATTCGTGAACAAGTCCCTGAGATACTTAAACTCCTCCACTTGGGGCAGGACATCCTCCCCGGACCCAGAGAGGGCACTCTATAAACTTTCTTGTAAGTGGCAAATAATTTGAGACTAAATGTACTTTGGGTATTAAATATTTATCTATTAAATATCAGCTGTGCTCAACAATCGTGGAAAAGATACAGCAACTTAAAAAAAAATCACTTCAGCAATTCTTTGATCTTATTGCTCGGTGTTCATTTTAAGAGCCATGTGTTTACATCAGAATACTGTAATAAAATCACGACTAGAATTTTACTCTGATAGTTGCTGATATGCTGATAAATGCTGATAGTTTTGTAAAATTGGCAAGCATCATTGATTTTTACAAGTACATGATAGAGTAAGTTTAAAAAAATAAGTTCAGCAAAGTCTGGTCTTTGGTAAAAGTCACTGGATGCTTCTAGACGTATTTACCATCAAACCGAATGAAAAGCCAAAAGATACATACTTCTTGTTGCAACTTGCATTTTACATTTTAGGAATATTTTAATTTGTATCTTTATTGAATGGCCTCACATCACTAGAAACTACATCCTTACATTTTCTGGAAATATGCATCTGCATCAACTACGTAAGCCGGCAAACCAAATTTATAGAATATTTTAATTCTGGTCGAAGGCCCCACATAATTGTTTCGGGGACCACAAATGGTTTCCTTTGGAGACCTCTGCTTTAGGTGAATGTAGAAGCTTATTTTCTACCTAAATGATGCTTCTCTTAACTTATGTGATATATCTTTCTTCCATTCCAACTAGAATCGCTAAACCAATCAGAAACTGACCTAAAAGTTAATTCCAGAAAGGCTGCTATAATCTGCTTCTAAATTTTTAAAAGTTAAATAAAATCTAGATACATTTTTACCAACATTTTATCCTCTTACACAGCAGACAGTACAAAATATGTCAGTAATAAAGGGAGGAGAAATTGCTATTGCTTTACTGATTAAAACTGTTCTTCATTTGGGACACAGTCACCTGCCCCTTCAATATGTAGATATCAATACCAGCAATGGCTTTGGTGTGTAAAGAGCATCTCAAATCAATTTAAAATGTTTACTGAAATTTCCAGATTATTATTAGTCCCATTTCTATATTGTTAACTGAATCTAATTTGTGACATTTAGTAAAAGGTCTTTCATTACCCGCTCCTTGGGAGGATATTTTTGAATGGAGGTGTGTCTGGGCTTTCCTGTGATGTTGGTTGGAGACTAAAGAAAGGCTCTGGTTAAAGGACGTGCAGATCTGTTCATTTATTCATCCACCCTTCTGAAAAGCTGCCATGTCTGCGTACCTTGTTCCAAAAAATCTGCAGACCCTGTAGGAAGGCTTTGTATGTTTGTTCATTCATTTCTCTTTTCCCTCAGACATAATCAAGCCCGTTGTGAAAACATCATAAGATCGCTTACAGCTACGGTTTTCAATGCAAATAAAATCTGTTAGTGGTTAAAAACAACAAGTTCCTTTTTTTTATCTGCATTTCTAGTTTATAGAGCATCAGGATAATGCGGCCTGATTTTTCTCCCCACATACAATCAGTTTTTTTCTAAACCGACCATAACCACCTGTCACCTATAATATTACTCCTCAGGTTACAAGATAAAGCAAAACAAGTAAAAACCTAATAAACAAAAACAAACTAAGGCAAATTGAAATAGCACAGTTTCAAGTTGATTACCTGTGTCAATGCTGGAGAAAGGAGCAATGTGAGGGAAGAGTAGAATGAAGAAGAGATGCCTTTGAGAACATGTAAAGAGATGTTTCATATTTTTCTTGCCCCCGCCCGCTTTCTCGAGTATGTGTTACTTAAAAATGTTATACACGCCTTCAAATGCTCTATTTCACAAATTTTGACTCCTATATTAATTTTACCACATCACAAGCTGCTCTGTTACTCTCTTTGTTTTTACCATGTCTTATTTCGTTATGTCTTATGTTCAACAGTTTTAGTAATGGTTGAAAGCAAGTTTATGCATTGGAACACCAGGTGACCCGCTAGCCAGGAATAACATATGGCAAGAGGGGACTATTGCTTGCAAACGTGGAAAAAAAGTCAAATGCAATAACATGAAAGAAAGGGAAAGTGACTCAATTAAGGGGAAGAATAATCTGCAAGGCTCCAAGAGAGGATTAAAATAAATATCTAGCTTGTGCACCTTCTTTCTCCTGCTACACTAACCTGCTGTAAATGCTAGAAAGGTATGAAACTCAAAGAGAAACATGTTGCAACGGTTATAGTAAAAAAAAAAAACTAAGACCTAGATAAGAGACGTGCACGAGTTAAACGGTATGCTTACAACTCAGCAAACTACAGATGCAGAAGCTTACAACACATTATTCCCAGAATCCCAGAACGATTTTACAGACATTATTGTTTTCAAAGTTTTTCCACCAACTCCATTTGTTTCTGCATTTTGATCAGATGCGTAGCCTCTTGATATTACTAAAATATTGTGTTTGTGCAATCCAATTTGGCCAGACTTTACCTATAGTAGCATTTTCGTGATTGTTCTGAAAAATAAAACTCGAGCGAATTGTACCCACTACTTGTGCAGCTGTTTTCTTTAGCTTCTCTTGTTCTGCAGGTTGGTAAAAAAAATCCAAGATATTAAAATGTAAGTGGCTTGTGAAAGTGTTTAGTCTCTGGTGTACTACTGTGGTATGATTTGTGAACAGCGCTGATCTCCCAGTGCCCCTGACCAAATCAGGACAAAGGAGGAGCGTCATAGTTGCTGTTTACTGAAGTCTTACTGCAGGTTGACTGAAGTCTTCCTTTTAGAATGTAATAAATACACAAATGACAGATAAATAAGCCCAACTAAATGTTGCAAGACTGAAAGCGAATGCTGCCAAACTTAGTCACTCATCTTTAAAAAGAAAAGAAAATTCACGCTTGTTTTAATTATATATTTCTGTTAAACTAAAATAAAAAATATATACATCAATGAGTGATGGAGGACGGTTAGGAAGGAAGGAAGGAAGCACAAACAGTTCAATCAGTTCATTTTGTCAGCTAGGATACATAGCCTTTCTAACGAGGACCTAGTAGTTAAACCTAGAAATTAGACCTAGTAATTAGGTCAATTAATAAGGGATATAATGGTTACACAAACCACATCAAAGCCAATATACTTATTTTGAACTAATATTATTTTTGTCTCTCCTAAAAATAATATGCTTTATCACTATCAATATTGGTATCCATTTAATGTCTGAGTACCTAAAGACTCCACATTCGTTGTATGTGACGCCAAATAGGTTATCGACCACCACCTTTGGGAAGAACTGATTTAAAGTGCATTCATCTAAATGAAGTAAAATATTTTTTTTAGGATTAATATATTTAAAAAAAGTACAAAATGCAGTTTTGACCTTGAATCAGACCAAATGCATGACACACATTTGTTGCCATTTTTTAGAAAAATTATTTCTGCTGGGATACTTTGTGAAAAAAAAAGTATCAAATTGTATGAAACTATTTGATGTTTGGATACATGCTTCAAAAATGAGAGGGTAGTCAGTTTTCAGAATGCATAGTTAGACAGGTTAAGTATTGTTGAAGTTTTATGAATGGAACACAGATTAACAAGAACATTGGTGGGTGGGTGAGAGAGAGATAAAAGTAATGTCTGGATTAAACAAATTCTGATTTTAATGGTACTTGTACATTGTTACTTGTTTCAATCTTTGCAAAGGATGGTCTTCAGTGTCCTCTTGTAAATACAGGTCTCACTTCACTCTGTCAACCAGACTCCAGCTTTTTTTTTATGTGAACTTCCATAACAACCATACACAACCTCTTACCCCCTCTAAATCCGTCTATTACTTTTCTTCTCCTTTTTCTGTCCCCTGCTTCAGTCCTGCGTCTCAAACTGATCTACCACTAACCCTCTAAACAAAGCTCTGGTCTATTTCTCACCTCCCCACAACCCAACACAGCAGTAATCTTCCCCTGTGACTCAACCATCGTAGTTTATTTCAAGTGCTGATGAAAGCCATACAGTACATTTCTCTACAGAATTCATATTGGTATCTGAATTCTTTTTGAATACATCTAAAAAAAAACAACTCTTTTGTGACTAATCACAAACTTAAGTTGTTCACAAAGTCAATCATTAAATATTATCTAAACAGGTAAGTCTAAAATAATATCACGGCGGGGGTAGTGAGCACGACCCATGTACGGAGGCCATAGTCCTCAACGCGGCTGACCCGGGTTCGATTCCGGCTTAAGGTCCTTTACCACATGTCCTCCCCCCCTCTCTCAAACCCCCTTTTCCGGTCAGCCTACTTTGAAAAAAAACAAAAAAAAAACATATATATATATATATATATATATATATATTTAAATATATAGTGAAATCCAGAGGCAGAGAGTGAAAGTGAGGGATAATGTGTCCAGTGAGCCGATGCTTTGGGGCGTGTGTTGAGTCATCCAGGCAGACTTTTTGCAAAGCGCGTATCGAGGCTTGTGTCGATGACGTAGTTGGTGACGTTTTAAGCCTTGAAAGCCAGCGTAACACGGGACTGATTCATGAACCGAATCGGCAGGTTGCGCATGATTCAAAGAGGCAGCTAAACGCTGCAGATTCCTCCATGACATCTAGTTGTCTTGATATCGCTTGCAAAATATTTAAGTGTCGTTTTTAGCTATGAAATCAGGAAGAAAGGAGAGAGTGTTAGAACAGACTATCCCAGCTTATATAAACTTGCTGTTGCTCTTCTGCCTCATTCACTTCATCTGTGCCCCATAAAAAGATATTTTATAAACTAGTTGTGAGAAGCAGTACTGAACAGTTTCCGTTGGTCTGGTGGTTAGGGTTAGGCTTAGTTATGGTATTTCACTGGTGCATCCTTACTGAGCTTTATTCTTTTTTTCAGTTGTAGCTTGTGAAAGATTTTATTTTAATTCAAAGAAGCTTTAAAGGTCATCATTATAAGAAGATAAGGCAAGAAAGAAATTTGGGATTATTATTTATAAGAACAATTACAAAGTAACGTAAGGAGATTTACATCATAACCCACTTTCCATTTCCCCTTTCAATTGAGCTATTATATCAGAGAGACAGATTAAGATCGTGGCCAGAATTTGTTTATTGGCATCACACACACCATTCATTTAATCAGATTGAAGCTTTAAACACTCAATTCGTGTCAAATAATCACTCTGCCTGTTATATATTTACAGTCCACTTGATAGCACAGTGGAGTAAATTAACTATTGTGATGCCTCGACACAGATGTCAAGCAAATGATGGAAAGCCTCAGTGCTAGAAGAGGCTTCATCTCACCATCATTACAGAAAAGGCAAGCTTGCAGCAAAGCACGAGAAGAGCAGAACAACGGATGTTATGCCAGGGAAGCAACAGACATAGCGAAGGAGGGATCCGGTGGAGAGCAATGAGAAGACAGGAGCTTAAATACTGAAGCAGGGTAGGAGAATTGGCAAACAAACCAGAAGAGCAAATCAGAAGGAATGAGGAGCAGCTGTGGAAGAGAGAAAAGGGAGAACAGCTGAAGGAGGGAGACTAATTAACTAGAGCGTGGCAGAAACACACATGTGAGAAACCCAGGAGAAATATCTGACAGAGATCTGAGAGAAATAACTACATGTAAACAAATTCAAAATAAAACAGAAAGCTAAACATAAAATAATGCAGTTAAATAGAAAACATCTAAAAGATAGGAGTCCTGAAAAAATGAACCTTTAGAGCAAAATCTAAATGGCAAGAAAAAAAAAAGAATATGGCAAGAACTGTAATAACAGTGTAAATGCACATAAGGATATGCGCGATGCAGGGTCTTGCAAATGTATTTACAAACTTTTGACATTTTGTCACATTATTACCACATATTAATGCTTTTATTCAACTTTTATGTGATAGATTATGAAATCTTTCCCTTGCATTTCTCAATTGTGCACGACTCTGTGATGCTCTATCAAATGACATTCTAATAAAACGCATTAAAGTTTGGGGGTTGCACACAGAGTAAAGTATAAACATGAACTGCCTTTCATCTTTTTTTTTTATTATTCTTGTTATTTCCTTAAACTCCAAACAAACAAGCAAATAGACATTCCTGTAGCGCAACACCTTCAACGCTGATTCTGTGATCAGTAATTCAAAGGGCAGGAGCAAAAAGAAAGGTTGTAAATGTTCCTCGTTAAAGACACATTTCTGTTAGGATGATCAACTTTGCTTAACTGGGAAACCTGCAAAGCTGGCTAAAGGAAAGGCAATTCTTTAAACAAAGTTAAACATACATTTCTATTTTTTTCTTATTTTATTTACCGCTTTCTGTTGTCCAGAGGATGTTGAATTGTAGGTTAAGCACAGACCAGCACAAATCTTTGTGCTGTCATAAAGGGCAAAGTCAAACATTTGCTTAAATTAGCATTTAACTCAGCAGCAACTGTTTAAAAGGCTGACATTTACAATCGTACAGATATAGAGTTTACACAGTCACAAAGACATACAAACGCATACAGGCATAGTCTGGGAATGTATTGTTTGAGAGAAACACAAACCTTAAAAACAAAGATAAGAGCGAGGAAAAGTGATGGAAAGACAAAAAAGAAAAGAAAGATCAGCAATGGAAATGGAAAGGCTTTGTGAAATACAATAATGGGCAAATATGGCATAAAAGATCACACAAGATGGACTTGCAGAGCTTCCAAAAGGACAAGCCCATTTTTTCTCTTTAATCATCCACCTTTAGATCCTACCTGCCACTGACTGTTTTACTCTCACTTCTTTTTTTCACCATCACCTACCAAATGCACTATCTGCAAGTTTCTCAATCCACGGTACACTAACTATGGGCTGAGTCAGCGATGATTTCTGTTTGAATGACTTTCTGATTTCTTCTACAGCAACAATCACCCCAAGAGACTGACTGCAGCGTGAATGTGTGTGTGTGTATACTCACTTTAAGACTACTATGTGTAAGTCATAGCAATAAAGCTCTCAGCCATGCTAATTTAAACCTTCCAAAATTGCTGCATTTTACGTTTGAGGTTCTGGAGTTCCAAGGTGGAACAAATGTCTTAGAAATGTGGGTATGTTAATGATGAAACTATACAATTTTGGCAAATGTACACATTTTTTAATTCTTTTTAGCAATATTAGGTTTATTGTGGCAATAAACGCTGAGATAGACAGATGACAGGTATGGCTTCATAAATCTGATAAGAGAACCACTGTGTCAATTAATTGTTATGAAAGCTTTATTAAGAGTTTTTTTCAGAAGACTTTGCAAATACTCAGAGGAGGCATTCCATTTGCCCTTCCCTTTAATCTGAACAGTATTTCAGGCACTTCTTACACCAACTACCATAATAACTTAGCATGCCAGTGGTTGCATAAGTTAGTTAAAAAAAACTGAACTTTTCTACATAACTATGCCACTAAAAACACTTTTGTACTTTCGACTTTTAAAAAAACGTTATGTTCTAATGAGATTTTCATTCAACTAAAGACACAATCCCCTCATCACTTCTGCTTGAAAAACAAAAAAATCTGAAGACCACAAATATATCAGCAAACGGGTTTATTTTACTATCTGAGCCCAACAAAAATGGGTGACAAAAACTAAACCCGATAAATGTTTAGACAGAAAACAGCAGCTCCAATACAATTTGAACAATTTTAATTTAAGCTTTCTCTGTTATTTGGCTAACAGCTAGAAAAACCAAAAAAAACTTAGACTTTTCCTTCTCTTAATGTGTATTCTTTCACACAGTCTGTGTGAGTCTTCTGAACTGATCTTGTGTCAAATTAACTGACCGCTAGCGTGTTTAATAATGCGACTGCAGTAGTTTGTATGTTGGTCATGTTGACAGTAATAAATGAACATCCTGTCAGGTCCGATGTATTAAGAATGTTGTTGCATATTGTGATAGAATAGCGTCAGAGTGCTCAGTCAAATATAACAATAGCATGATTAATTACCAGGGGGACTGACGGATCACTGTTGTTTTGTGTCAGAGTAAAATCAAACGTGATGAACAGCTTGTTGTAAATTCAGCTTGTTCTTGATTATATTAAGACTGTGGGTAAACAGGCCTTATTTAAAATTGTTTGGTAATCTTTTGATTTTCTTGAGCTCAAAAGGAGTCAGCTGAGGTGGTTCCCTTGGCGCTTCCCTTTGGAGGTTTTCTAGGCATGTCCCACTGGGAGGAGACCCCAGGGAAGATCCAGGACCGACTGGAGGGACTATACATCACATCTAGCATGGACACCTTAGATTTCCCCAGAATGAATAGGAGGATGTCGCTGAGGAAGAGGGTGGAGCGGGATGGATGGCTCTCTTAGTATTTCAAATAGCTCATGATGCCCTAAACTCTATGGCATATGGCATAAACTAATGTGATTTACGTGCACATGGAAGACAATCCCATCCATGACATCACAGATCATCCACATACTTAATAGTGGGCGTGAGGATGGAACTATTTGTTGCTGAAAAGCTATATCTATTCTAAGCCTAACCCATTCACATACTTTAAGTTAAATTCAGAGTAGACTCAGGTATCTCAGAATGTGTATGTTTGATGGCAGGACATAACGTGTTTTTTTTTCTTTTCATGGCATGCTTCTTAATCAATCAGGAAATGTCTTTGCATGGTATGGAGACTTAGTGAGCTTCTGCCGATATTTGCAGTATTTCTTTAACAAGGATTTCAGGAGAGTTCCGTTCAAGGGATAGCTAGGAGTAACAATTACTCTGCCACCATTGGTTTTTGGTAGAAAATGAAAAGATTAGTGTCTTCTAAATAAATGTACTTAGAAGAAAAAAAGTGATTTTTCTACATTTTTTCAGTGTGAGATCATGTGGCTTTAATAAAAGAGGAATCCATCTTAATTATTTTTTTTTGCACATTGTTAACAGGGATATCAATAAATGTGGCCCCGACTGTATTCAATGTCTGATTTCTCCCAACCGAAGTCAACCAGCGATCTAAAACAATTGCATCCATTTCTCTAAAAAGCAGTCAAGTAGTAATACAAGCAGCTAAGAGGTCGCCACAAAAATCTTTAATCTTTATAAACCATTTTAATCTGGGAAAACAATGTTTCCTCTAATCCTCTGGTTTTTAGCTCTCTCACAATATGTGGTTTAGGCTTTTACTTCGTTGAACGAGACTGATTAATTCAAACCAACAATTTATGTACATTTCACTGAAAATACACTTAAATCCAAACCAACTATTCCTGCATCGTCTTCATCTTTGGATCAATAGAGTTCTACCACTGTGTGCTTGTCAAGCAGCCATTGGCCATACCGCTGTTTGCAAACATAAAAGTAATAA
The DNA here is from genome assembly GCA_037039145.1 of Fundulus diaphanus. Taxonomy (NCBI): domain Eukaryota; kingdom Metazoa; phylum Chordata; class Actinopteri; order Cyprinodontiformes; family Fundulidae; genus Fundulus; species Fundulus diaphanus. The sequence continues at coordinate 27,895,548 of CM073137.1, forward strand.
GAAATTTTCATTGTACACGATTAAATAAGGCAATTCAATGTATAAAGCCATCACATAAAACTTTCAATATTTAGACATTTGGTAGTTTAAAGGTATATAGCCAAGACCAAAATCCGTTTGATCATGATACAATAAAGTCATATACGCCAAGCCTCCATCTTGATAGTGTTTTGATAGTCCTTTTTGAGGCTAGATAGAATCCGGCACCTGGTGCAATGAGCAGATATAAACAGACGTGGCGCCATCTACCGGCAGTAAGGCAGAAGTATCAGAATGCCGCTTTGCTTAAATAATAAATCACTTGTAAACAATGCCGGACCGAGCCTGACCCTCTGCAATACTTCACAGTAAAGTGTCAGCTCGGCGTGATCGAAGACCAACGATTATTAATTAAATACATCGATCCACAGCAACTTTAAGCGCCTCATATCCAAACATTTACTCACATCAATAAACTCTGCGGTAACATCTGAGCAATCGGCGGCTTTAGCGTCTACTTCAGTGAACACCACCGTTCATACTGTATTCCCAACGCTATTCCAGACTATTACCTCTTGGAAACATGTTTTTTTGTGTTTTTTTGCACTGGATCTTGGACCATTCTGCATTGTTTCGTTGGGAGATGCTAATAGCCGTTTCTATAATAGCTGCTTCCTTGTTTTATCCCCTGCGGTACATGCACAGTGTCGTACTTCCGTTGTTATTATAAATATACACAAAAAGGGCTTTATTTACAAACAAATTAAGCAAAAACATAGCATAAACATCAAACTAATAACAACTAATACGCCAGTAAGACGTGATCATCTTTCATAAAAACTTTGTATGCAACCAGAGTGAGCTACGGAGATATAAATATAAGTGGAGTTTTACAGCCATTTCTCAATGCTGTAAAACTCCATCGAATTTTTACAGTATAGGTAAATCATGTTGTATTCTTTTCTATTTCTGGTCCGCTTCTCTTACTGGCTTCCATGTTTGCAGACTGCTGCTCTTTTGCCAAAATAAAATACCAAATGCTCTGTTTTGGGAACCCTGACAACTCTCATATGATTGGGTCAGGAACCAGAAAGAAAACAGGGGCTACACACTGCGCCGAAGTAGTTCCACACCATACCTCTAGGTTTGAAAGGAGAAAAACTTGACTAAGACGTTGTTGATGGAGAGGACCGATTCTTTATAGGGAATGTTACTATCCTCCTAGGTGCAAACTGTGAATGATTTTGGTTAATCTTGCAGTAAATTTCTTACTTATTGCTCCCTCAATATTGAGTCATGCTCTTGTCAAAGGGACTCTTGGAAATATTCCTCCATTGTCTAAAAGTGTTTATCAGTACGTAATTACATTAAAAAGAACTGTGGAAATAAAAAAACTTTTCTCAAACCAAGCCTCTGAAGGAGAAGCTGACTTGAAAGTAAAAGTGTTTCACAAAATCTAAAGACAATAAGCATATTACATATGGCATTTTCAAACGTCATGAATTGAATCGAGTGGTCACTGGGTGAGAGCCGGGATATTCTCTGGACAGGTCCCTCACAGTGCAGCACAGACACACACATGATAAACAATTATACATGCACACGCTTTCTCCTAAGGGAGACCACTTCACTTAACGGTCATGTTTTTGGACTGTGGGATGAAGGCAGGGAGCTTGGAGAGAACCCTCTCACAACACATGCAGAAAGTCCCCAAGCTGGGATTCAAACCTAGGCTTTTTCTTGCTGCATGTTAACAATGCAAACAACTGCTCCACCATGCAGACCTCTTCAGAAAACAATAATATTTTAACTTATTTACAAATTCTTGTCTACAAGCTAAACAAAGGTGACATGAGGAAATCGCTAGAGATAAACACATGACACTTAAAGGAGAAGTCCGGTCAAAATCAGAATTCAAACTGCTGAAAGTACTTTAAATATAAAACTACTACATACTGTGCAAAAAATTATAAGTTTTTTTAATTAATAATAATTCTCATTTAATCATGTTTATGTGGAGGAATCCATCTTGGTCAAGAATAGTACTGTCACCTCCCATTTTTTGACGTCACTCGGCGGACCCGCTGTTGAGCAAGTTTCAACGCTCTGTTTGTCACGGCGCACTATTTTCCAAGATCAAACTCAGTCGGGTCCTACAGTATATATCTATACACGCGCGTGTGTGTGTGTGTGTGTGTGTGTGTGTGTGTGTGCGCCCCCCGCGCAGCACGGCAAAGGCGTGCTGCGCGGGGGGCGCACACACACACACACACACACACACACACACACACAGCGGAGGAGAGATCGCTGAAGTGACTTAAGTTAGCTGATTATTATAGTATAAGTATTAAAATATAAGAGCATTCCACCACATGCTGGGCTGAGCACGGCTTTGCACCGGCGCTGCAGCTGAGCGCACGCACACACACACACACACACACACACACACACACACACACACACACACACACACACACACACACACACAGCGGAGGAGAGATCGCTGAAGTGACTGTGTTGAAATAATCAATGTTTTTTCCTCTTTTACCAGTTGTGTTGGAACATCCGATGGCCATGCACGTGGGCATTGTTGCTTCAGCAATAGCTCTTGGGAATGTCAGCGGTGAAGTCCTCTGGAAATCCGAAATAATTATTGATGATCGCAGCTGTGTAGAACGGCTCCTATTGACTTTGCATGGAAAGCGGAGAGAAATGCTGTCGCCGCTTCCGCTCTTCCACGTCGCAGGATGTGATGTCAAACGCCCCTTACTGCCCATATTTGGGCAGTCATGTCAGCCCCCATACACAGTGATTCAGACGACAATTTATGTTTTTATTTTCTTATTGATTAAAGATAAGTTCATTAAATAACCACAAATGTATTAGTTTTAGTTATAGCTAATGATACCCTGATTTTTCCTTGTTGACCGGACTTCCCCTTTAACAACGAATTAATAATGGCCCAAAATGTGATTGATTTACATAACGGTCACAGCTCCCAGAAAAAAAAAAAAAAACTGTCAGAATTTCCAAAAAGGTAGAAGAGGAAAAATTGCTGTGATGACTCCCCAGTCTTGCATTCCTTTTTCCCGATGAGTGTAAGCTCAACTTTCTTGCATCTTCTTTTTCCAAGTTTTACTACTGTTATCTATTCCATCCATTTACTGAGGGTATATTTACCTCTCGTAGGTGTTAACCTTCTGGCTTTTGGCTCACAACCCTCTGAGCTTCACAACCTCGGGTCTAGACAGTTGAAATCTGAACTCTGAACTGTGACATTATGGTGGACACAGGTGAAATAGGTCATTTTAACATTTGTTACCAACTGAATTATAATTCTGTTGAAGTGTGGGCAGACTATGCACATGGGCCCTTTTGCACACACTTTTTGTGCACAGAATTTAGTAGATCCTCAGCTTTGCTCGTTTTTCTCTATACAGGATTTGAACATATGTGATTTGCAAAAGTTTTTATATTCCTTAAATTATACATGGCTTTTAACTGCTTTTATAAATACAAATAAAACAGTGGCTTGCATGTGTACTTAGCATAACCCCCCATCCCCCATCCATATTGCTAGAATTGCAGTCTTTCAAGGTATATCTCTAAAAACTTTGCATATCTTAAGTTTTATCAGAATTTATTGAAAAGGAGCTGAAGCCCTGTCAGATTGGATGGACATTGTCGGTGAACAGCAATCGCTACGTGCCTCCTCAGATGCTCAATGGCATTTAGACCTGAACTTTGACTCGGCCTTTCTAGCAATACATTGTTATTGTATGAATACGCTTTAATCCATTGTAGCTCTGGCTGTATGTTTAAGGTTGTTGTCCTGGTGGGAAGTAAACCTCTGACTCGGTCTCACGTCTTTTGCTCCAACCGTTTTCTAGCTTCCCTGTCCCTGCTGTTCTGCATGTGTTTAGGTATCTTCTTGTTGCCATACACCTGTCTTGAAAGATTGGATGGTTAAAAGGCTTCGGCAGCAGCTGATGGCTTGGAGAGGAGGTCATGCAGTCATTTGAGTCAGGTGAGCTGGAACAGAGACACGTCTAAAACATGCAGGGCACTGGTCTCTGAGGAGACCTACAGCAAACTTTTTAGGGGAATGCTTATGGCTTTCTTTTGACAGTGCCGTCTTCTCTCCACTCCTCCATAAAGGCCATATTTGTGGAGTGCCAAACAATAACTATCCTGTTGAAAATATGGCTCTCCTGAGACTTGGAAATCTGTAACTCCTCCAGAGTTAACATAGTCCTCTTGGCTGCTTCTCTAATTAATACTTTTCTTTTAGGTGTTTAGGTGAAAAGTCATATTTAGGTTTACAGCTGAGCTGTTTCATTCAATTTTAGACGATTGAACAAACCATAATCTTTAAAATGTTCAAAGCTAGTGATATTGTTTCATGACCCAGCCCTACTTTAAACCAACATGTCTGCTTTGTATCCTAAGGCTTGTGTTTAAGCACTAATGTTCTCTAACAAACCTTTGAGGCTTTCCTAGAACTGCTGTGTCTACACCAACATTAACCTAAACACAGGTCGCTTACAGATTTAATTCAAGGGTATCATTTTAAAGAGGCTTAATAAAAATCTGCGCCACACTATCCAGATTGATAGATTTGAACACTATGCATCATTTTCTTTTCATTTCACTGTGATAAATTACTTTGTGTTTGTCAATCACATAAAATCCTATTAAAATAAATGGATGTTTGTGGCTGTAATGTTAAAAAATGTGGGAATTGCACAAGGGCTATGGAGGCTTTACCAAGGCACCGTACATATTTCAGTCTTGGGAAGGTGTCAAAGAAAATGACTTATATTTCAAAATATTGTTCTTATTAAATTCTGCTATGCCTTAGATGAATAGAACTGAGCGGTCTGAGTGCAGAGGAGAAAGACAAAATAGAACAAAAGTTCCAGTCCTTTAACCTCTTACTTTACAAAAATATTCACATTTTAATTTTAATTTGTATTTTAAAAATGATGCAATTATACATATATGATAAAAATATATAGTAAATACACAATGCACAATGTCTGAACACAAAGATGGCAGCAGTGGTAAACAGAAGTGAAAAGACTTTGGGGTACCCATGCAACCTGAAATGTGGCAAGTCAAGACTGTTTACTTAACAATATGATTATTTTCCTAGATTATATTTTACAGCATAGGACACATCAGCACAAATGCCGGAGACTTGCTCTCAAAAGGAAGACAGCGCTGACTCAGGTCTTGTAGCTTCATGCAAGGCAAAAAGCTGGGAAAAATGAAAGGAAAAGAGTTGACCTGTGATGACTCAGGTAAAATGCATACCAATACAAAAGAAATCTATCGAAAAGTCCAGGGAAGGAATAGAGGTGCAGTGGTGAGATGAAAGTGGGGATATGAAGGCAATGTTTAAAAATGGATTCATTTTACATGCTTTTGGCAGAAATAGCTGAAGTCCAAAACATTCTGAGAGTAGTCTGCACAGTCTGTCATGATTAAATCATTTTAGAGTCAAACAGAATTATTTTTCAAATGAAAAAGAAAAGTACTTCTCTATTCTGTTGTGTCTTGCACTTTGTCTAAAATCAAAATTATTAATTCAGGAATTGGAAAAAATTAGACAGTTACTGACAACCAAATTCCCTAAAGCTGTACCAAGTTGTTTAAACAAAATTCAATGTGTCAAACATGCACTGGATGACTCAATGTTTTTCATTATCCATGGTCATATCAGTTTGTTGTGGTGTTCCCATCTGTAATACCTTTTAAAGTTAGTGCCCCAGAAATAAAAATGTTGAATTCATGCAATTCTTTTTTTAAAATAATTTTTATTTTTAGATTTCATCATCTTTTGGATCTTCTGGAAAACTTAAGCATGTTCTTTCTCCGACACTGAAGGTAACACATTTTAAGAACATTAACCCTTTATTTTCTTCTTTTTAGGAAAAGGATAAAACATGTTAAGTTCAAATTTAAAACATCATCAGTTATTTTAGTGTGAACTGGGTTTTTTGATTAGTCCATTGTTTATAGATTAAACCTTTCTGAAGCAATTTGTGATCACATTAAAATCTAAATGAACCTTCATAGACATTAACACTCCCAAGTTCATTGTAAGTTTTAAATTTTGTGCTACATAGATCTTTTGTTTTAATGTCAGTGTGGTGCAAGCTACTGTGCATACACACATTGTGCGAATGCATTATTCAAAGGTTCTGCCTCACCCCCAATTTTAAACTTAAATACAATACCTTTTTCTTTGCTTTGAACAAATCTAAACTGATAGATTTTTTTGACTTGTCTGCTCTAGGTAGTGAGTGACACATTTGAGTTAAACTAGTTTGTGTGAGAAAAGAGAGCAAAATCCAATTAAAGAGAAGTAAATAAGTATTAAGAGTCTTATAACAATTGACAACAAGTTCGACAAGCACCACCTGTACCGGACTACTTTTGTGAAGCGGTATAACCTACCTTAAAGAGGTTTTCTGGAAAAATTTGTAAATGTTGAGGTGTCTTACCCCTCAGTCTTTCCCAGATGATGCCTCCTGGTGCCTCCTTCCCTTCGTTATTGGCCTGCTCCATTTAAAAGTAAAGCAGCTACTAGGATTTCTGAATTTTACCAACCCTTACTGTCATTTCATCAAAAAAATTTTAGTCAGACTTCATCTCCACTTGCCACCCTCACCTTCACAAAGAAACACTTTCAGTGAGACCCTGAAGCCGAGATGGCTTGCAACAAACTCAAACACGTTTCCTTACACCCACACCCTTACTGAGCCTAATCCCTTGAAATTGTTTATTATGGAGATCAACACTTCCGACACTGGAGTGGGAGTAATTTGCTTTTAATTCTTTCTCAGGTTTCTGCACCAGATAACTTGCTTCAATCTTGTACCCTTTTCTCTCAACGTCTTACTTTCTCTGAGGTATATATGGATGATTTTGAGTTAATTGCAGTTAAACTTGGTTTTTAAAGTGGTGTGATTAGCTTGGGGGAGCTGAACACCCTATTCTTCTTAGACCAGATCATAAAATATTTCATATTTCCAGGAATCCAAACTTCTTGATTCACAGGAGTCTCGATGATTCGTGTTTACACACTTCAACATTATTATCTCTTACATTCTTGGGTCCAAAAACACTAAGCCAGTTGCCCTATCCAGAGAGTTCTACCTAGATGAAGAGGCTGTATTGACACCATTCTACCCCCCTCTTGTGTCATAGGCTTCCTTACTTGGCAGATCTGTGACTTGTTTCTTGAAGCACAATTTTCTGAACCTGGCCCTAGTATTGGCCCTCCCAATCAGATGGATGTTCCTACCTTGGTGCATACTCTTCTGTTCCATTGTGCTCACACCGCTAAATCATCTTGCCACTTTGGTTGGATGTTGTACTATTGCCTTAATCAGAAGCATTTTGTGGTGGCTGTTCCTCAATGAAGACCTTAATGAGTACATTTTAGTATTTCATGTCTGCACCCTTAACTGAACACATCCCTGTGAACTTCTTCAACCACTGGCCATTCTTAAACAACTGTTGTCTCACATAGCCTTGAATTTTGTCACTGGTTTACCCATCTCCAAAAATTTACCACCATACTCAATTGTTTTCTTACAGCTCGCTAACTATTGGTTAAACATGTTTGTTTTTCCCATGTTACACCCATAGAGATCTTGTCCAATCATAGTCTACAGTTTGTGTCCTGGGTTTAGAAGAACTTCAGTACAACCTCTGCTGCATGCAACTGCACTGCTGGAAAGAACCATTGCCTGGTTGCTCATAAAAGTTCAACTGCTCCACAATAATCTGCTGGTAAAAACGTTTGGCTCTCTACTGAGTACATCCACATCAAATAAATTATCTTCACATACACTGATCCTTTTCAGATTTTCTTGGTTCCCAGTCCCACCTCTCTCCATTTGAAGCCCTCTGCTAAAGGGTGAGGACTGCAGACCTGTAGCAGGCCTGTAGTCTGTCTGCCATTCCCTCATCTGGCTGCTGGGGATTTAAGGTGCTGCTGGATGACCAGTCTTCACCTGATGCTCAGCATTCTTGGTAGAGTCAAGCCAGCAAAAGTATTTGAGTTTTCTAATGATAGCGTTTGTTTTACTAATTACCTTCCTTCTAGCTTGTTCCTTGTGTCCTCTGTGCCTCCCAGGTTGAATCTCCTTTGTTAGCTTCGACTCCAACCCTCAGTCTCTCCTACAAACCTATGCATGACATATCTCTCTGGCAATCCTCCAACGGTCATTCACTGCAGCTCCAGTGTCCCCAGCCTGCCCACTCTCTAATGCTCCATGTTCCAACTCCGTCTGGATTTCAAACCTCCGTCTGCTCCACTCACATTGGAATTCTTCCTTGAACTGAATCACATAGAGAAGGCCTCACCCTGAGGCTACCACCAGTATCCTGGCTTTTCCCCAGTGTCTTCTACGGATGCCAACACAGTAAGCCTTTCAATCCAGTCATCCAATTCCAAGATCCTTTCTTGTTCTACCTCCTGCTCCATCTAACTACATCTCTCTTCATCCAGATACCACTAAAACCACATACCAGATGCCTCCAATTATAGTGTTGTTTACAATTCCATTCTATGTAAATAAATCCTTTGACCTAACATATTCTTATTCTGATTCTGCATGTAGGTCAGGGACCGTTCCAGAATCATGACAGGTATAACCCATTGGGCAGATTCTTCAAAGGCTCAGTTTTGCCATGATGAAACACGGCACCATTTACTTGTTACTAGGCAGCTGAACATTGTGATTTTTGCATCTCGTATGTACTAGTGCTGATGTTCATAATGAAGCAATATTGTAATATTTGTCAGCTTTGCCTGGCTCAGTGAATATCAACATTTTTATCTAAACATTTCACACTTTAAGACTTCATATCTCATCAGTTTCTTTCCCCTGGTCTTTTTGTGTTTTGACAAACACTACTCTAGTAGTGGTATAGATAAACTCTGCTTGTTTTGCATGGTCACTACCACTCATGCGTCTCCTGTTCTAACAACTTCCTGGTTTTTACACCTCTCCCACTTTAACAAGGATTGTAAATATAGTCCCTACACTACAGTAACCAACCAAGTAAACAAATGCGCACAATTAGCCAATACATAATTTCCAAATCTAACCATTAGCTCTTCAGAAGGAGAGCTAATGGTTAGATATTTAAAAGAATGCAAAGAAGAACGCAAAGTCTCAATGCTGAACTTGGCCTTTACTACCAACCAGTCTAATTCTCAAATTGTTTTTCTCTGAACACACATGCTTAAAAACTAACCATGACAACTGTAAGTTTTATAGTCAGATACATACAATCTAATAGAATGCTTGGCCAAATTGAATTATTTCTAAAATGTGCTACTTAAGAATTAATTAAGATACAAAAATACTGTGCTTCCTATAAACTAATTGTTTTCTCCCCACCCAACCTTGTTTAAAAATTGATGATTCCTTAAAATGATACAACCTAACTGGGTATAATTAATTCATTTCTTTAAAAGGGTAGTGGTGCATGTCCTTCTAGCTGCTATAATTTACCCAATACTTATAAGGCCCATTCTCCATAAAGGAGTGCTAACACTGCAAATACAGTGATAATTTTTTACATACAGAAGACAACGTGTTGTAGTGGATTCAATCTGTATTTAAAGTAAAGCACTGTACAAAAAAAGCTGAAAGGGATCAGCACTTCCTTTTTTTTAGTAACATTTACAGTTAGTTTACCATAGCATCATTGTTGCCCTCTGATATACAATCAGCATAGCCTTTAAACATTTTTTATACTTTTTAAATTTTTTGAATTTTTGAATTTATACTGTTAAAAGGTTCAGTTAGTGCACATGCAGTGTGCATCAAGGCTGAGATGCAAAAGCTAAAGACATGCAAAGCTTTATGTGGAGCAAAGTTCCTCTTTAGGCCATGTTTTATTCATATAACATAGCAAAAATCAAACTTTCAAATACTAATTTCATGTCACAAACCCTTTCTCTACCTCTCTTCATGTGGTTCACTTGCTAGCATCCCTCACATCAGGCTCCTTTCATTTGATCCCCAGGGGTCTGCAGGAGATGTTTTTGTCCTTCATCTGACACGTTGTACTCCAGTGATTTATACCTCTGTACTATGCTTCTTTCTATCTCTGTCTTTTTGTCCCATTCACTTCAACTTCTTTATAGCCCCCATGTTCATTGTCCACTTTTTTTGGTCACTACACATAAACCACCAAATAGACTAACACAATACACTTGCACATGCACACACACGAAAATAGCCTTGAGCCATACTGAGTGGAGAGGTCTATAATCCTGTCCCAATGAGAGTGGACCTGCTGGGGAATAAGAATGGGACTGTGGGTGGCTCAAAAGATGGAGGGTTTATAAAGGTGGACAGCTGGGGAGAGGGTCTGAGGATAAGTAATAGCCCTTTTGGATGGACACATTGACAAAGGTGAAATCTGCAGTTGAAAGCGCAAATGGAAATTATCCAAAGCAACTCTTGAATCTTTCATTTTACCTACATACCATTTTTACCATTTTTTTAAAAAGCCTATGAGGAAAAATTCACGTTTTGTTCCTGTTTGCTATATTATGTGTAATACAATGACATCATTGGTTTTCTACATTTTGCTTTTACTTAATCGGTAGGTACATTTTTAAGTAATCAGAAAGTTTAAAAACAGATAACAAAAAAATTATTTGACAAGTGCAAGTTTTAAATTACTTCCGAAAAACTGATTTCTCCAATATATCTCAATTCATTGACTAATAAGAACAGTTTGGCAACGTTTGTACTTGAAGACTGCAGTGGGATCAATATCAAAAGTAAAAGCCTGTTAGGTATCAACCAATTTGCTATACATGTTTAATCTTTTATGGGTAGCAGACATACAACCTGGTAAGGTCACCAGTCCATTCCAGGACAACACTTGGAGACATGACCTTCCTATACCTAAAGGCTCCTTTGAATGGCCGATTAAGCTAACATGCGTGCTAACTGACAGTGGGAGGAAGCCAGAGAAAACCCCCACTGGCAAAAGGATGTCAGGAGAACTCCTCACTGAAATGCTCTTGCTGGCATTCAAACACAAGACCTTCTCTCTGTGCCTGTAAAACTGCGCTAACAACAGCATTAAGGTCTAAATTCAAGTCACAAAACTTCCAGCAATCAACAAGACCATTGATCTGGATGATAGGTAGTTGTATTTGCCCAGAAGAACTACCCACATACTGTATGACCAGAGTAAGCAGAGTACACATTATACAGAAGAAGCTAAAAGCCTAAATTTTCTCTTTACAAAGGTTACAAACTAGACTTTGATTATCTTTGCTTGGGTAATACTCTTAAATAAAGACTTTAATGCTTATAACAGCTTATATGTTAACAACCTACTAACTTAATGTCAACGAGTGTGACTGAAATTACAAAGCACAACCCAAAACAAATAATAATGTAGCTGTATCTAGCAATTATTTGTCCTCATCAGCTTACTAACTTCAGACTTTTACTTTTAATAAATAGCTTCATTCAAAGTTTTTTTTCAATTTACTGCCTTGGAAAATGCAATCGTGTCTTTCCAAGAAAACAAACTAAAAAGCAGTCCTTCCTTTTCTACTTTATCAATTTCCTTGCCCCTGTTGGCATTTCTCACGGCGTTGTGACAGAAACCAGCATGCGGGCCAGCCCTCCCTTTGATATGGAACATCCGGAGCAGCTTCAGTGCAATACCAACTACACAAGTGTCTGATCATCATTCAAAGGAAGGCCAATCTCAGATGCAGTCTGCCTCGTTTTACATGGTGGATAAAAGTTCTGATGTCTAAACCATGTGCACAGTTATGAATTTATACACACATCAACATTTACATGCACCAAATAGATATTTTTAAGGTTTCTGTCAGACTAGCATATTAAATGTTGAAATTTGCCTTCGGCTGATGGAAGCGATTCCCTGAAGTCGTTTGTTTTGATCATGTTATTTTTTGAAAATTTGATTCTTTGCTTTTTCTTGGAAGGTTGTAAAAAGACGTTTCATAAAAAAAAAATAATAATAAATAAAAAGATTCTACTTGGGTATATATACCCAAAGTTTTTATGGGGCATTAGGATAATGTTTAATTTTAGTTGTGTACTTCAAAAAATGTACGCATAATTGCAGATCAAGCATACTTCTATGTGCTTTTTTAAGCCAAATATAAAACAAATGTTAATTCATGAATACTGGTTGTAACCTTGTGAAGCTATTTCAATTTCATGGCTACAAAATCTGCTCTGAGGGAGGGGATGACAGCTGGCTCTCTCCTGTGTTTGTGTGTGTGTGTGTGTGTGTGTGTGTGTGTGTGCGTGCGCACGCGTCTGGACCTAAATCCAACGAGAATGCAGATGATGGACTTAATCCCATCATTCAGTGGGTCATCCTGCAGATAGCCACGGTGTTTAGCAGAGTGCATCAAGCAAAAGCTGTCTTTCTGTCTCAGTTACTCAGTCTGTCCCGGTGAAGTTATGCAGCCTGTTTACAAGCAAAAGTTATATTTTTTAATTATACTGTGACGGTTTTGATAACTTGAACAGATTTGAAGAAATACAAATGAGTTAGCCAAAATAGAGCTTAAAATAACTGAAAAAACAAAAAAGCAGTTTTGAGAAAAAATGCTGGAGAACAACACAGTGGAAGAAGAAACGGGGGGTTGGTGGTGAGGTGTGTGTGTGTGAGTGTGTGAAGGGGGGCTAAGAAAGAGAGAAGGTAAAAAAGGATTTGAGTAAAAGTGGTGTGTTCCTTGTCTGACCCCAGTTGCATGAGCCTTTTGGCAGCACAAGAAACCTGTTAACACCTGGAGTCCATTTACCTCGGACTTCCTACTAACACCCTTCCCCCCTCCAAGCCCCCCACCCACACACACAGAAACACACCACCACCACCATGTTCATTAGCCGCAAAGGGATAGCCACCCGGTATGTGACAGGTGTATACAAAAACACACAGGGGATTATACAAGGATATATACGAAATAAATGCACATGAAAAAGGAATCTAGTTAGTTTCAACAACGTTAGAGTATGTAAAATTTTAAAGAAGGTTTGCGAAATGTAATGTTATCAAAGAATACTAATATATATATGAGTAATAATACAGGAATAACTTGGAAAGACAAAATAATAGCGAATCTCAACAATGTTTATTGTGTTTACATTGCAGGAAATTAAATAACTGGTACCACTTTACAATAAGACTCCCTTTATACAGGCTTATAGATTATTTGTAGATATGTTATTAGTTAATCTGTAAACACTTTATAAATCATTAATAACTGTTTAATATGCAACAAAGACAACAAAAAAGAGATCAAATTGACCAGCTTCTTGCCAAATAGTGAGCCAAATCAATATTTGGCTGAAACGTTTCAAATTCTTTATATTTCATTTAAAGTTGCAACACTAAATATTTCAGTCTAAAATAGAACCTTGTAAGCTCAATACGCATTTGTAAACATAATTCTGTACCGTGTAATATTCTACTTTATGTCATGGTGTACACTTTACAGTAAGGCTCCCTCCAGGCATTTATAAATGTTTAATAGTCATTAATACAGGGTGTCATGGCGTACATTTTACAATTTCATTCCCTTTAATAATTTATAATGCAGTGATAAAGTGAATTGGCGGTATATAAATAAAATTTAATTGAAATAATTTATTGAATATGACTGTAAAAGAGTCTACTTTGTAAACCACCTTCTTATTTTGGCTGCTCCATCTAGGGGTCGGCATTGGGGATCCTCCCCTCTAACACCAACCGCCTGCACATCCTCCTTCACAACATCCAATACCTTCTCGCTCTTCCTTGCATCCTTCTCATTGGCAGGACTGTATTCAACATCCTTTGTCCAGCATATCCCATAAGCCTCTGCATATCCACGCTATCTCAGTTCTGCCATACATTATCTCTAAACTTCTCAGTTGGAGCTGTCCCCCAGGGTGACATGTTCCACAGATTAACAGATAAATTGTGAAAAGGTGTGAGGCAATTGCTTTGATTACTGTAAATAGTCAAAAACACTTGTGCGTGATGCTGCATAGTAGATGTAATGGCACTGCTGGAAGACCTTGTAAATCAGCCTGGCCAGCCAGACTAACTTTTGCCTCTCTTCGATACGGCTGAAGTTAGCCTGGAACTGCTCCTAAAAAGTGCTTTTTCTGGGGCGGGGTTAACACGTACAAAGTAAACCAATCAGAGAAACTGCAGACGTGACGTAAAAAAGGCACAATCAGACTTCCACTGTCAACGTTTCACAATATAATTCAAAATGGTACTAGCAAACGAACACTCCATAGCGGCGGCCATCTTGTTTGTTTTGGCTGAGGGATTTTCCAATCCAAAACAAACAGTCACTCAACATATAAAGCCCGCCCACGCCTGTGATTGGTCAGGATCTGGAAAGAGGGCTCTATAGACCAGTTCACGCGTGACGTCAGCGCTACATCCGGGTCACGGTGGATGGCAAAAACATTACTGTTCTCGTCTACTACTGTGACAAAACGGGCGATTTAGAGCGTATTTTTAGTTAGTTTATTTTTGGAATCTAAACAATTTCTACGACTTGTTGTGCTCCCGGTTGCACACAGAGGCATTCCAAATCGTCGGATGTACGTTTCTGTCGTTTACCGAAGGAGGAAGGACGAATAAAGAAATGGATATTTTCAATGAATAGAGCGCAGGCAGACACTCCCAATGGATTGGGGGAGCCATCATACTACGACAGAATTTGCAGTCTACACTTCATCTCCGGTAAATACAACTTAATTCTGCACTAGTCATTGTTCTACTTAAATAGCGGCGGAGGGGAGGTGGCGATCGCTACACGGGGCCGGGGGAAGCGGAGTCGATGCAGCAGCAGCAGCAGCAGCACGCCGCATCATTTTAGTTTTCTTCGTGCAATCAGTGTACAATAATGTGCTCCAGACAGCGGCTGCATTACACCCCTGTTCACGCGCGCTAGTACGTCTGTGTTTACAATGCAACGTCGCCGACACCCCCACCCATTTTAACAAGACATAAACACCAAAATAATCCGTAGTGAACAATGTTTTTTTTTAACCTACCGGTGGCGGGTCTTCCTCTCTGCTGAGGCGCGGTCTGCTGTCCAACTCCGCTTTATGTTACACAAACATGTCTGAACATCCATCCATCCATTTTCTGACCCGCTTAATGTCCCGATATAAAATATTTGTAGCCGTCCAGTGGTTTCATGGCTTCCATGCTCTCTCGTCTGTACTGGCCTGCGTGTTTATAAGGCAGCTTTATATGTCGGGTTACGGAACTTTTGGCCAGCATTTCACAGACTCGCTCCGTCCCTTCAGGCTTTTGCTGTGTGGATCTGGCAATCTGATACCATCAACCATCAACTTAGTCTTAAAACGATCTTGTGATACGTTATCTAAAGAAGAAAAATATGCGGAGAACTCGTCAGTTTCTCTGTTTGCGTCCGCCATTGTGTTCGCTTTTTTTTTTTTTTTTTTTTTTTTTCCCCAGTGTCCTGTCTAGCAATGTGGCAATAGGAATTGATGTCTCAATGCCAGATAGAGCTCGACAGATTTTGCTTTTACAAGTGGAGCAAACAGCTTTCGCAATAGTGCTCCACTTGATTTATGCTTGTAAATAGCTTTATTATGATTCCTGCAAGGACAATTTCAAATTATATGGACATGACAATGGGAGAGTAAAGGAAGAACAAAAAGTGAAAGAAAAGAAAAAAAAGAGTAGAGGTGAAAGAAAGAGGAGATAAAAGGGAGAGAGTGATAAAACCTTCTTTGTCTGCTCCATCACCTGGAAAGAGACACAAAAAGAACAGCACAACCGACAGACATAAAGCAACAGATACACTCGAATAACACCTAGATGCCATTGCTAAATCATATATATTATTATGTAAGCTGACATGTGTAATGTGATATTTGAAAAAAGAAAGTGAAAGAACATAAATAAATAAATAAACAAATTATAAGATTACTGTATATAAGTGAACACTTAATACCTGGGACCCAGCCCCTGTGGGAGATGTGAAAGTGCACTAGTTTAGGTGAAGATTATCCAGTAATAGCTTGATAGTGATTGTGGAGAACCGAAGACCCACCTTCCCCGAGCACAGAGGCAGGAGTCAGGGGACCCGTAACCCCGGACTCCCAAAGGGGCCCCTAAAGCAGGTCGCCCAGGAGGGGCCGACACAGGATATCTGCAACCCCCCCCCCCCCCAAGGAAGGAGCAGAGACGACCCCGAGGAAATCCCCCAGCCACCGCAACGCCGACGCCCTCAAGAGCCGCGGAGACGAGCCCGTGGGCTCCGCCGGCAGCTAGCCCCGCTGAAGTGGTCCCGGCCATGGGCCCTGAGGGCCAGAGGCCCCAGGGGCGCCCCGCCCCCGCGACAAGGGCCCCGGCCGCCCCCCGGGGGGCCAGGCCCCGCGAAGAGGCCTCCGGGAGTGGGCCGGCGCACGCCCGGGAACCCGCCCCAAACCCGAAGCCAACCAACGCGCCAGGGGGCCAAGGCGCCCGCCAACGAAGTGGAGGAGGGCAGGACGTGGGGGGATAGGCTCCGCACCTAGCGGAGACTTGAGATGTTCTTGGGAGAGGGAGCGGACCACACCCATACCTGGAAAAAAAAAAAAAAAAAAAACTCATTCACCCCATCCCTCCCTTGTGCCCCACTCACCACACACAGAGAAAGAAAAAAAAAAAAAAAAAAAAAGACGCTGTACACACATTCCCACATAACACTCACATCCAACACTGACCAAGGGGGGGGGGTCACCCCAAATCGACTATACGACTGCTTGTGCCCGACCCCCGGCCCCGGCCCCCGGCCCCAGACCAGACGCCCCCCGGACCGGGCCCCCCCAAGAGGGCGGGCCAACACGACCCGCACGAGCCACCCGGCCAGAGCCCCCCCCCTCCCCCTAAATACCTAATAAACCCCCTCACTCCCCCCACCTTACCCTTGCCATCCCTGCCCCCCGCCCCCTGGGAGGAGCAGAGGTATCAGCCCCAGACCTGGCAAGCCGCTGACTGCACACCGCAGCCCCCCACCAAGACCCCGGACACAGTGGCCCGCACCTCCTCCAGGCCCCAGACTCCTTGCCGCCATCGGAGAATGGGGGTGTGCAGAAGACCCCGACCCTCCCTACGCCTGCTCAAATGTTGTGTTGTTGCATGTTGTTCTCAAGTGCGTTTAAAAACTGGGAGCGCCAAAGGGGATGCACGGCACAGCCCACCCCCCTTCCGGAAGGTAGCTGTTGCCAGCGCACCCCCTCCGTGTGACTGCCCAGAACCCTCAATGTCTAAGTGGGAGAGGAGGTGAAGGGAGCCGTCCGAGGTGAGGCCCACACAACATAAGCCCCCCCCCCCAGACGTCTTCCCCCCACCCCACCCCTACCATGGCCTATATGAGTGTGCGATGTGAAAAATGTTTGAAGTGAAAGTGTCTAAGATGCATGATAAAATTGGGGAGAGGGACGTCACCAGAAAGTGGCAACCTCCAGTAACGCCCCCTCCCTCATGACCTACATGTGTGGCGGCGTGATGGAGCAGGCAGAGGGAGGAGTCCGGGGATGGGGAGCAAATGACTGGGAAGCCAACCCAGGGAGCCAGCTCCCCTACTGACTCCAATAGGCACCCCCGCTCCCCGAAAGCCCCACCCAGAGAAGGGGGCCCCGCCAGCGGCACCACCGTAGCCCGGGGGACAGGGAGAGGCCGCAGGGCCCGCCAGCCAACCACCCACCAGGACCAACACCTCAACCCCCCCCAGCCCACCCACCAAGCCTACTTAAAGTAAATAAATAAATAAATAAATAAATAATAATAATAATAATAATAATAATAATAATAATAATAATAAGAGGGGGGGACACTGGCCAGCCGGCCCGCACGAGCCATCCCATTGTGTTCGCTTTTTGCCAACCAGTCCGGCGCGCATGCGCAAAAAACCCGCATCAAAACAATAACAATGAACTGTTCTATGTTAGCAGTTCCAGACTCAGTTCGCTGTATAGTAAAGCAAAAGACAAACTCAGTCTGTCTGTCCGGGCTACTTGTAAATGGGAGAATTAGGAGGAAATGCGGTTTCAGCGATCAAAGATTTTCTGACCAATGATGATGACTGGCTAATATGCCGCTTTAGACCCCAAACATTGCATCCTGCTATAAGGGACAGTGGCTGCAATCAAGTTTATTTTTTAACAAGTTATTTTAATGTGGGCAATATCTAAAGTTTTAACTCTGATTTACACATTAAAATTTAAAAACTTCTCAGTGATTTTTTTTTGTCACAATTTGTTGGATATGTCTCCCTGGTTGCCCTTTCACCATGAAAAAAAACGACCAGCTGACCCATTTTTGATACACATTAACATTCATGAGGTGATTTGCATTGATCATTTATGGTTGAATCTGAGCATGTAAAGGGCTGAACCTGACACACATATATTCAGGTACAGCTGTGATTTATAAAGGAAACTTGCACATAGTTTTGTAAATCAGATTTTTTTTCTTTTTTTTTTTGCCATACGTCGTTTTCTTTTTCTTGACGTACGTACACTTGTAGTATGGATTTTAGTTCACTCAGTTTTACAAATGAGAACCCTGATCTTAATTCCATGGAAAACTGTTAGCACTTGTAAAAGGGTGAACCAGGATCTCAAATATGACTTGTGACAAGTGACTTGTATGATAGATTGGATAATAAGGAAGGACAGAACAATTTTTACAGATTGGCGAGGCAGAGACAGCGATAGGAAGGGTGTTCAGCAGGTTATGGTGATGAAGGATTGAGATGGAAATGATCTGACAAGTGCAACAAGTGTGATAGGAAGACAGAAGTAGTACTTAGTTGATGAATGTGGAAAATTAAAGAAAACATAGTACAGAAGAAGCGGCCATTGTGGATAAAGGAAGGCACTGAAAAGAATAAAGAGTGTAGAGACAGTTGGTCCTGATGATATACCTGTGGAGGTATGGAAGTGTCTAGAAGAGACAGTTGAGTTTTTCACTAGGCTGTTCAATGGGATCTTAGCAAAAAAGATGCCTGAGTGACAGAGGAAGAGTGTGTCGGTATCAATTTGCAAGAACAAGGGAGATGTGCAGAGTTGTGGCAGCTACAGATGAATAAAGAACAGGATGCTGAGGCTGGAGCTGCAAGGCAGGGGGCCTAGAGGAAGACCAAGGAAGAAATTTATGGATGTAGTGAAAAAGAACATGAAGGTAGTTGGTGTGAGAGAAGAGGAGGCAAAAGATAGGGTTAGAATGGAGACACACGACTCTCTGTTGTGGCCCCTGAAAGGGAAAAGCTGAAAGAAGAAGAAGACTTGAAAATAAGTCTTGAGCATACTGTAGATCTAGCATGTCAAGCTTTAAACACTCCCCTTCATATCTAGGGTTTATTATAGTAACTTACACTTACTGCACCAGACGCTGTCCCACTGACATCACTAACAGTGCTTTGTGAGATATTTTCCAGATGAAAAACGTTGCTTTGTTTTAATATTGTGAGATCTTGTTCCACCCTTCCACAATTTTACAGATGAAGTATGTGAACAGACAGCAACAGCGAGCTCAGGAAAGTCAGACTCTGACAGCGAGCGAGAGAGAGATACAGAGACAGCATCTAGGTGATGAGACAGATGAGACATCTGGTGAGTGACAGAATGTCAAGACACTGGAGGAGACCAAGACAAAGAAAAGAAAGATTTGCTTTAATGTTATTCTGATTTTCAATCAGTGCTCAAACTGGCCCGCTTCTTCCCATTCCTCATGGCAACACACTCCTGCGCATAAACCCGCAGATACAAGCCGACAAGTGTCTTTCTGCTCAAAAACCTTAGCATAACAGTCTGACAGTCTGAGTGCTATATATTAAAAAAGCGTACATAGGGTCAGGGCATTTTGAAAGAAGGAAATTATTAATTTTAGAAAAACAAATGCATTAAAAATATACACAGAAATCCAATTAAAATGAGTGACTGGTAGTTTAGCGAGGCTCGAACTTTCAAATGCACAACTTAGAGGAAACATGTTTTCAATACAGAGATGGTCATGATGCAACAGTGTTGACAGAGCAGGGCAAGGGGAGTAGACGGAGATGAAGAGAACGTGATAAAGCCAATGTTCAGACAGTCCATTCTGTGTACACTGAGACAAACACACTTTGAAGTTTTTGAAGATTTTAGACATACAACTCTGAGTTTCAAAAAAGAAGATCAACAATAAAGTTGATTTAAGTAATGTGCAAAGACATGGCGCAACAGATTCAAGTAAACCATCCAGATAAAAAAAAAATCAGTGATGGATTACAAAATAGAGAATAAATAAAAACAATAAGCTACCGAGATGGCTGCATATTGCATCTTACATCCTCATCCACCACATCTGGCAAAGCCAACATTTGGAAGCTCATAGCTTAAGGCTGATTTTCTCGCAAAATGGTTTGGGACCTAGTAGGCAATCCTATAAATCCTGTGATACAGTAGTGACCTGTGCAGGATCTACCATGACAGCTGCATAGGCTCCAGCTCCTGACCAGAATAAAGAGGGTATGGAACACGACTCAGTATCTAAATCTCACAAATTAGGCAGGTTAATGTTACGCCAGCTGGTTTGGTTTCAAGAGAGATTCTACCATCAGCTGGGTGGTCTGTGCGTGTAATATTCTGTGTGCTTAAATATGTTTGCATTTGTAATTTTTTCGTCTATTTCTGGAAAAGAAGTCATGTTCACTCAGACTCAGCTTGTTTAGTTTATTGTGTATTTAGTCTCTTTTAACTCTACACAGATTTATATTGTTTCTTTCCTTTTGTAATTCAGTCTTACTATTTTGTTCCTTTTTTAATTTGATATCTAGAAGTTGGTTTTGTTTTTTATCTTTTATTATTGCATTTGCTTTGTCGAGAGACATTGTTTTCTTCAAATGGGTTTTGCTTTTCTTTGTTCTGTGCATCCTCATTATGTTTCATTGTTGTTTGACTTTGTGCATCATCCTTTTCCTTTCAGAATTGGTAGCAGTTATTAAAAAAAACATATTAAAGTAATTTTTCTGCTGGCATGAACCTGCATTCTACGTCCTTCAAATATAAAACGTCATAATGTGCATTCACCACAGTTCCTCTTTGTTTTAGAAGTTTCTTGGACTGAAGAACTCACGACGGATGTGGTATGAAGAGCAGTAGTACTTGTGCCAAGCTAACCAATGCAGCAGTCATAAAACATTATATTAAATGTAGCAGAGACACAACATGTCAGCAGAAACACAAAACTGCAGTAGGTGAACATTCATTTCAAAATATAATATTCCTTCTTGATTTATTATAAGTAGGAAATAATCTACGGGAGTGGTTGACTGATATTTAGAATGGTACAAACTACAAAATAACAAACACTAACCATAGGGGGATCTTTAAAACCTAGACTATCATAGTTAACAACCTTGTGTCATTTCCATAATGTATCTCTGTTTGATTATCTAGTACTTTTTTATTGTTGAACAATGGATGGCTCATTCGTTTGCCAAGATCAACTGGATCTCTGCATGGTTTTCAGTTAATAGTATTCACCATAAGACCTATTTAATTAGAGGTTCTCAACCCCCACAGCACATTTCTCCTATTTTAATTACTGATTTATTATTCTTAGGGTTCTAAGACACAAACTTATATCCCAGCACTACCGAGCTTCATCTGCTCTGTATTAAATGGCTGGGAAAAACCCCATCAATTTGATCAGACAAGTAACAATGTGTTTACAAATATGTACATGCTGGGTACAAAATAAAATGCAAGAACAATACAAGCTCCACTGTTAGAGGGCAATCAAGTGCAGAGATGGAAAAAAAATCTGGACATAATTGATGGGTGCTGACAGAAAAACACAAGCCCGGTTGCAAACAAGAAACTACTTCAAAGCAGGGCTGCCTGTCATTGAGATCCCGCTGATTCAGTGGGATGGTGAGTAATATAAAACAAAGAAACAAGGGATTTATAAAATGTTGACTGTAACAAAAGTAACTGTAACAACGAGCAAGAGATAAATTTGTCATAATTAGTTGGCATTGAATTATTTAAAAAGAAACATTCCCTCTGTAAAATGGTAGCTGACCAGTTATTAATCTTCCAAATGATCTGTAAAATATAACTCCACAAAGATGTGTATTTGTACACTAGAGCTGCACAATATATTGTAGATCTATCCATATCGCAATCATACTGCATTCAAAATCAATGTTACAGTGAACTGCTTGGGCTGCTGTACATATTATCTATGACTATACTGTAATCACCATTCATTATAGCTGTCATAAATATGTTTTATGAGGGTTTTAAGATGTTTTGGTAAAGTAAAAAAAAGTAGATGGACGCCATAAGAAAATTTGAAAGCATTAATTTCTATTTTTTTCTTTGGACACTGAATAGACTTCTTTCTATCTGGGGTTTTTGTCTGCAAAAACCCAAAGCAGAAAGACTGTTAAGTATTTACCACAATTTATATTCACCAATATTATCACATGTTTTTCTAATGTCATGGAGCCCTTTCAGATACACACAACATTTCGGATACTGCAAAGTAAACTTATGACATGAAAACTCAGAAGGACTTGGAATGTTTGATAAGAGATTTCTGTTACCCTTTACTTTTTTTAAAAAAGGAGGTTGCTGCCGTTTTGATTGCATATACTATTTTTGATTTTCGCTATTGATATTTACTGCAAGATAAATTCTTGTTCACAGCAGTCATAGGACTGTGGAAAAGTACTTGTAATATCTGAGACATAACTTTGGCTCTTGACGACTAAGTTTGCAGTGAGGGAATAATATAAAAAGTGCTAACCACCTGTGCTTCTGGTGAATACAATGAAATCCAATAGTGTTTTTTGTTTCTCTTTATGTATAAAAAGTGAAAACATGATTGTAGTGATGTTTAGTTTGTTTTCTCTAATCATGCAATTTTTTTGTATGTTGCCTGGTGACAATTTTAAAAGCCGCTCTGTCTCCACAAAATTATAGAATGACAAAAATGTGGTAAATATCTTACATGAAATGTAATATCTTGGCAAGAAATAACACTACAGGAGTGGCTTAAAGTAATAGAGTGTAAACCTTTGTTCTTTTAATATTCTTATTTGTACTAAGGCTGTAATTTTATATGCAAACAATAGTTGAGAGTCAGGCTTTTGAAACAGACAATATCAAGGATAAAAATAAATGTTAGAAATTAAAATGAAAATATACTATTTGCGTATTAAAATGTTCCAAACTGTTTAACTCTTCATAAAAGAAAAAAAAAATCTTTCAAATAATACATTTACTGTATTCTATTATTGTACCAATTTCAGCGGAGCACTTTTGGTGTCCAACAGAGCTGATGATGCATTACACCCTGGAAGAACGAAAAAGATGGAGCCCCAGTGGCTCCCAGAAATGTTTAACTGTTTCCATGTGCTGATAAGAATATAGTCTGCAAAATAGGAGCATGTGAACACACGAGATGTGTGGAGGCAACATGTAGCTTGTCTGCAATGTTTTGACACAACAGCAGAAGAATCAGTATGGTATACATGATCAACTACAACTAAATGATTTTACCTCTGAAATGATAAAAGTTATAGCGGTTTACATTAAAAATACCAGGCCATTGGCTTTTTTTAGTGGTAACTAGAACAACTGTAAAACCTTCTATATGCAGGAACTATGGGGCATTTTATATTGGCATCTTCTTGAATTTTGTGACTTGAATTGTGATTGAATACTTAATGTTTGACTGGCTATACCTCTGTCGAGCAGGGCTACAAGCCACCATTTGGTGCTCTCTAGTTCTAACTTAGAGCCGCAAAAGTCTGATGAATTCAGTTCAAAATTGGTGAAATTGAAAAATCTCTATATGCTCAAACTATTTTACGTCGAGAACAAGGATGGAAAGAGGTACCCGAGAATGTCATCTCAATCTCACAGAAGAAAAGCACACATGCACACAACACATAAGGTCTATTTCACGGGACAACCCATTACCACTCTTTGAAGTGTGTGAACTGCTAATGGCTTTGGATCACATTCAGGGAAAGCCTATGTTCCTCCTGGCCATTAGATAGCTGACTCACTCTGCTGACTAAACAAAACATTTTCAGCGCCCTCTGGGTGTTCCTCCTCCTTCTTATACTATTGCTTGGGAGATAAACGTATATCCTTGTCACCCCTTTAGTTTCAGATTGATCATCAGCTATTGAGAAGCTCCATCTGAGATAAGCCTTTAAATCAGTACTTCTACTTCTAATATGTTATAGTACCACAGTACTACTCCCATTGGCTTTACCAGACAAATTAAATCAGCATTGCTGTGTTTTAACAAATCTGAGTAAACTGTATATCTGTATGATCCAAAAATTATTTTGGCTGAAAACCGTCAATATGACTGCCTTGGGAGTTTTAGTGTTACTCATGTGACTTAGAAAAAAATGAGTGAAACTAGTTCATAAGTGTGCTCTAGGTACCAGGACATCTTGTGTCAAAGGTTAAATTACAGATTTTGAAATCACATCGTCTGGACTGCAGAACTATTTCATCGAGACTCACATCAATAGGGATGGAAAACTGAAAAATGGTAACCATCTAGAAGTAGGTAAAATTGTTACATAATCAAGGAGAGTGTCTGGTTTGAGAATTGGTTTACTTTTTGCAGATGATGTGCCTTCTTTTTATACCTTTGAACCATGGATTTGAAGCAGTTTACAGCCAAGTGTATGAGGATTAGGAGTGCAATCCTCCTAAGTTTGAGTCAATGGTTCTCAGTCAGATGAGTTTAAGTCACTGAGTCTTGTTCATGACTGTTGACTGGATAGATGACCAGATTGAAGAATAGCGGTTTTGTTTCTAGAGGTGTGGGCACTGCTCCTCCGTTGTGGTTTAGATGCAGAATAATTTTTTTTGGGTCAACTGCCAAAAAGTGTATTATAGCTTAAAATATTTTGGCCAAAAGTCTCAGATGACTTATTTATTATTGAAGTGTGCTTTTTGAAATCTAGCTTGCGATGAAAACCAGTAAACAGGATTTTGGGTAAAAAGAAGTGGGTTTGCTAAAATGAAAATCTTTTAAATTAAGTGGTGATCAACTTTCTTTTCTCGTCAGTAAAAAGCAGTCTGGTTTTAATAATAAAACTAACACTGCACATATTGTTGCAGAAAATATCTGCTACAGCCCTGTCGACCTGTTTATGTCTAAACACGCAGAATGATAATGTGCTGAACGAAGCGTGTAGTGCAACGTTCTGTATCACAACTTTAAAAAGTGACACCAACCCAAAAACAGAAAGGACTATCGGCTATCTCTAAACCCTGCTATTTGGGAACATTGCATTTAAATAGCTATTTTGATATACTGATGTTTAATATTTGTTGTTTTCTTCTATATAGTACGTTGTGATCTATGTCTTGAAATGTGTTACAGAACATAAATAAAGCTGTGCTTACTTCCCTACAATAAGCCTTTCTTTCTCCGCAGCTGCTGTGGAGAAAGAAAGGGGAGCTGAACCAAAGTTTTATGTCAGCACACCCATTTTTTTTCAACAGTCACACCCAAGCAACGTAAAAATCAGCATCTCTGATAGCATTCATTTTTCCTCTACCGCATGGCCAACTCAATGGTCACACCTGTGACGTCAGCGGCGCATTATTTGTCGCACACTGTGATGTGTGGGACTGTAAAACTCCATTTTGAAATCTACACAAGCAAACACAAAAATAGGGGTTTCTCAAATCCCCACTTTGGCTGCAGTTTTCAGAAATAATAATTTATAATGATGTAAAAAGGAGTTTTAGTGTAGATGAAAGGCCAAAACGCATAATTTTTTTGTTTTGTTTTTTCAGATATCTAGCTATGTGTGGACAAAGCCTAAAACAACTTCATAAACTTTCCTAAATCCCTGGCAAGATAGGTTTTAATGTTTCCTAAAACATTCCCCAGATTTTTGCACAAATACTTGCAAAAGCTCGCTAAACACATGCAAAGACATTTAAAGGCCCTTCACACGAGGCTGGCTCAGTGATTTTTTTTTTTTTTTTTACAAAAGACACCTATCTTGCTCAAACCACTCATGTCCAGTATCATAAGAAACTAGACAAACTCACCTTTTCAACAATCTATAGCATGCCCTTGTACGACCTTTTCCAAGGAATCAAGATCCTTGCACGACTAGAAATTATGAATGCTGTGCATAAATATGAACCAAGATAAATATACTCAATTAACTAAACAGCACCATTCTGGTTTTAGAAGGAAATTGTGATTGAATTGTGTTTTTTCTTGAAAATAAATTATTTATAATGGGACAAAATTATTTCATTTGTCATCTGTGTTTTACTTATTTTATATTTGTAAATTCCATTTTGTAGAATATATGTAAACAATAAACCCCCAACCCCTTCACCAGAAAACATAGGCTGCAGGCCTGTTTATATAGGAGTAATTCAACATCTGCTTGATTCTAAAGGGATGTTCACAAAGCGATTTTGGTGGCCCCAGCTACAGATTTTCATGATATCCCTATGTGCAAGTGCAACACAGGAAACAATGTGACTCACAGCGAGGCAACAGATATGTTTCTAGCGATGTAAAAAGGTGCGATTTTGGCAATTAAAGTGAAGCTAGTGCACTATGACACCTGTGAAGGATGCAAAGCGACAGTGGCAGGAGTTGAAAAATCGGAACTTTTGTGTCTTGTTGTGTCATGACAACTAGTCAGGAACTGGATGTGGCTATGATGTGGGGTGAAGGACTGCAGCGGAGACAAAGCTGTTTTCACTCAATATGGAAGACAAGCTGATAGTGGTGGTCTGCAGTCGGCCTGAGTTTTATGACTCAACCAATTATTAGCTACTACCGAGAAAAGTCCAGAAACGACCAAGCCTGGAGAAAAGTGAGTGAGGAGACTGGAGTGGCAGTTAAGTGAAAGTGTCACTAGACAGCACCATTGTACTAAAATGGTAACGACGACTCCAAAGCGCTTTACACTACAGTCAGTCATTCACCCATTCACACCCTGACGGTGGTGAGCTATGTTAGTAGCCACAGCTGCCCTGGGGCAGACTGACAGAGGCGAGGCTGCCATGCATCCGCACCACCGGGCCCTCTGACCACCGCCAGTAGGCAATGCGGGTGAAGTGTCTTGCCTAAGGACACAAACCAGCAACCCTCCAATTACAGAACAAGTGCCTAACTCCGGCGTCACATCCACCCACATACTACTGTATTTCTGGTGTGTCACCCACTGTCCGATTGCTGCCACGGCAAAGTGGCGACTTTGTTGCCGGAATCATATACAGTGTGAACGCACCATAATGTTTTTTAGGATTTAGCTGGTAATTTTTGTTTTGAACAATTGTCAATTACTTATTTTTTCACATTCGCTTTCCTTTTGCACATTTGTGCACATTGTTTTTCAAGTCGTTTTGTTGGAGACAACACATATTTGGCCCAGTTTTGGGTACATTTAGATTAAATGTGAAAAAAATAAATAAAATTACAGCTTCACCTGGCACATTTTTTCCACTTTTGAGGAACATATGCACTTTAGCTGAGTCAGTTTTGAATTTTAATCTGTTGTATATTTTTAGGTCAAAATTACATCTAAAATCCATTAGGGCTTAACAAAATAGGGTGGTATGTAACATTTTTGCATATATTAACATTTGAACAAGCAATTTTTAAACCAACAGTATTATGCCTACTAAATGCACACATATTTTTTATGTTGTTTTTCTTTGACAATTAATTTAGCACCCCTTATTTGCAATCCTTACATATCATGCCCTAGGTTGTCTACACTAAATATCAACTCCAGAGTGATTTCAAAATATATTATTCTATCTATTCATCCAGGCTGGCTGCTTATAGTACTTCCTTCATCGAAGAAAAATAAAAACCTGTCAGTTCTATAGTTTCAAAACCCAGTAAAACTGAATTATGGAAAAACACTTGTTGTTTACTGGTGATGAAAGTAAAAAAACATTCTACAGTTTTATTACCGCTTATTGGTTGGAGTGTAAAGAAAACTTACCAAAACCTTATTTTTTAAACCAGTAGACTTACCAAACCATGATTTTAGTGTGCTGTTTCATCCATATTTAAAACCAATTAGAAAGGTAACAGCTCAATACAATTGAAACAGTAAATAATTAATGGTGAATGGGGGGTCAAAACAAAAAGAAATTGATAACACAGAATTCACTTTTTACCAAGGAGTGGCACCCTATGTCGCACTTTAATGGCAGCACTTTGCACTTTGTATCCCTCAGAGAACATTTGCTTTGCCTTTGCTGTCATTGTTAATAAATATAATAGCACACTTGTCTTTCTCCTGAGTAAACAATAACTAGAAGATGTTTAAAAGTGCATGTAAACTGCACTTTCTTTTTGAGAAAAAAAATGGAAAATGGTGCAAAAAAAACTTTATATATGAGCTGTAACAGGTCATTTTTACACATATACATATAGTAATACAGGAATGCTAGATGTAGACCAAAACGTTACAGAACAGACTCTGTCAATCTGTCCGTCACTTATCTGGCTAAGTGAATTAAATCTACAAATTACATGTGGTTTCCTGTCAGGTCTTTGAGTTCCTGTGTACCATTCACCAGATCAGCATCTTTGCTTGTCCTAATCACAGAATAAAGAGCTAAAACTGATATGGGATGAGCCCTAATCTGCTACATGTTGGCCACCATCATGTCATTTATAGACCTAACAGAAATACTAGAAGATAAAATGACAACACATTAGGCAATACATTTAATACTAATACCAAATGTGTCCATAAGGGTTAAAAATTAGAAAAGCACATCACAAAAATCAATGGTAGGCAATTATTACACTTCTGTTTAATGGGGGAATTAATGAAATTTCAAATTAATCAACCGAGCGGCAGACGGATTGACCTAACTGAATAAACTGCTGACGTCTTTAGTAATACTGAAATTACTTTGTCAATGGCTCTGAATTGAGCTGATTGTTATTAAACTCACACGGTGGATGCCATTAATTAAGTAAATTTCACATCTCTCTACAAAGGTTAGGATTAAGAAAAATTATTCCTGGAGAGTACATCAACTAACCACAGTGTTGCAAAAAACAGAACATAGAAAAAAAAAAAATCAGATTCCTCCAAGAAGTTTCAAAGCCTTTAAATTCTGGAACAAAATAGCTGTCAACATAATAAACCATTACTAAATTGAGCTGTCTGATAACGCACAAACTTGTGCAATTTTCACATTCTTGCCATTTTTCATTAGGACGTTGTCCTCCTTTTTTCAACCTTATGCAGTTTAATAGTGCTGTTTTTGGACTGTGGGAGGAAACCAGAGTACCTGGAGAGTACCCACGCATGCACAGGGAGAAGTTGCAAACTAAATGTAGAAAGGCCCCAGGCCCTTCTTGCCACTAGGCAACAGTGCTACCAATCGTGCCACAATGCAGCCGGCTGTGAGAATCAACCATAATCCTTCTCACTTGTCCCCTAAAATGGAAGTAATATTCCCTATAAACTATCAGTTCTCTCCATCAACAATGACTTAGTCACGTGTTTTTCTTCTTCCAAACCTAGAGGTATGGTCCGGAACAACTACGGTCCAGAGTGTAGCCTGTTTTTACTTCCTGGTTCCTGAGCCAATCACATGAGAGATCCCAAGGTTCTCAAAACAGAGCGCAGCATTTGGTATTTTATCTTGGCAAAAGATCAGCAGCCTGCAAACATAGACGCCATTAAAAGAAGCGGATCAGAAATAAAACAAAATACAACTGCATATACCTATCCTTTGTAAGTAAAAATTCACAACAGCAACACACCATTTAGAAACGGCATATTAGATTGTTTTGACTGGCAGATCGTTGTCCCTATTTGAGCCACTAGGTGCCAGTAACACTTATTGCTCCTTTAATTTTAGTGAACTGAACTTAAATATATATCTAACACACAATAAAACAATGATGTACTTGAAACTTGTACGTATCTACCTCTACTGTTACTAATTAGCACGATTCTATCAGCTGATCCAAGAAAACACGTCTCTCTACAAATTATAAAGCAGCATAAAACGGTAAGATAATGAGAAACTGAGGGTTTTAGCAAAAATTATCAAGTACATGAGGTTTCGCAAGATCTGTGATTAAATATCAGCAACCTGATTGATTTTTAAATAAATTTTGTGTTCTAACTTACTGGAAGATAAGCAGTAAAATGGCATAAGCATTTACACATGCATAACTTCTTACAATAACTTAGAGAATTGTCGTTCTGTCCTGATCTGCTTAAAGCACATGGAAGTCAATTATGCATAAAAAACAGACAAAAATATTGTGGAATACAAAGCCTACTGACCAAACAAAAAAACCCAGAAATGACTCAGACATGCTCATATGCAAAGACAGATAAAACAAAAAGCAAGAGCTATGAAAAAATAAACTAAGAAAGCTGTACAGAGGAAAAATATAGAAGACAGTAGATAAAAGAAGGTATAAAAGGAAGCAGTGACCCCTGTCAGACAAATGTCAGCTCTACTTGTAACAGCAACTTGAACCAGAGCTAATGGACCGCACTCACATCTACCCTAAACCCTTTTTTCTCCATCTTGAACACACACAGTTACCTTTGAGAGCACAAGAAAACACACAACCAAACATGTACAGGATGGGAAAAAGACATAAAACACATGCACCCGCTCCTTTCCAAAGAAATTCAAAGAAGCGCAACACTTATGTCTTCTGCTTAGCAGGTTCTTAAAGCTAAGGCAAAAACAATAATTAATGAAAACATGACATGGGATAGGTGATATTTTTTAAATAATATTCATCATTTGGATTGTTTTGTAACATTGTTAAAGCATTAACTGTTTCAGTTGGGGAATCTGGTATTCTTCGTGTAGACATGTTGACGTCAGAGTTCAAAATACCATACATCATTGCTGCTGTCAGAAGACTAAGGATGAAAGACTAAATATATCAACTTTTCATACCTATAGAGAGATTATTAGGAGAAACTAAACTGCTGACAATATTTCACTTCTATAGAAAAATGTTGTGTCCTTTCTACTTCTGCTTGGTTTAGTTGATAGCATCAGCCAGCAATACCCATAAAATACCCATTTCGACATCTGCAACCTTTTTTTACCATCTCAATGGTGGTTTGTGAGAGAAAAAAAAAGATATTGCAGCTTTTAACTATTTAATAAAAAACTTGTGTATTGCAAATAATCCTTAATATTGAATACATTTCTGATAAAAATATATCTAGAAAAATATGATAGACCATCAGCTAAACACCTAGAATTTCAAAAACAGATGATCAAACATGATCCTAATGAAACATTAGTGGTACATTAGTCTATAAGAGCACAGCCATGCCTTAGAAAGGTTTTTATGAACTTCAATTAATCCAACACAAACGATACATTATTATCAATTTCCTACAAGGTTTAGTCGCTTGGAGTCAGTGGTGCGATTTTAACAGAAATCTATCAAGAACTTTTTGAGTCACGTATTTTTATTCTTTTTTGTTATACTGTATGTCTCTTCTTTTGTTCTGTATTTTGTCAGATAAACTCAGAAACTACATTTAGTTGAACATATGCCCAAGTTATGATTTATGGCATAAAGATAGACACAATTTTAGGCTGAATCCCATTTCCCAACATTATAAATACCTCTTCCAGTACATTATATAGTTAATGACTAAATATACCATACAGTGCCACCAGAATTCAACCTTTTCCATATTTTGTTATGCTCCACATTAATTCTAAATTACTCGGTATTGTTGTCTTTTCTAAGATAATCAACATAAGACTCAAACACAAATCTGGGAAAGGGTACATAAAAAATCTCAGCAGATCTGAACATCCCTGTGGTTTCCACTCTTCAGAAATGAAAGAAGTTTGGAACTACTAGTACCATTCCAAGATTTGGTAACCAAAACTGGCATATCATGGAAGAAAGGACTTGGTGAAAGAGGTGAGGAAGAACTCAGTGGTCATAAAGGCCAAGTCTGAGTGTTCCATTATGGAGACAGAATATCTACCCATACGATAAACAGCTGCAACCCAAACAGCCCTTATAGCAGAGTTAAAGTCTTATGGCCACCCACTGTAATTTTGCCAACAAAAGACATTAGCCCCTTTTCCATTACTTGTTAAAAACCCCGGGCTTTTAACATGTATGTCAATACAATTTTACTTTACTAGTGTTTTAAAAAAAAACAAAAAAACATATGGTGTCTTAGTTGGGCTTTGGTTAATTTGGCCTTTGGTTTCTTATTATCACGACCCACTAGACTGAAGGTGAAGTGCAGCTTTCTGCTCAATTTCCCCATACGTCATTAGGCTGATTTAAATAAATGAGCAGTAGAAACAGCAACATGTATTTTGTTTTTCTTGATAAAACAAATCCTGAGACTTTAAATCACAGGGCCTTCAGTAGAAAAGGGGCTATAGAGACCTGTCACGATTTGTGCCTGTTTGCTTTCTTCATTCCACGAAACCCAACTGGTCCGCTGTAATCAGCCTCATGTCTGCAATGAGGTTCTTGCCCTGCACCTGTTTTCTGCTCTGCTTAACCACTCCACAGCCACTGATTCAGTGCCAGATTATTGAAAACTCTGGCCAGTCAGCTGCTGATCACCACATTATGACCTGTTTCCTGTTTGTTTTTTTTCTTACCTTGACTTACCCTTTTCGGATTTGCTACCAAGCGTCTGATATCTGGACCAAGACCTTGTTTCTGTGCCATGACCAACAAGCTTTGCCTAACATTTGGATTTGGCTGCCTACCTCTTATCATCTGTATGACCTCCACCTTTTCTTCTGCCTGTCTTGTTATGCTTATTTAGCTTAAATACCTTTGATGCCAATAATAAAATATTGGCACACTTGAAACTGGATTTACACTGGATTTACAGTGCTGTTAAACCTTTGTTGATTGAGACAATACCTACACTTTTGAATTAATTGGAAGCACAGCTACTACCTTCAAACTCATGTTTTGAAGCCAAGAAAGTCTGTCCTACAGACTTGCAGAGTCAGGGTAAAGAAAAAATAGTGAGGGGTGAAATACAATTCAGTCCTAAAGTAACTTCACTACTGAAACAGAGATACACTCACACACTTGTTTTCTCTCTCTCACCTTTCTACCCCTCAGAGCCACAGGAGCATATAGCTCTGTTTTTCAGGTGCCCCAGCTGGCTAACTTTCCATTTTGCGTCTGAGCTTTTCCTCTGAGTCTAAAAGGAGAAAAAGGAGGTGTTTCTTCTGTGGAAGTAGCCCAAAGATTAATTCACTTAATCTTGGCCCTGTAAATGGGGTATTCAAGCGGCTTAAAAAACAAATTGAATGTAAAGGCTGAAAGTAATAACAACATTTGTCTTAGCTGGAGAACAATGCCCTTTTTCACAGCACTCTTCCACATGAGCTGGTAACGAGATATCTGACATACAGTATGACCAACATAGACCCAAGCAGTCACACATGCACAGGCTAACAATCCTACTCCTTCATGTACACTCATTTAAACTATACTCACTACAGAGTTTACAAGGACACGAAGTAGATGTAAAAGACAGATATTATAATCGGTCTGTCTAGTCTACAGTATGTTAGTATGTATTTGCGTGAGTGCTGTTACACTGGCAAACAGATGTTATGCTTTGGGTTTGGAAGTGTAATCCCTAGATTCATTAACCATTAGGCAAATGCCAATGAAAGGTTTAATGTTGTTGTAAATAAGTTAAAAATTAAAAGGCTGAAAAGTAATATCTCACAGACAATTCACTCAGTGTAATTTATTCAATTCAATAGCAACTTCCAAACCGGAAACCAAAATTTAGGACATAAGTGTTGTGTATTTTTAAATCAAGATAAGTAAATGAGATTAAAAAACAGTGCCTCAGTAAACATTGTACCACCATGAGGATGTATCCGTACTTGTCATCTTGAGCTTATCTGGGACCGTGTAGCGGGGGCAGCAGATTCAGCAGAGATGCCCAGACTTCCTTCTCCCCAGACACCTCATCCAGCTCCTCTGGGGGAAGCCTGAGACATTCCCAAGCCAGCTGAGAGAAAAACTTTCCAGCGTGTCCTGGGCCGCTCTCTGAGCCTACTACCGGTGGGACATGCCTGGAGGTGTCATGGGGGGCATTCAAAACAAATGCTAGAGCCACCTCAGCTGACGTCTCTCGATGTGGAGTAGCAGCGGCTCTTCTCTGTGGCTCTACTCCGAGCCCCTCATGGATGGTCAAATTACTCACACTATTTCTAAGGGAGTACCGGGCCATCCGGCAGAGGAAGCCACTTGTATGCGAAATCCTGTTCTTTTGGTCATGACCCAAATTTAATTACCACAGGTAAGGGTAGGAATGTAGACATATCGGTAAATCGAGAGCTTCACCTTTGGATTCTCCCCTTACTCGTTAACAGGATCCCAAGTTACTTAAACTCCTCCTTTCTTTTCTCATTACATAACACTCTAAAAAGATAAATTTGTGTTGCTAGAACAAGCAATCATAAGAAAAACACACTTTTATTTATTATTAAGATTGAAATTTCCAGCCACCCACGTATTTGCTCAGAGGACAGAAATAATTATTGAAAATGTGATGTTTCTCATGGTGAGCGTTAATGAACAGTGTGACCCTGAATAGAACAAACATGCATGTAATTCAAGCAAACAACAGCGCAACAGCATCAAAACAGGAGGTCTAAACATAAACTGAGACAATCAATGAGGATACGTTTGGATGCAAAATATCACATTCACAGTAAAATATAAACTTACTTCACAAAGTGCAAATTCTCAGCAATATTTTAATACTTTTTTGCACAACTATTCATGTATATCATACTTCTTGATAGAGGTTGGGTTATGGTAGCATCAATTCAAGCAGATATACATCCCCAAGACCTCCCTCCTGTGATTTACATTTCCTGTAGCTTTCTAAGAAGGATACCAACTCATCTTCAAGCTAACGATGAGATTTAAACTCTTTAAATTGTTTTAGGTCTTTCAATTCTAGTTAAAAAAGTCTGAAACATGTCACTTGTAAAGAAGTCAGGAGTAATCTTTATTAACTTAACACACCACATCAAATGGCTGCTTTCTATGCAAAGGAAGAGCAACTCTGAGATCCTCGGAAATGCCCGAGCTCCACCACTTTCCCTGAGGATAGACCCAACAATCCCATAAATGTCAGCATTGATTGTAAACACACGGAGCAGCATGGTTAGCAGAAAGCACTTAATGGTGTAAAGCTTCCATTTTGGATGCTATTCTAATTCCTCCATGGGTTTTCACCAGTACACCTATTTTCTCCCACATGCATGTTAGGTTAATTATGACACTCAATTAACCACATGGGTGGTATAGTTATGTTACTCTTCGTTGTCCCTAGCGATTGTCCCGGATACATTTTCTCTGGCACGATGACAAGCTGGGAAAGGCTCCAATTGGGATAGGCTCCAGCCACAAGCAGCTCTCAGATGGAAAAACCAGGTATAGAAAATGAATAAATTCATCTGATATTGACTAAACCTGTGGAAAAGGGAAATATATGAATGATACAAACAATAAACCCAAGTTAAATTTGCATCAGAAAAATAGGCTAACATTTTAGCCTATTTTTCTGATGCAATTTATGAGTTAAAGAAATCAATTTTTTTAGATTATGAGATGTTTTGATGCCCTATCATTTATGCTGATACTCTCCTTGCATTGATTAGTATAATTTAAAAACTGCTTAATGAGTATAAGGTTGTTCATGGTAGTGCAGTTATTCTCGACGGTCATTGGAAATGACTTTTCAGTCCTCCTTTCTGTTTATTTAAGCCTTATCGTAGCTCTTCAGTCATTAACAAGGAAACATAAAAACTCCTATTGAACTTTAGATTGATGTAATTCTTACCAACTATTCTGTCACATGGCTAATTCAACACCCTTGCTGTTGATAAGCACACACTGATAAAATAATATGCCAAGTTCCTTTGATCTCTAGGAAAAACCAAAGAGGAAGAGCAGAATCAATGTGCCAATAAGAGCATTCAGTAAAAAAAGAGCGTGTGACTAGTTTAGCTGCAGACTAAGACACACATCATTTTTCAATTCAATTCAATTCAATTTAATGTATATAGCACCAATTCACAACACGTCATCTCAAGGCACTTTACAAAGTCAGTTCAATCAAATCATAAAGACAGACTGGTTAAAAGTTTTCTATCTAAGGAAAACCAGAGAGATTGTGTTGAGTCATTGGCTATGTTCAAACTGCAGGTCTTGATACTCAATTCTGATTTTTTTTAGGTGGCCGTTCATCTTATTATTAAATTCAACCACCATCATACTGCTCTCTGAACGGTTCAGGACCGCAAAGCGACCCACATGCACAGGCAGCTGAAGGAGATGTCACAGAGCAGCGCACTGTTTGCGAAAGTAATGGTGAATGTAAATGTTTCTAGAAGTGTTCAACAAATTTTGTAAAAAAACAAAAAGAAAAAGAAAGAAAAAAACTTGAAAAGAAAAAAAATATGCAGATACTGGCCGGCATCTCTCCTTGTTATTATTAGAAAGCTGTTGAGCAATGGGAGCCAATAATATTAAGACCACATCATAACAAGATAAAGTAAGGTAAGAAGAAAGCAGAACAGCTATTAACAACGGTCTTTTATGGAGAGCTAACAGCTACTACTGTGTGTGGATGTGTAGTTGGAGCCAGAAGAGTGACGTGAAAGACGGATAAAATGCAACATGACCGTTCAGACAGCAGACGCTTCGAAAAAAATCAGATACATATCCAAATTAGTACCTCACATGGATGTGGCACAGATCAGATTTTTTGGGAGGTGAAAAGATCGGAATTGGTCCATTCACACTGCCGTGAAAAAGACAGATATGGGTCACATATGGGCAAAAAGATGACATTTGCATCGTATTTCCCTAATGTGAACGTAGCCAAAGACAAGCAGCATTTTTTAAATCAATTTCATCTTACGCCTTAGAAAAAGTGCAGCAACAGCCTCATATTAGTGTATTAGATTCTTTTTCATTGGTTTTATATTGACATTTATTTTGGTTGCAGTGAGTCCTATTTTCTACAGAGTTTTCAAGTCCTGGTCAATAAATATGTAAAATTTCGCCTTTTCTAATATCACAATATGATCGAATGAAAAATAACAATAAAAAATAAAATTGTGGAACAAAATATAACAAGTAATTTTGCTCTGAAATTTAGAGAAAGCTTGGATTTGTTGTACGTTCCTAATTTCATTTTTTGTGGACAAGATTAAACAATTATGTACTAAGAAACTTCTTTATGCTTTATTTTAAACTAATATACCAACAGAATTTTTTGATGTGTCCACAATTCAAATGTTGGAGGGTTTCCATCTCTTTTAAACATTTTTTGCAAGCTTGATTGCTGCAGTATGATGATTCTCAGTTGATTTTAAAGTAGTTGAGCTGAGTTTTCCACTGCTGTAGCACTACCAGCTTTTTACAGCTCAGTGAAATATAGCTCCAGGTCAGACAGCAATAAGAGGCTTGTTTATTTATTTTGCCTTTATTTTGTCAGTAAGTCTTTAGTAAACCATTTCTTATTTTAATATTTTTTATTCTATGTACCAGTAGATACTCTTGACACTGTGACATATAATAAGATTAGCGAATGATGAGCAAAGTAGTTATAAAGTCTTCATGATCAATCAAGCTCTTAAAAAGCTACTTAGTGATGGAGACGTTCAGTCTTTGAATAATGCCATTGATGAACTCTCACAGGTGCACTAATTATAACAAGGTCTGAGCAAAAATCCGCACTCGAGGTCTCTAAACACATCCTTCACGTCATTTTTCTAATGCCACTGCTAGTCTCTTTTCTCTTCCCTCACTCTCTAAATCAGAAATTTGTCCAATGAGGTAGACCAGTTCTGATGACTGCTACTGAGAATAAAGTCCACTAAAGTAAATTTCTAAACCATATGCCCATGCATACACGTACACTTACAATGTCAAGCATAACGAAATAAAGAATGCACCTGGAGAGAGATAATAACTACTTTTCATACTCGTACTCGACATCTTCTGTTTATCTTGGACTGGGTCATGGGGGCAGCAGACTCACCAGAGACATTCAAACTTCCTTCTCCCCAGACATCTCCTCCAACTTCTGAATTGAGTTTTGTATATGTACTGTCGGCATATTGAGAGCTTTGCCTTCACCACAACTGATCGGTGCAGCATATGCATTAATTCGGCAGGCGCACAGATCTATCTGTTGATCTCCCACCCCATTCTCCCCTCACTCGTGAACAATACCTCCCCCCAACCTGGCGAGTGCTCCTGAATCAGGAGAATTCAATAAACCGAATAGGTTTTTAGGATAGAATAAGAGAGCCTATTGTATAATTTCTGTGTTTATGTGGGAGTTGGTGTTATGTTGCTGACATTGTTGGGGGAGTAACGTTATATGACTTGTCAGTGTCCTTTGTATCAATGTTTCTATGGTGGAAATGATTGACAGCCCTGTTTATTTCCTAGAAAGCCATTTCGTTTTTTCCAAGGTAAATTCCTGTAGGTAAAAATCTGAAATATTATCACTTATCACAACTGTTTCCTCCTGATTTTGAAATTAACTGTTTATTAAGATTTATTTTAAGCCTCTATGAATTCTTGGGTGACTATTGGCAAACTGTATTAGGTGAATTTTAAAACTAGTATGCTAGTATGCTTAGAAATATTAGAATTAAACATTTTAAGATTCACTGTAATGGACTGGCGACTTGTCCAGGTGTAGCCCGTCTTTTGCTCAGTGACAGCAGGAATTAAGCACTAGCCCCCTGGGACTCCGCAGGTATAAACGGGTAGAATGGATGGATGAACGGATAGTCTAATTTTACTAAATAACTTGCTGCATACGCCAAGTTACTGGAATGGGTTTTAATAGTAATTTGTATCATAAAGTAGAATTGTAAGAATAGATAAGTTATATTGTCAGAGGAATTGTATTAGCTAACCAACAACCAGGCTCATTTCGAGAGCTTAAATACAATGTGACATACCACAAAAAAGCCATCAGAAAATCACTACTTGCAACTTTGTTTAATGAGAGGCCAGAAACAAAAGGCAGAAAGTGTAATTAAAGAAAACTACAATAAAATACCCAGTACTCCCAGAAAAATAGACAACAACAATATTAATTATTATTGTAGAACTATTACTACTAATAATAATTATAATCGTATAAAACCTCAGGGTAAACAAGGCCATAAAACGGTGGTATTCTAGGTCCAGGGGTGCCTCCAGAAAGTTTTTCAAGTGGGCTTTATATACTACTGTATAGTCATGTGCGGAGTAACTGGGGGACTGGCATTTATAAGTGGCTTGCCATAACAGAAACAGAAATGACATATGCATAAATATTTGGGTAAATAATTGTATTTACAATAATTTATAGGAGTGACCATAGCCTCTTGTGCACCCAACCTCATATCCACCACCTGCCCATGCCCAGGTGCCATATGATTTTACAATGCATGATGAAAAATTACACATAATATACTGAGGAGCCCAAGCTTAAAAAAACACTGCAGTAATATGAGGATGTGATAAATAGGAAGACAGATGAAAGGCAGGGCAACGCTGTAGTGGATGACACATACGGTGAAACATATAGGGTCACATATTCCAACCTGTGTGCACTAAATCGATTCAGTGGTGATCATCAAGAGCAATCCCCTCAATGTGCAGCACTGTTAAGGATTGATACTGCAAGGCTGATGGCCATGGGCTTTTCCCCTCTACAAACACCTGACTACGGGCTCATTAAACATTTATGGGAGCCTGATAAGTAGAAGAAGACAATTCATCCTCACCATCGGAATCTTGGAAAAACCATGCTAATAACGAAGGAAAAATATCCATCCATCCCTTATATAATGGCAATTTAAGTCTTTCAGGGTAAGGGGGTAGGGTGGGATTGGGGGTACACCCTAGACAAGTCCCCAGTCCATCAATACAAAGAAACAAAAATAAAACAAACAAGCATGCACACAATCAAACCCGATCACAATGTAGAACGGCTAAGTAAACAACCCCGCATGTTTGTGGACAGTGGGAAGATACTGAAGTACCCTGAGAGGAAATCCACTCATGCACAGAGAAAGAACAAACGTGACAGCCGAGAATCAAATACAGGACCTTCTTTTAACGGAACAGTGCTCCACCATGCAGCTTGCAAGTCAAGAAATCTCTCATTTTTCAAAGTTAAGAGACTCTGAGAATTTAGATGAACAAACTATTCACAATTTGGTTCATGCACAAGGAGGTCCATCACTCCCTTAAAAAAAAAAGTAGTTTTTTTTTCAGTTTATACATTTTTATAATCAGGCGTGAGCAGCGGCAACATGTGCGTTGACAGATTGAACAAAGTAAAACTGATGAATAGAAAAGGTAGGAAAGAGAATAAATGATTGGGGCCATGTGATAAAACCAGTGAGTAAGGACCCACAGAATCAGAAACACACTGCAACACTAAACAAGCTAGGGGTTAGATGTTGCGGAAGGAAAAGATTGATGAGACAAACACTTAGGAGTCAGTGAACTGAAGGAGAGGAGAGGTTGTGAGAAAGATGAATCATCGAGGTAGTTAAGGTTGAACCAGTTGATAAAAAGGTAGCAGAACGCAACTTGTTTTTTTATTGGAGGGGAAAGGATAAGGGAAAGAGGCAATAAAAAGTTGAAGACTGAGTTTAAAACACTGCACTTCCCTAACTTTTTTAAAAGCCAACACAAAACTATTTAAATGGTTGGTAAGAGAAACATGGCACTGCAACTAAAGCCTGTCCTTTTCCAGTAGCTCTGATTCACTTGGCTCAATGCATGGTGAAGACATGCACAAGCACGCACACACCCAAAGCACAGCCAGGTGCTCACACACAAACAGCCAAACATAGCAACACACCAAGTGCAGCTACTCTAATCTGAGCCAAACCAGTCTGATTCCTCCCCCTTAATCCTTTCATTATCACCCCCCAATGGGAGCACGTTAGAGACATGTGCACAAGCACAAGACAATGGTATGGACACAGGTTTTACAAATTCAATTTGATCTTTTCACAGAAATCAAGCATGTTATTATGACAGTAATTTAGATGGCTAACTGAGATATACTGCTATCCACAGATTCTACCTCAAGAGTCTTATATTCTGTCATTTCTTCCTGTTTACTTACAATAATTACACCAACAAATTATAGAAAAATATTTGCTTTAATTATATAAAAATCAAAACTGGTGGACTTTATTTAATCAGGCACCAGTAAAAAAAATGCACAAAAATGGAAACTATAGGTAATCGATTTTTAGAAAATGCAACTTAAAGTTTTTTTCTTTAAAAAAAAAATAAAAAATAATAATAATATAACTACCAGTTCCAACTTGTATGCGGAAGTGAAACCGGCCTGATGTTTGTGTCAAACAGCTTGACAAGCTTAATGAGATGAGGACAGGCTAATCTAATTTTGCATAAGACAGACATTATGGGTAACCCATTTAGATTCATTTGCCTGCAGTGTTGCTAACATACTAACTTAAAGGTACAGATTTAAGTTTTCTGTCCAAGAACTGGACCTGTTTAAAATGAAAATTTCTGTTACACACACTGTGTTGTGACAACACGGACCAACAACGTTCAAGACCACACAACCACTAAAATAGCAGCTGTAGGATTATGTTGATGCAAATAAAGTTAATCTAAAATTCTTACTCTTTCATCATTTGTTGATGAAAAATGTGTAGATAAACTTAAGAAAATGAGCGTATGCTTCCAGTATTTATAATTAAATGTGTAGTACATATGTTAAAATAAAGACAGCATTGTATTTTAGCGGTGTAAATGTGTTTGCTCAACTCACAAACTGAAAATGAATGTTTCAATCAAACTAAGATAAAAAGGTTATGCCGCAAAACTTTGCTTCAAGATCCTAGGGCAACGTTTACAAGCACTGTGAAAATATAATGTAAAGGGTCCAGAAAACGGGGACATTTCTTCTTAATCATGTGCACAAATACAACACCGATGATAAAAATGACCATGCACTCAACTTAAAGTATATGCACCCGACTAAATATATAAAACAAACTACATAAACACTATTACCTTTGAAAATAAACCCTTGATATAAGCCCCAAATATATGTCCAGCATATGTGACTAAAATATTACTTTTCCTTTTAGTGCAGGCCACAGATAATTGGCAGTGCATTAAAATGTCTCTTTCTCCATCTGAGCCGTCTACACGGAGTCTCCTTTAAACTTTGAACCCCTTGTTTTGTGGCACTTGTCTTATACTGTTTTTGTCATGCAACCTATCAACTTAGTGTTAGGCAGGTCCGCACAAGTTGTTTTATTCAAAAGATGCATATGAACTGAAATGTAGATGCATAGGCTATGAAAATGCTGACCTTTAGTGTCTTTATTGCATGTTAAAATTCCAATAGATACAGCAAGAAAAGAGATTAGATTATAAATAAACCAAAAGTGAAATGTTCCCGCACCTCTCCCAATTACAGCGATAGACACCGCAAGCGACAAACCACAAGAGACTAAAACGCAGAAAGAAAGTAAAAGCCGAAGTTCAAATAACTCGTGTTATATTCTCTTAAACTTTTTTTTCTCTCTCTCTCCATCTCGCCTTCCGTCACCGCTCACACACAGCTCCACGCACACGCACCGGCGCAAATCGCTGGCAGCAGCGTCTCCCTGTTGTCGCCTGTCAGATAGAATGATTAATGATGCGCGACCCCGCGAACATCCATCCAGGACCGGAGGAACAGTAGCGATCGCCAGGGGAATAAACTCACAGAACCTCTCGGCTGGGTGTCTGTTAGCGAGACCCTAATCGAAGGAAGCACGGCTAATCTCGGCGAAACAAAAGATGACTGCTGCTATTATGGGTGACAGAACCGATCATGAGAGGTTCTTCCTATAACCACTTTGGTTATTTATGGAGAACAGCTAAAGACTCTTTAAACATTAGGGTTAGAAACATAGTGAAAGGCTCCCTATACATATTAAGCCTATCACTATATATATATATATATATATATATATATATATATATATATATATATATATATATATATATATATATATATATATATATATATAATATATATATATAGTAAAAAGTTACAACAATTTTCGCATTGTTGTTACCCTGTGTTTTCCACCCACTTAAAAATATTGGTATAGCTACAGTTAGTGTACATGTGAACAGAAAACAAGCATAACTGATGAACGCCTAACAAAAATGCAAGATACCTGTTAGGGTAACTTAAAAGCAAACTAACCGTGAAATAGGCTCAAATATGTTCCTCACAGCTTCACTGAACCCATGTGTATCTCACAATATTCATCAACATACACTTATTTTTAAAGCAAACCATAATAAAAAAAAATAACATCTCAATTCAACATATAATTCGGAAGAGAAAGGCTTCCTTTAGGAGATTACATTAAGCGTTGAAGTTGCGCAAAACAAAAACAAAACAGCACAACTAAAAGCTCGACGATTCAACTGTGTACCCCCGAAACATGCTCAGATCTCAATGGTCCAAACATTAAGTGAGCTAAAAATCCCTTGTGCGGAGATTCTCGGAGGTAAACACGTGGAGATCGAAACTCTCAGTTTTATTTTTTTGTTCTTCCTCTGCCTTCCCTCGGTGCAGCCTGACACAGCCGCTGCCAGCAAACCCAAAGCTTCAGACACACAATCTGATCTCCAGCCTTACCCAGCAGCCTAAAACA
Source organism: Fundulus diaphanus (assembly GCA_037039145.1). Classification (NCBI taxonomy): domain Eukaryota; kingdom Metazoa; phylum Chordata; class Actinopteri; order Cyprinodontiformes; family Fundulidae; genus Fundulus; species Fundulus diaphanus. Next base: position 27,939,377 of record CM073137.1, read on the forward strand.
CGTCCAAACACCGAGAAACACCAACAACTTACGGGTTGTTGGGAGAGCTCCGTGCACACTGTTGACGTGGCAGAAAATCCACAGAACGAGGGGCAATGACAACGTCGATCTCTGGGCAGGACCCTGCCGGTGCATCTTCACGGCCGGTGTGGTACGCAGGCAAACAGGAGAGGGACCCCGGAGCAGAGAGGCGAAATCGCCGGTGAGATCCGTCAGCCTCGCTTTGCAACTGAGGACTGACAGAGAGGAGCCTGGTGCAAGCGCTCTCACTCTCCCGCTCCCCCGCTCCCGCTCTCTCTCTCTCTCTTTCTCTTTCTCTCTTCCTCTGTCTGTCTCACTGCCTCACGATGATGTAAGGATCGCACCGTCAAACAGGCTGGTCTTTCCTTGCAAACGGAAAGCATTTATTCCTTTCGCGATTTTAACTCCGTTTTTTCGAGACTCCCGACAGAAACAAGAGAAACGAATTTCCGCTTGTCACTACAGTGCACAATGCGGGCTGTAGTAGTTCAGGAAGACATGCCAGTGGGCTGCTGTGCCGATCTCTCTTGTCCTGCTCTCCGATGCGCTGTCCGTGGTGCTGAACTTATCCCACTTTTTCAGTATTTCTCACCGTGTAACCCGCGCTCCAGTCTCTTGCAGCCAGACAGTGCCCCCCTCCTTCCCTGTGTGGAGGTGGCATTGTACCACTTTCACTTTCCTCCTCAAACTGAAAGCCCTCTAAAAATGCACAGGACTTGGAGACACCGCATACGGTGCCTTGCAAAGCTGTCCACAGAGCTCACGTTGGCACATTATGAACAGTCATGTTACAACAGGAAACTAATTTTAGCTTATTTATGTTGGGACTTGGGATCAGGTCAAAGTGATGCATAGTTTTTTTATTTGGTTGGTTGGTTTTGTTGTTGCTGTTTTTTATAAATTATAATGCGATAAGTATGTTTGGATATTTATATTAAGCCCACCTCAGTCAATACTTAGAGACACCTGTTTTTGTAATTACAGCTTCAAGCATTTTCAGGCATGCCTCTACCAGCCTTGCACATCTACAGTAAGAAATGTTTGACTACCATTATTATAATAGCTCAAGCTCAGTTAGGCTGTGAACATAAGTTTTCAAGACTTGCCATAAATGCTCAGTAGGACTTAAGTCTTGACTTTTAACCTTTTTTTAATACAAAATAAAGTGTATGTATATATATATATATATATGTGTGTGTGTGTGTGTGTGTGTGTGTGTGTGTGTGTGTGTGTGTGTGTGTGTGTGTGTGTGTGTGTGTGCCTATATATAGGCACATGCATGTGTATCTACCCCCATTGCTATGAAGCCCCTAAAAAGTTATGATGCAACCATTTGGCTTTAAAAGTCACATAATAGATGAAAGGGGGTCCACCAGTGTATGATCTAAGGTTGTTTTCACACCTGATAGTCCGGTAGACTTGTTTTGCTTTGGGGATCAAAATTGTAACATTGCTACTATTTTCAGCTGGTACAGTTTGGTTTCACACTGTACTTTGCCAAATGAACCAAATCGTCTAACCAACCTGTTCCACAACTCACCTGTGGTGGTGCTGCACCAAGAACCACTGAAGGAAAGAGGTTGGTAAACAATGCAGCACAACTTCTTATTCTGTAAAATGTAAACAAAATGCAATTGCTTTGCTGTCTTTGGCAAGTGTGCCAGACAACAGTGGGCTCAACCTGAGGGGAGGACGTGGCAAAGGACCATGGAAATTGTTGTGTTTTACACAAGGCAGGTGAGACGGCTCTGTATGAGGCACTGGCATGCGAGTTGATTTGCATACAACTTCATTGCACTGATATCACACTTACACAGACATTGAGAAAGTTATTTACAAGATAATACTAACTTCATTAGTATTATTACTCAATTAGCCTACGTCTGAATGTACCCAGATTGCCCTTAGCTGTAGTCTGCTTCCTGCTTTTGAAGTGGCCTCTGGTCTGCTTGGCATTCACATATGCATTCTAAACGCTCTAGAGTTCACTTCAACCGAGCTAAGACCTAGGTTTTAATGTGGACCTGAGTTTGCTGTTTTGGTCCATATTAGAGTTTGATTGCATGTTCACACCTCCCCAAACAACCCACAAAGCACATGGTACCACAACAAACCTGCCAAGAGGGGGCCACCCACCATAATTCACAGACAGAGCATGAATATATTAATCAAAGAGGAACACAGAGACCAAAGGTAATCCTGAATGAGCCACAGAGTGCCACAACAGACACTGGAGTATATATCCACAGGACCACAATAAGCTGTGCATGCCATAGACCTAGGCTTTATGGAGGAGTGGCCAGATAAAAGCCATAACTTAGTGTTAGAAATAAGATGGCACTTTTTAAGTTTACCGAATAACATGTAGACAACTCCCCAAATGTATGGAGGAAGTAGCTCTGGTCAGATGAGATTAAAATGTAACTTTTTTGCCACCGAGGAAATTGCTATGTCTGCCACAAACCCACTACATCCCATCACCCCAAGAACACCATCTCCCCAATGTTGGTGGCAGCATCATGCTGTGGGGATGTTTGTTTCAGAAGCAGGAACTGTGAAATGTCTCTGAGTCAAAGAAAGGATGGATGGTGTTAAATACAAGGACATTCTTGCAAAAACCTGCAACAGTCTGCCTGTGATTTGAGACGGGGACAGAGGTACTCCTTCCTGCAAGATAATGACCTGAAGGTTACTATCAAAGTGACACTCAAGCGGTTTGATGGGAAACATTTAAATGTATTGGTATGGCCTGGTCAAAGGCCAAACATCAGTCCAAATAAAAATATGTGCTTAGACCTAAAGATTGCTGTTCACAAGAAAAAAACATCTAACCTGAAAGAGTTAGAGCAATTTAGCCTTGAAAAAAGTCCCAGGGGCAAGATGTAACACACTCATAGGCACTCATCCAATTTGACTTGGAGCTATAAATGCTGCAGAAAGGTGGCTCTACACATTAGTCTATGGACTTCCAGTGAGGTGCACCACTATACATGCTAAAACATTTGTTATTGTTATTTTATCCTAGTTGTAGTTTTCTTCACAATAATAAATACATAATAATACATCTTCAAAGTTGCAGGAATGGTCTGTAGACAAAATGGTGCAAACTCTCAAACAATCCATTTTAATTGCAGGTTATGAGGCAAAAAACAAAACAAAACAAAAAAAACATGAAAAAATGCCAGTGGGGGTGGAAACTTTTGCTGAAGCCTCCTTACAGCATGATGCTACCACATCCATAGGTGGAAAGTGTAGTCATTGTGATGTGCAGTGAAAATATTCCACCAAGCAGTTTTGCATGTGAGCAAAGTAGCTACATTTTGGTCTCACTTGAGTGGAGCACATTCTGTGTGCTGTGTGGAACTACTTGTACGTTTCTTTCAACAGTTGCCTTCTTGTTGCTCCTACTGGACAAAAGCAACACTTCTCTGGCATGTAGAACTAATATTTATTGTGTCGATAGATTCTCCAAACTGAGATGTGGATTTCTTTTTGCTCTGTCAGAGCCTCCATGGGACCTTTTACTGCTTTATCGATTGATGCCATCCTTGATCAGTATGTTAAATGGAGTTCATGGCCAAATACTGGTTGGTTTGTAATTGTATCCTTCTAAGTTTGGTTTTGGATTTTGGATTGAACAGTGTTTTGTTATATGTTCAAAGCTAGGGATATTTTTTAAACCCTTACCCGGCTTTCAACTTCTCAAAAACTTGATGTCTGATCTGGTTGGATTGTTCCTCAGTCTTCTTGTCATTTGTACACTAATATTATCTAAAACACCTCTGTGGACTTCGCAAAAATGCTGTACTTATACTGAGAATAAATTAAATACTGGTGGATTCTATTTACTAATTAAGTAATTAAGTTGTGTTTGATTTAGGGTCAAAGGAGTATAGGGAGCCAATCACAATATGTCTCACACATCAGAAGCTTACTCATGAACAGTTTCAAAAAGCATCCTTAATTTTCCTTACCCTTTAAAATTTTGTACTATTTCAGGCTATTTTTGGTCCATTAAATAAAACCCCAACAAAGTATAATCGGTTTGTTGTGTTCATGTTGCAAAATGTTTAGAAAGTCCAAGTTACTGCATTGATGACTATTCTAAGCCTTTATGCTTTCACCATCAAACACACTTAATGAGTAATGAGAATTACATAGCAAAAGCTCTCAAGACCTCTTGTATGCAAAACAGTCAGGGATTGGCTAAATGAAGTGGATCTTTCAGGGGGGGAAAACCTGTTAAAAAAAACATGCATATGTAATCTTGAGCAACATTAAAATTACCAGAAAGTTGACCTACATCAGGTTTTAAACACATTTTTGTTCTTGCTAGACTGGGTAAAAGAATCATATAAGTAAAATGTAATAATGGAAAACCTTTGCCAGACAGGTTTTTAACTTTAGTGGAATACCTTGGCAAGTAAGAGTAAAAATGTTAACTTTACCAAAGCAATTTAACAGCATTAATTTCACTGGATAAAACTAAAACCATCTTCAATATATGCGGGATATTTGGTGTTAACAAATGGATACTTCGGCACATCTGACAAGGCTGTGAGGGTATCAATCAGAAGAACCCAAGAACCACAACTGCACACAATACACTTTAGTAATGATAGCTAATTTCGAGAGAGCATGCTTTTTTGTAGTTTAATAAAAAGGAGATTTTAGTGATAATCTTTAGACACAAAAAGGGAGACACAGCATCCCCATCTCACTGTCCTCTTTTGTCAGTTTCATGTTTCACACATTATAATTTATCCAGAGCACAATGTGTGATCATCACTAAAATTTCAATGAAGAAAATTATGAAGCCGAATAGAACACTATGAAAACCCCACAAAGCCTCAGCAATAGTAGTGTACGACTCACTGCTCCATTTGAGGACCTGGTGATGAAGGGCAAAAATACTTTTCAACATATATGCTTCCCCAAGGGTCAAACAAATGTGGATACATACAACTGTAACAGAAAAAGAAACAATGAAAACCTATGTAAAATAGGCATGAGAATTGTCTATTTACATGTATTCTAGTTTCTACAGTATGTAGCCGGAAATAAAATTGGTTTCAATCTCTACAATATGGGTTTCAAATTTCCACAACTACATAAAGAGCCTAATAAGTTGTGCTGTGGTCAATGTTGTTAATTGATAACAATTTTGTCCTACATGACCAAATCTATCTTTGAATCAGATCTTCAGGCATAAGGAGAAAAACTCAGTGGCTTCTTAAGAACTTGTTTGAAGTAATTCTGTTATCTTATGCTGTCTTTAGCACTGCAACATTAATGGTTCGGAAAGACGTTGCCTGAAGAAAAAGCCTGTGTTGGTTTGACAAATAGGTTAATATCCAAGAGCATTAATTTTGTAATATTCTAAATATTAAATGACAAATCACTTCAAAACGTACATAGAGCTGCCTTGCTGTATGATTCTAATCTTCCTTAAAAGTTTGGTTGCTTGACCTTTCTAAAACAAGGTAAAGAGAAAACATGTTAAAATGCCAAGTGGTATATTTCAGCAATCAAACACCAGTGTGTTACAAAAGCCGATGCATCACTGTCATTGGTCAGCTTCTGTTGCCTTTGTTGCTGCAAATAAACATGGTTAAATAAATGACCAGCCACCCACCCCAACCCAACAGGCTGCAGGTACCTTCATCTTGGACGAATGCCTGTTCCAAAACTGCACAACTCTCCGTTCCCACTTCAGATGACTCTATGAATCAGCGTCCTGCCCCACCCTGTCTTTCTCAACACTCCGGGTGAGGAACATTCTGCAAAGGACCAAAGTGGGGAAGGGTACAGGTCCAGATGGCATCAGCTCCAGGCTCCTGAGGTACTTTGCAGATTAGCTGTGTGGCATCATGGGACACATATTTAATGTCAGTCTGAAGCACAGGAGAGTTTGCACACACTTTAGCTACTCTGAGGTGTTTGCTGGTACAATCATGCACATTGAATAGTTTTCTCACAGCGATCTGTAAATTGCCTTCTGCCTTTCCTCTATTTAACTTGAATATTGCATTTTTATCTGAATTTGCTGTATTATCAATCATTGTGTGACATTTTCATTTTTCCCTGACAAGTTCATTCTCTTTTGCTTTAGAGCTTAACTTTAAATTAGCTTGTTATTCATATTACTAATCTAGTGTGTAACTCTCTCTATGTGTTTTTGCCATTGCAATGCCCAAATTTTACAATTGTGGGACAATAAAGGCATGTCTTACCTTATCCTGAAATGACAAAAAAAAAAAGAACTCTGCAATTCCAACTTAAAAGTAACACAAAAATCATAAGAATGCATGCTGAATACTGTTAAACAAGTTGTGTTTACCTTGTAAAGAAAGAAGTAATACCAGGAGTCCCAACTGTACATCTACTTGGAATGATAAATTAATTAATCTTAACAAATTAGAAGTTGTAATCTCTGCTAAATTTAAAGACATGGGTTTATCAATCTTATTCAAATGTCAAAGTGTGAAGCATGTTTAACGAGATTGATTTTAAAGACAAACCAATAATTGTTTAAAACTCTTTGAAAAATGAAACTAAAAGATGATAACAAAATTAACTGCCATTAATAATACATATACCTACATATAACTACAACTAAAATAAAAAATATAATGTTAGGAGGTTTGAAAAACCTTTCAAAGGCAACTGTTGAAAGAAGAGATTGTTGCAGCCCCCCGAAAAATTAACACCCAGACATAAAAGTGACTTCTGTCTTTGGTCAGGGCTGTTCTAAAGAAAATGGCATTTTTCTTATATCATTTGCTTCTCTTTTTAATGGCCTTTGTCAATCTCCCCATCTCCCCCTCGCTCTTCCATCTGTTGATTACTTCATCCACCCACTTCATTGTGCTATTTGCTGTATGAGTGTTCTTTTTTTTCACAAGGACTGCAAATGGGTTTGTCAATATGTCATGCATGGTAATTTACAGACATCATTCAGCTTGTTAAAAAGCAGTGATGACTGATGGCCCACACTGTAGATGATTTTCAACAATAGAAAGTTGATGAGAGCAGTGATGAATCTCCTGAGGAATCATGTTTTATGAAGCATAATGTTCAAAAGAACTAAGAGATTTCCACAGTCTGCATCAAGAATAGGTGTTATCTGTCCACTGTCTGACCGCAAAAAATAAAGTTCTTATTTAGTTTCTCCTTGCATTTCGCAGTATCACTAGAAAAGTATCCTTTATCTCACATCAATAGTATGCAGAATTGTTGGTTGTACCTGACATTCTGTTTAATTTTTGGATTTTTCTAAATACAAAACAGATCTACATTTCTTTATAACATTAGTGTGACAGAATATATTATCACAGAACATGCACAGGAGAAAATGACCAGAAAAAACCCTCTGAACTCTGCACAGCAGAATTTTCTAATCCTGATCCTCAACCTCTCCTACACACCGGCACTGCATGTCTCAAATGCTATGAACTCACCTGATTCAATTAAAAGGGGTAATTATAGCGCTTCAGCAGGGCTTGATGAAAAGCTGACCTACTCATTTGAACCAGGTGGGTCAGAAAAAGGAACCATATAAAGCATACAGAGCAGGTTGCCCTGAGAATCAGTACTAGGAGATGCGAGCTTAAAGTGAAGAGGAAATTTACACTTGCTAAAAAGGCAACCTGTTCATTTTGTTTGCATTCTCTATTTTAAAGCTTTATCAAATGAGTAAGAAGAGTTCTTTAAGTGCTAAGAAGCAAACCAAAAAAATAAAAGTTATTTCATGTGGGGGAAAAAACCTGTAGTAAAATTATACTAGGAAAAGAAACTCTACATTTCGGATCTACAAGGAGTTCTTTGGCTTCTGTAATTTCTTCAAATTCATTTAGTTTAACTCCTATATCGTTTGAACCATACCAATTTATTAATTCTTATGAACACAGGGAAGTACAAGAAAATAAACTTAAATAAATGCAGGAATGCTATCAAAGGTTTTGAATATTCCTTGTCTTAGTTAAAAGATTCTGTATACATGTGAGAAAATGATTTCAAGTAATAGCTGATGGCTTTCATTTAGTGTTCTTCCTTCTCTTCAAATCTCAATTATGAAGTGCTTTGCAAAAGCGTCACATATCTGTTAGGGAATATAAATGAATTATTAATCATGTACTCCAAAAAATTAGTAATAAAGTAAGCGTGGCAAAAAAAAGTCCTTGTTGGAGGAAAGCCAAAAGAAACCTGTTTTCAAGTTTGCCATGAGGTATTTGTGGGACTTAGGAAACATTTGAAAGAAACTGCTCATTTTTGATTGGACCACAATTGTGTCATGATCTGGGCCTTTGGCTCCATCCGAATACCCTTAGTAATAGCTCCTAGCTCCTCTTCCATAATCTTTCACAGGGTCAACAGTAAGAACCCTATCGTAGGAAGGAAAGGAGCATTGGTCTGCTGTGTCCAGTAGCGTGCCGTGCGCAGACATTTTGGGGGCCGGATGCTCAAGTTTAAAAAAAAGGGCACCTTGTGCGACACATGGAGCCACCCGCTGCCTTAGTATTGTGAGATTTATATTATAGGCACAGTTTGAACAACACATAAGCCTGTATATACCTATTCTAAATCAAAAGCTATATGCCGTCTGATGCAAATGTTTAATAATGTTCAAAACCAGTTGGTTTCTTCAACAATGAAATTAGCAACAAGACCAAAAAGTATCAGAGTCAGCCCTAGATAATTTGGAGCCCTGGGCAAGATTTTCCACTGTGCTTTCTGTACAATTTCTAAATCTCACTCCCAATGTTCTGTTCTATCGTTGCACAGTTATGCACAACTTTAAGCAGGTAATTATGGACATGTGTGACTGTCTCCACTGTATTGTGCAATGACATGCCTTTAAGTTTGGAATTTTTGTCTTGTATCCCCTCAGAGTCAGAATCAAGATACAGCACCAAGTACCAGCCATGAGCCCACAAGTCCTGAGTGGGCAGGTAGGATTATTCATTAAGTGAATATTAATATAATGAAGAGTATGGTGCTGTTCTGTATATATAGTGCCCTGAGAGGTTAGATGATTCAGCTGTACATACATGAAATTGCTCTGAATTTATCAGATGGCTTTGTGACAAGGGGTGATTTAAATTGTGCTGAGAATTATGACCATTTTCAAAATTTGATTTAATATCAGAAGCAGAGCCAGTAGTGATGATGGGATTGCTCCTTAGTATGGAAAAAACAGGTGAGCTGTTGTAACAGAGTGTGTGAACAAACACACATTATTTCTAATATAAATGCTTTCAAACAATATCAGTGACCCATTATATTTTTTAATCATACAAAGTAAGAAAGTAAATACACAAAGCCCACAAGTGAAAGAGAATAGGATGAAATATGAAATAAATTTGCATATTTTTAAAAATAATAATAATAGGTCATTATCTTAAGTGGGCCGAACAGAGGCATGAAACCCCAGGGCTGAAAATGAGACCCACTACGGCCATGTTGAGAAATATCACAGATAGCCTGTTTCCATGGCAGCTAGCTGCTTATGTTTTGATGTCTGATTTCACATAAGGCAACAGGGTTTCCGCTACATGTATTTGATCGTGGCACACCGCCACACCAAAATAAAAGCCGCCATAGCTTCAGAATGGTTTCAAAAATATGTTAAAACAATGTAAAGCAAATTATATAGTATAGCTTCTGTATATTTGCACACTTATTCTAATCATACTCGGAGTTTAAAATTAATTTAAATATTGTGAAACTTTAAAATGTACTTTACTTTGAAAAACCAACACCGCCAGCTTCTATTTGTAGGAACTTCCTAAGGACTTAGAGGAAATCCTGGGCAGACTATTTAGCTTTGATTCCAGTCTGAGCAAATGTTAGCGGGTCCCTCCAGTGAGAACTCCTTACAGGTCAAGGGAGAGCTTCATCTCTCCAGTGAGGACCACCTTCTCTGGAGAGGTCTGTGGAAAAAAGGTAGATCTAAATTGGAAGTAAGGCTTTATAGGATTTCAGGAGATGTCCTGCTGTGAGGGCAGTCCTTAGGAAGTTCCTACAGTCTCACATTACTCATGGCTATCAGTTTATAGTCTGATACAATATTCCTTAAGACATTTCAGTAAGGAATTAATCTGCTGATTTGACCCAGTTTTCTTTTTCAGTAAGAATGAAAGTGTCACCTAGATGATTTACATGGATTTCGTGTGCCTTGGTGCACAGACCGATGCACATTTACATGTACATGTAACAAATATATTTACAGTCTACATCTGATTGAGGTTATTTCTGTCATTCTTGAAACGTGTTTTGTCGTTGTATGAGACTAAACTTAACTGAGTTGTTTTTATACAGATTTAAACCATCATAGGTCAAACTCATTAAAAAACATCTGGTCTTTAAAAAAACACACAGGCAGGACTGTACACGTGGCACTAGGACAATCCAAATCACTACCCCATTCAGTCAGCTGCATAGTTCCACAAGGGTCGGTCCTCGGGACGTCCCTTTTCACCACCTATATGGTCAAATGATCCATAAACATAAGGTTTAATTTTGTTGTTATGCAGATGACATACAGTTATAAATATAAAATGGACTCCACACCCCCATCAGTTCTTCCATTTCAGGATTGCCTGGAGGAGATAAAGGCATGGACAGCTGAACAGTAGTGAAACCAGAGCAATCCTCATTGGCACCCCACATCAAACCAAGTCAACCTCCCTCAGCAGTATCCCTATTTTTGATTATAACATTAGACCGTAAACCTCTGTCACAAATCTCGGAGTCGGACTGGACTCACACCTCAAATTTGATATCCACATCCCCCACCTCTGCAAGGTCTCCTTCTTCCACCTCAAAAACATTGGCAAACTCTAACACCCCCCACCCCCTTTCCCAACCAAATCCATGCATTTGTCTCCTCCAGGTTGGACTACTGCAATACGTCCTCGTTGGGATCCCTGGCAAAAGCCTGCAAAAACTCCAGCACATTCAGGACTGTGCTGCCCAGGTCCTGACGAGGAGGCACAAGTATGACTATATCATCCCTGTGCTCAAATCCCTCCACTGGATGCCCACCAGTGCATACATGGAAATACCCCGGCCTACCTCAGTAAGTTACTCACCCAACACACTGCCTCATGAAACCTCCGCTCCACACCACCTCATACTGCCTTCACCAACGCAGGACCAAACTCTCCTTTAGGGGAGACAGGGCCTTCCAGTCAGTTGCCCCTCAGCTCTGGAATGCCCTCCCAGAGACCATGGGATCCCCAGAAAGTTTGGAGGTCATAAAAAGGCTTTTAGAAACTGTATTATGATTTTATTTGTGTGATATGTACTATTTCGGGGTCGTTTTTAGCCCTCTGCTCTGTAGCAATTTGAGATTTCTTTGAAATGTAAAGTGCATTATAAATAAAATCTATTATCATTGTATTATTATTAAAAAGGTTTACGTAGCTGCTTCACATTTTCACGGCAGGTCAAAGATTCTTACGGATTACCGCACACTTTCACACAAGTAATTTTTGTACATACCAAGTTTTTTGTGTGTACGCATGCTTCATACATGAGTCTCCTGATCTTAAAGTGTTAATGATCTTGTTATGTCTCCTGGATTTTCCCGCCTTGCCTTGCCGGTCTACCAAGCTTTTGGTCTCTGGCCTATGACCTTGATACTGCACCCTGACCAGCAAGATTTGCCTTGCATTTTGGATTTTTCTGTCCATCTCTGAACACCAGTGCATGACCCTTGCCTGCCCCCTGGATTCCTATCAAGTCTGCCATTTTACCTTACTCCTCTACAGTGAGTACGCCTGCTCTTGCCACTGCCTGGACGAAACTAGCTTGCTTCTGCATAGGTTCCCTGACTGTAATTTATCGTTCTAATAAATATTTTCAATGCAACTCAGTGTCTGGCTGAATTTACTGCTCTTCTGTCTGTTCTTGAAAAATTGAACGTTTTAGCCTATATGAAGAAACTGTGATTTTTAATAAAAGTTAACAATGTACATCACCTTCCCCTTATTAAAGTTGGTGACAGTATCATGTAGGACAGGGAAGCTGGTCAAAGTTGATAGGAAAATACAGTAGCTCACAAAAGTGAACAAATCCCTCACATTTTTTAAATGTTTTATTACATATTTTCATGGGACAATAATGAAGATTTGAAACTTAAATACAATGTAAAGTAGTCAGTGTACAGCTTTTATAACAGTGTACATTTTCTACATTGTCTTCTGCTTCTCCGAGATTGGGACGCGGGGGTAACAGGTCCAGGAGGGAAACTGAGACATCCCTCTCTACAGTGGCAACCTCTAGCTCATTCTGGGGGATCACACGGTGTCAATAGGATATATGGTCCCTCCAGTGAGTTCTGGGTCTTCCCTGGGGTCTCCTCCAAGTTGGACATACCCAGAAACCGCCCAAGGGAGGCTCCCAGGGGGCATCCTGATCAGATATCCAAACACCTCAAATAACTAATTTCAATGTAGAGAAAAGCAGCTCTACTTTGAGCTCCACCCAGATAACAGGGTCCCTTTCTTCAGAACAGACAAAAGTAGTGCCCACATCACTGCAGATGAAGCCCCAGTAAGTCTGTCTTTCTCTCATTCAGTCCTACCATCACTCGTGAGCAAGACACCAAGATACTTAAGCTTGCTACATACTTCATGAGAACAAAGTTTTTTAATCGGGGTGAGAAGAATACGTAAACAGTTCTATTTGGCTCTGCCTATACATAGTGGACGAGGCGCTGGGCTGCAGAAGTCAGCCCCACAACACTGGAGAGCGGACAGGCGGGGGGAAGGGGGCAGAGTGCCGAGCAGCACGGAGAAGCATGTCTCTGCAGACCCATACTATTGGGAGCACATAGCACGCTGAGAGCTGACAGACACATAAATGCTCACGGTGTGCTGGGGCGCTATTTGTAAAGACAGCAAACATTGGGCAAGTGTGATGCTACAGGGGCGGGTCTGCCCCGCTAGGATAATTTATAGAGTAAACGCTGTTGGGCACTGTGGCTGTTGGGTGACTCCTCTGCTCCTCTCTGGTACGGGGGAGGCAGCTCTCACTGTGTTGGTCCCTCTTGAGTTCCTTTGCTCTGGGGGCCATTTCGGACATCTGGGGTTCTGGTATCCCAAGTGGCTGCCTCTGAACTCTGGATGGCAGGTCTATGGTTCCTCACAACCACTATTGAGCAATTTTTCTTATGTATAAACCTTACATTTACAAGTGCACTCTTCCAAACACCTACAGGTGCTTTGATCCAGGTGCTTACAGATTCATTTCTATATAGAAAAAACATGTCATCAGCTTTGGCTGTCACTTTACACACCATGTATTAAATAATATTACGTGTTTCAGTGATGTTATCAAGGTGTTGGTTGTTTGTACCAGTAACACTTTATCGGTTGGTTTTGCTGTTCTTTTCATATCACTTTCTGCAGGTATAGAAGCAGACTCCAAGGATGTTATCTTACTCTCGTTTTCCTCTAATCTATTTTTGCCTTTTAGCATTTTGGCTCATCCTTTCTCTTTTACCTTTCCATTTTTGTCTGTCTGTCTGTCTGTCTGTCTGTCTGTCTGTCTCTCTCTCTGTCTCTCTCTCTCTCTCTCTCTCTCTCTCTCTCTCTCTCTCTCTCTCTCTATATATATATATATATATCAATGCATCTCAATGCTATTTACATCATATGTGCTGCTCTCTTAATAGTGATTAGTCAATGCTTACTTAAGTGAGGCTTATTTAAGTTAGGAAATTACCAAAAGAGTATTACATCCAAGTTTCACCACTTTGCTGTTGTTTTATTTTCTTCGTTTACGTTGTATTGTTTGGATTCAGTAGTTAGTGTGTTCAGTTAGTATTAGTATTAAACAGAATAATTGCTTTAAATGGAATTATTGATTTAATAAATTTTGACTAGCTTAACTGCGGTGATTTTTATATCAGTGATCGTTGTTAAACAAACATAGTATCCAACCACAACCACTAAAATGTTGCCATTGTTTCAATAAAACATAAACCTACTGAAAAACAAACTGCACAGTGGAGCAGTGGGTAGCACTGTTGCCTTGCAGCAAGAAGGTCCTGGGTTCGAGTACACCCCTGGGTCTTTCTGCATGGAGTTTGCATGTTCTCCCTGTGCATGTGTGGGTTCTCTCCGGGTACTCTGGCTTCCTCCCACAGTCCAAAAACATGACTGTTAGGTTAATTGGCTTCTTCAAATTGTCCTTAGGTGTGAATGGTTGTTTGTCCTGTTTGTCTCTCTGTATTGCCCTGCGACAGACTGGCGACCTGTCCTGGGTGTACGGCACCAGCAACCCCTGCGACCCCATGAGGGATTAAGCGGTTTGGAAAATGGGATGGATGGACTATTGCTTAAATGAAGATTGTGGAGAGCCTATTCAGGATATCTAACATGACTGAATAAAAAAATTACATAAAGCAATATCAATTAGTATTTTTTCTAAGTACAACTAACACAGTTCCACAATGGTACAACCATGTGCCTTCAATTCATTCTCTTTGAAAGGAACAAGTTAATTGAATAGCTTCAGTGTCCTGCCTTGGTTTTAGTTGCATCATAAAACTAATTTTAGATTTTGATTTTCAGAGAAAATTGTTTGACAGCACATGAAGAAGCTCAGGTGGAACTAATTACATTACGGTTGGCCCCTGTCCACTTAGCTCTGCCAACAAGCATTGCCAGTGAGCCACCATCTAGAGTCAATGAACTGTCTTTAATTAAAGTGATTGGTTACACCTGTGCCACACATGGAAAACTGTGCATCCTTTAAAAGCTATTTAATAAACTTCCAGGCTCATAGTAGAGCTGCAAAAATCAGTCTTGGGTTGTTTTATCTATACTTAACAAAAACGTTGTATTTGTGTGATACTAAACTATGTGGCTTATGAAGCTCCAAATAACAACAAATGTCACCTGAAGGTGTTCTAAAACCAGAAAAGGCCAGTCTATACGATTACATTCAATGCAATGTTCTTCTTTCTATTGCAACCCAAAACGGTCACATTCAGATTCAAGTACAGTCCAGTACGATCCTAATTATTGCACAGCACAATAAAAGTCACTTAACTTTATCCGCAACAGCCAATTTGTAAAAAGTTGTCAATTCAAAGGAAGCCCCACTGATTATGAGTCATTGCCTTTACAGTAATCCCTCATCAGCAAGCATGTAGTAAAAGTATAAATGAATCACTCTGTGCAAAAGGAACCAGACTTTGCAGGAGCAGCAGTCTTCTGCAACCAGCTGAGGGTTGAGAGGACAAAATGGAGACAGCAAAAACAACACACAAGGACCAGTTAAGGGGTACTATTGTTTTAAAAATACGCATGCAACTAACTCTACGTAATCTTCACTTTTTATACTATTTTTTGCGTAGTATGTTTTAAGGTCGCCTGCACAACATACTAGAGAGTATAAGGTTGGATATGACCAAACATGTAATATGTAACCAACATAAAATGCTTACTTTCTTTTCTACCATGTTAAATAATCAGTGAACACTGTCATAATTTATGAAAGGGAGTGCAATCACACTATGCATGTATATTGAGTAATCACTCAGAAGCAAATTATCAACTAATAGCCCAAAGGATCTTAGGTATCTTAGCTTTTCTATTTTAAGAGTTAATAATAATAATAACTAGTTTTAAAATAAGTATATTAACGGAGAATTATTTCCCAATATTATGGTGCTCCCTTAAGACCACAGAACTTTTAACATGTTGTCTAATGCGCCAGCCAGCTGTTTACCACAGTAAGGTTTTGTAGATACATTTATTATTTGTCATTATCATCAGTATGCCCTGTAACTTGCCTTCAACATGTTGAATAATTTAACTGACCATTCTAGTTTCATAAACACCCCCACAATATTAAAAATAATTGGACACCATGAACCTTTAGGCAAGACGAGGCAAGGCAAGTTTATTTATATAGTACTTTTCAGTAAGACAAATCAAAGTGCTGTACATGAACAGAAAAACATCACAGACAGGAAGAAAACAAAGGAATAAGATAAGTAAATCGTTGACTAGACTTCTTTCATACATTAACAAACTTACAGAAAGACTTAATTATTTATATTAATAATAAGAAATAAGCATAGTATATTCTTGGGGATTTTCGATCCAAAGTAATTTCATCCAAAGCTACAACTAGAATAACTTTGTTTCATTGTTTCACTGGAATGAGCTCCATCGCTAAAAATTCAAAGTGAAATCTTTTTCTATCCATACATTCCTCAAAGCTACAACTTAAGGTCTCTGATCAGACCCTTCCAAACCACAGTTAAAATGGGGGAATTGTTTCCATTCATAATAAAGTTTCACTAGCACGAGCTTCATCACTAAAAACTCTAAGGTTCATTGTTTATATTCATTAAAACCAGCAACCATTTTGGCATGCCACGCCTAGGATTTTTGACATAGTGGCAGTACTACACACTTTTTTTTTTAGGTAGGGTGTGTTACCGTCTTAAATTAAGATGATTTTTTTACTTTCGTTATAAAAGGACATAACCTACAGAGCACTTTTCCAGTCAGATTTGTGTCAGAGGCACTTCGGCGTGTAGCAGGAAGACGCTGGACTCAAACCCACAACAAAATCAATTCTCCTATTCTTCTCATTTAACCACAGTTGCCTCATGGTAGTTTTCATGATTCAATTACTGGTCATAAAGCAAGGTTTATAATCTCAGAATGACCACATGGCTAATTGATATACGACATTAATGGAAACTTATATTTCTTTTAGACAAAGAAACTAAATAAAATATCCTTTCTTTGCCACTTAAATTTGAAGACTGGCTTTAAACTGCATGAGTCCCCTTTCATTTGCACTCTGCTGTGAGAGGAGACAAAATGCTGGTATATTTCGTTCCCAAAAGAAGCACAGAGGAATTGACTTATGTTAATTACCGACCTTCAGTGTCAATCGTTGCAGGGATTATTTGCATATTCTGAAAATAGCACTCAAAGCAGCAGAATCAACATCTGTACTTCTGTGAAACTCTCCTTGCTTGTCTCCCTTCATAAATATCATAACATTGCAATACAAATCACAATGCATGTTGTACAAATCCGTGTAACTTCATGGAGTATGTTGATTAGAGGGGGTGAATTCCCAAAGTTTATTTGTGTCTTCCCCATAGCATTCAATGGGTTTCTTCAAAAGTAATGAGGATAACAAAGCATCATGTGTGCTGGGGAACAAAATAAACCGGTTTAAAGTTTCTTTTTCCCAATCAAACAGAGGGAGACTTTCTTATGTGCATACCACAGTGCCTTGCATACTTGTTCTTCAAAGCTGTTGATTTATTGACTGCTATGAACAAAAATCCTAACATCATGCTGTTGCCACGTCTCACAGTACGGCTGGTGTGTTTATGGTGACATGCAGTGTTAGTTTTTCTCCACACAGCATTTTGCATCTATGTTTGCATCTAATTAAATTACAGTATCCTATGACCAGACAACCTTCTTCCACATGTTTGTTGTGTCTGCTACATATTTGTGGCAAATTTAAATTTCTTCTCGATTTCTTTCAGCAATAGCTTTCTTTTCTTTTGAGGGAAACCCTCAGTTTCCCTCATCCAAACTGCAAAGCAATAAAACCTCTTCTGTTTGTTGTTTTGTATCGTCCACCAGGCCCTTATACTCAGTTTTTGGATGAGTTGTCAGATTTCTTATCTGATTTGGTGTTAAATACTGATAAGGTTATTATAGTGGGTGATTTTAACATCCATGTTGACACAGAATGTGATAACCTTAGTGTAGCCTTTAAAACTATCCTAGATTCAATTGGTTTTGCTCAAAATGTGCATAAACCGACACACTCTTGGCTCCATACTTTAGACCTTGTGCTGACATATGGCATTGATTGTGAAGAATTAACAGTATTTCCTCACAACCCTGTCCTATCTGATCATTTTTTAATAACATTTGAGTTTAATCTAACTGAGTTCTCCACCCCCAAAAGAGGGTTCCATTATAGTAGATCTTTATCGGATAATGCTGTATCAAAACTTAAAGAGTCTGTCCCCTTTTTAATATCCTCCGTATTGCAGAAATGCCCAGTAGATGGCAGCAATGTTGTTTCTTCCAATTCACAAATAGATGTCTTTGTAAACGGTATGACTTTGTCATTGCGTTCTGCATTAGACAATGTAGCTCCCTTGAAAAAGAAGGTAATTATTCACAGGAAGCTGGCTCCTTGGTTTAATTCAGAGCTGCATTCCTTGAAGCACAATGTTAGGAAATTGGAGAGAAAATGGCGCTCTACACACCAAGAGGAATCCTACCTAATCTGGAGGGACAGTCTATTGTTGTATAACAAGACCATTCGCAGAGTTAGAGCAGCATATTTTTCATCATTAATTGAGGAGAATAAGAATAATCCTAGATTTCTCTTCAATACAGTTGCCAAACTTACCCAGAGCCACAGCTCTGTTGATCCAGCCATCCCCTTAGCTCTTAGCAGTAATGATTTTATGGGATTCTTCATAAATAAAATTGATTCCATTAAAAATAAAATAATTGGCATCCTCCCAAACATGATTACCTCGTCCTCAGTAAGTGAGGCAGCATTGGAGGAATCCTTAGAACCTGCGCAGTGTCTGAACTGTTTAAAAGCAGTAGAGCTTTCTGAGCTATCTAGAATATTAGCTTCATCTAAACCTTCTACCTGTATGTTAGACCCAATCCCAACCAAGTTGTTTAAGGAGGTATTCCCTCTGATCAGTGGTCCTATTTTAGACATGATTAATCTATCCTTAGTAAATGGATATGTACCACAGGCTTTTAAAGTAGCTGTTATTAAACCTTTACTTAAGAAACCTTCTCTTGATCAAGATGAGCTAGTAAACTACAGACCTATATCTAATCTTCTTTTCTTATCTAAAATTCTTGAGAAAGTAGTTGCTAATCAACTTTGTGAACATTTACAAAGTAATGACCTACTTGAGGAGTTTCAGTCAGGCTTTAGAGCTCATCATAGCACTGAAACAGCTCTGGTGAAGGTCACCAATGATATTCTCATGGCCTCAGATAATGGACTTGTGTCTATACTTGTCCTGTTAGATCTCAGTGCTGCATTTGATACAGTTGATAACAATATTCTCCTACAAAGACTTGAGCATACTGTAGGGATTAAGGGAAAAGCATTAGGCTGGTTTAAATCTTATCTGTCGGACAGATTCCAGTTTGTTCATGTTAATAATAAATCTTCTTCAAACTCTAGGGTCACCTGTGGAGTACCACAGGGTTCAGTCCTTGGACCAATTCTATTTACTATATATATGCTTCCGGTTGGCAAAATTATCAGACAGCATGGGATTAATTTCCACTGTTATGCTGATGACACTCAGCTATATTTATCCATAAATCCTGATGAATCCAATCAGTTACTTCGACTGCAGTCATGTCTTGATGACATCAAAAGCTGGATGACTTTAAATTTCCTGCATTTAAATTCTGACAAGACAGAAGTTGTAATCTTTGGGCCAGAGTCCTCAAAAAATAAACTTCTTAATCAATCACTTAATCTGGATGGCATTAACTTGGCCTCTGGTAATAAAGTTAAAAACCTTGGTGTTGTTTTCGACCAAGACATGTCATTTAAATCCCATATTAAACAGGTTTCCAGAGTTTCCTTTTTTCACCTCCGGAATATCGCCAAAATTAGAAACATTCTGTCCAGGGGTGATGCTGAAAAACTAGTCCATGCATTTGTTACTTCAAGGCTGGACTATTGTAATTCTTTACTATCAGGAAGTCCACAAAATGCAGTTCGAAGTCTTCAGCTGATCCAAAATGCTGCGGCAAGAGTCCTGATGAAAATCAACAAGAGGGATCATATTTCTCCAATTTTAGCTTCCCTTCATTGGCTTCCTGTTAAATCAAGAATAGAATTTAAAATTCTTCTTCTAACGTATAAAGCCCTTAATAACCAAGCTCCATCATATATCAGAGCTCTGATTACCCCGTATGTTCCTAACAGAGCACTTCGCTCTCAGACTGCAGGTCTGCTGGTGGTTCCTAGAGTCTCTAAAAGTAGAATGGGAGGCAGATCCTTTAGCTATCAGGCTCCTCTCCTGTGGAACCAACTCCCAGTTTTGGTCCGTGAGGCAGACACCCTATCTATTTTTAAGACTAATCTTAAAACTTTCCTTTTTGACAAAGCTTATAGTTAGAGTGGCTCATGTTACCCTGAGCTATCTCTATAGTTGTGCTGTGATAGGCCTAGGCTGCTGGAGGACATCAGGGTCTAATTTTCTCACTCTACTGATTTCTACTGTTCTTCATTCTACGGTTCTCCAGTTTTGCATTGTATTACATTGAAATGACTGTCGTCATTTCAGCTTTTAACTTTTTGCTCTCTCTCTTTTTCTTCATAGTAGGTACACCTGGTCTGGCGTTCTGTTAACTTTGACATCATCCAGAGAAGACGGCTCACCCGTTACTACCATCTAATGTAGAACAGATTACTAGATCAATGTGTGCTTCTGTGCTTTTTGTCTCTCTTGTTGTGTCTCTGCTCTGTCTTCTGTAACCCCAGTCGGTCGAGGCAGATGACCGTTCATACTGAGCCCGGTTCTGCCAGAGGTTTTTTTTTCCCGTTAATGGGTGGTTTTTCTTCCCACTGTCGCTTCATGCTTGCTCAGTATGAGGGATTGCAGCAAAGCCATGTACAATGCAGACGACTCTCCCTGTGGCTCTACGGTTCCCCAGGAGTGAATGCTGCTTGTCGGGACTTTGATGCAATCAACTGGTTTCCTTATATAGGACATTTTGACCAATCTGTATAATCTGACCCAATCTGTATAATATGATTGAACTTGATTTTGTAAAGTGCCTTGAGATGACATGTTTCATGATTTGGCGCTATATAAATAAAATTGAATTGAAATTGAATTGAATTTTTTCTGTTCTTCCATAAAAAGCCAGGTAACTGAAGTGTATAACTAAGGCCCCATTTACATGAGAAAATTTTCCTGTGATAACAGATCAGTTTGGTAATGTTATACTGTTCATACACGACAATGGCAAATGTTTTCTCTGACAACGGTACAATTTGAAAACGGGTTCCAGAGTGTAATGGTTCAAAATCGTCCCGGTTCTGTTGTTATGTAAACAGGAAAAAATTAACTTTTCTTACAGGGAATCCCTGGCCAGTATGACAGAAGTCAGAATTTAATGCACACAGGTACAACTTTAAAGCTCCCTACAATTTTAAAAACCACTGGAGAAAAAAATGGCCGTGATTGGAGTACTGTTTTTGCAGCTGACTGCAAAATATACAACTATAATTCAAAATCAGCAACAGTCAAACCTCATTGTCTGTCCATAGGAAAACTTTATTCTCAGCCATCTCGAACATTTATTAGTTTCGGCGGCTTTTAAGCAGTATGCATGCACATGTTGAGTTTCAAAGAAAATAGCACCACTTGTGGTGTCAAGTGGGAATCACACCGTTTTAAAATTTCTACTGTTGACATGGAAACAGGGATTGTAAGTAATTCAATTCAATTCAATTCAATTCAATTTTATTTATATAGCGCCAATTCATGAAACATGTTATCTCGAGGCACTTTCCAAAGTCAAATTCAATCAGATTATACAGATTGGTCAAAAAACAATTCCTATCTAAGGGAACCAACCCAGTTGATTGCATCAAAGTCCCGACAAGCAGCATTCACTCCTCCTGAAGAAGCGTAGAGCTACAGGGACAGTCGTCTGCATTGTCCATGGCTTTGCAGCAATCCCTCATACTGAGCAAGCATGAAGCGACAGTGGAAAGAAAAACTCCCCTTTAACGGGAAGGAAAAACCTCCAGCAGAACGAGGCTCAGTATGAACGGTCATCTACCTCGACCGACTGGGGGTTAGAGAAGAAAGAGCAGAGACACAACAAGACAGACAAAAAAGCACAGAAGCACATATTGATCCAGGAATCTGTTCTACATTATATTGTAATAGTAAGTATTTTTGAAAACCATGTGTCACTTTCCTTCCACTTCATTGGCATTTGTTGTTGTAACTCTCCAACTCCTATCATTGACAGCCAAGTTCCCGCAATGTTTAGAAGCACCCGTGCTTCTACAACTTGAAACAGTAGTCAGAATTACCTTGTCAGCATGTCAATTCTAGCTCAAGGCCTAGTAATAAACCATTCATGTGATGTTGGACCAGTGATGCATCTACACATTGCAGGTCAGTTGCTCTGAAAGACTCTAGATAGAAACCCCTATTTTATTAATACAAGAATGTGTCATGTTCATACGTTCCATGAATGACTCAGAAGCAATAAATACGGAAACAGTAGTGCAATGAAATTGCTTTATTGGAGGAAAAAGGGAAGAAGGGTTGAGTCGAAGCGACTGGGTTCTGGCCGGCTGGGAAGGCTCTGGTGGTTGGCTGTGGGAAGTGAAAGAAGACAGATGAGCACCAACATCAGACAAGCTGGCTGGCTGGTGCAGCAGAGGCTGACTTATGGGAGAGGTGATGGATGATGTACTGGAGGCAGAGATACAGGTTGAGGTTACTGTGGTTGAGCACAGGTGTGGCTCAGACTCCATGGTTCATCCACGATGGAGCGTGGACAGGCCTGATAGTGACCGAGGTCAGGAGCGCCAGCAGGATCAGAGGAGCAACTGCCGACTGGAGTGCCAGGGAGGCTCAAGGGATTCAGAACTGCCAGAGGACTGGATGATCTTTTCCGAGGAGAGTTCTAGTATATAACAGACTGGAAAAAGGTACCCTGAGACATCCCGCACGCGCGGGATGTGACCCGCTCCAGGGACAGTGGCAAATGGGCAATTTGACTGTGGCGGTAAACCTGTCAAACGGTAACACAGGTGTCCTAAGGTGAGCTCAGGGAGGACAGAAACCTCCCGCGGAGCACAAGGGCAAGGGATTAGCCGAGGGAAACTTGGGACCGAGGAGTTACTATGGGGCAAGGAGATGGTCATGTACCGTTCAGGGGAGTTAATGCTCAATGGAGCTAGAAGAGTCTCAATATTTACAAATACACATATGTGATTCATGCATGCACAGGACAAGATCCACACACGCACTCAACATTCACACATGTACAGGACGACTGAAACTCTTCCAGCTCCATAATGCTCTGACACCTTCCACCTGGCTCCAGCCGCCTTAAGTACTCCTCCTGATTGGCCTGGATGGAAAACACCTGTATTTGGCATCCACCTGCAACACCCTGCAGGGGAACTGCACTTTGTAAAGTGCCTCGAGATGACATGTTTCATGAATTGGCGCTATATAAATAAAATTGAATTGAATTGAATTGAATTGAATTGAACGGTAAGAACAGCACCAAACTTCTACTGCACAGAACGCATACATGACAGAATGTGAAAAAGTTCAAACAATGCAAATACCTTAGCAAGGAATTGTGAGTACCAAGCTCAGTTTTTTTTTTCAAAACAAATCCACGTTTCTTAAGTAAGCTTTCTTATATTCTGTCCCAATTTCTAGGATGAATTTTAATTGAACAAAACTCTACCTATGGTGTTGCTAGTCTAATCTCTGTAAATATGATTCAGAAATGAATAATAGTAGATAGATAAGATATATTAATCAAGGATGTAACAAAAAATATTTGAAATGCCCCTGTATACAAAAAAAGAGAAATAACAGCAGCCTTATCCATAAATCTTGAGGGTATTAAGAAGAAATTCATATTTCAGTCTACACCACTTGTTCTCTTGCAAACTGTTTAAAACCATAGTGCCAGCCTAATAAAAGATAATGTCCGTGCCCAAGCATTTCTATTATGTGATGTCAGGCCCCTCTTATCCTTAAGAAAATTCAATTGTAAAGATGGTCAAGGTCAGTCACCGCTGTGTGTGAGTTTATTGAAGGGAAGTTCTAATAGAAGAAAAAAAAAATAGATCCACAAAATAGACAAAAGAAAATGAATGTGCTGATGTTGCATTTCTCTGCATAAATCCAAACTTTTTTTTTAGAAGCTGCTTAGGTCAAACAGGTTTTTCTCTCTCCTAGAAGACAAGAGTCAGACGCTATCTGCACTTACAAGGAAGGTTGGTCTTTTAATAATGCCACAGCATAATTGGTTTCTGAAACATTTCATGGCCTTAATTAACTAAATGAGCCTGAAGGAATTAGTTAGAGGCAGAGAAAGACAGGATGACGGAAAAAGAAAGAGGCATCGCAAGGAGCAATACAAACGATAGGCATCAGTACCTTATCTCTTCAGTTCACAAGACTGCTATTTATTCGCAGACCTCTTTGCTACTGTTCAGCCAGACTCTCAATAGGTGTCCCTCTTTTAGCTCAAATGAATCTGTCTCTAATTAACAGGCTGTCTGCAGCATGCACTCTCAGGATCAAAATGACATTTGAATATATGGGGAGTGTTTGCATTAAGAATGTTTAAAATGAAAGTAGCGGAACATATACAGAGACAACTGAATTGTAGATACCAGAGATGCTCAAGGGCTAATTTGAGTTCATGTTAATGTTTCTGGATAAGGCCTGTAATATGAATGCCATAAAAAACTGACTTAAGAGATCCTTTTGTCCCCAAAAAATTAATTACCTGACCTGCATGTAAATGTATAAGAGCTTGTAAACCTTTATGGGTCAGAAGATAAATCTATTCTTTATGAAGATTATTGGATGCATAAATCTATGTAAAATGTAAATGTTTAAAATCGGCCTTCACAGCAAAGGAAGAAACATGAATTCAAGAGCGCTGCTGCTCATATTTCCCTGGCAATAGGACATATCTGGAACATATTAATACATTTAATATTTTATCTTGTAGGATTTTCAGTGTTTGTGCAATATATATAACTGTAAGGAATGGCCATTGTTTCTTTCAAAAGACAGAATTATATATGCAACCTTCTTTGTAGTGTTTCTGCATTGTGTTCAAAACCGTGACCTCAGATGCATTAAAAGTTTTCACTTTGTCATAGAAAAACAAGGATGATGAAGAATTTGCACGACACTACTCATTTTCTCCTGCAACCTATTGGTGCAGCATAAAAAGAGTTTCTGTGAGTCCAAAAGCTTTTTTCCCTGAGATTTGACAGTTGCTGCCGACATGTTCGGACAGCTCTTTGCAAAAAGGCACAGGAAAGATGAAACTAGCTGAACTACTCAATCTGCAGAAGGGAACAAAGGCAGGAAGTATGTATAAAGCGCTGTGTAATATTGCAGGACTGACAAAGAGGTCAACAAGGAAACTGGTTGCTGACTAACAATGTTGATTTAGGTATATAATAAAGTGTTTAATATCCATGATAACTTTTAAAATAATCAGATTTTGTTAAATGCATGGTCCACATCTATCTTTTTATGTGTCACTTTCAATAATATTTATGAAAAGAAATGTTTTAGTACCATCTAACCATAACCTTGGAATGTAAAACTGAAAATGGAAGGACGGATAGAGAAAAAACTTAATTGCTAACAGTCTAATTGGCTGGAGAAATGAACCTAAAGAACTGTAAAAAGCAAATTAGTTTTTCTGTTTACTTTGTCCATAACAAAAAACAAAACCAAAAACAAAAACAGACCTGCATTCAACGATCTCAGAAAACCAAACTCAACTCATTAACTTTTCCTTTCCTATATAATTTTGGCTTTCTCTGCTCGTCGCACCTTGCTGTGCCCCCACCCGTCATCCCACTTGAAGTCCTTTCCTCTTACTTGACTTTGCATAAGTGACCTCATTCAACCAACTTCACTTTCTCTTCCTTTTAGATTCTAATAAAGCATGTTTCATCCAAGTTGCTAACTGTTAAGTGCTAATGACTGATCACATTATCCATATCCTTTATCATCTCAAGAGCCTACACGACCCCAAACTCAGCCAATCCCATCTCCGTGTAATTAATGAGCGTACCATAAAACGAGCTCATGCACACGCTCTGCTGACTGATGGAATGTTTTGGGAATGTGTTGCAGGGTCAGTGTGGTTACCGGGCGTCTCGTTAATGATGGAGCGCTCTCTCTTTAATGTTGGGGTGGGGTGGTGGTGCGTGTCCGAGCAGGTGTGGCAGAAGCACTAAGAGATGGCTAATCAAAATGGAATTAGTCGGCTGATTGCCATCCGCTCAGATTGAGGATATCCCTCAGTCACACATGCTGAGGCTAATTGAAAGGAATTTCAAGGCAGTAGGTTAACCATAGAAGAATTAAGAAAGGGCAAATCTTGATTTCTGTAACTTTGAATAACAACACAGCCCTGCCTGCTTGAATTTTTTGGTTAGGGATTGAAATCTTTGAACATTTTCTTCTTGAGTCTAAACTGCAACCTATTATTATTATTTTTATGAAATTGGCAGACTGATTTTCGGTTTTGTGTTTGTCTTTCTTTTATTTTTTTTTTCGGTGGGGGGGGGTGTAGAGCAATGTTTTATCTCTTGGGAAAACTTTGAACCATGTGTACAAAGTGGAGGAAAATACTCATGAAAGACCTTTCAAAATGAGTTGGAGCTCAATAGTTCAGAATATGCACAATGTTTTCTTCTACTCTACTCTCGTTTAAGTAAAATTGGGAGCCTAATAGGCAGATATCTGTTAGTTAATATGCTTCACTGACAGACATGCTCAAGGACCGTCGTGGCCCTACCTACTTTTAATCATCAAACAAGTGAAATAAATTGTGTATATATATATATATATATATATATATATATATATATATATATATATATATATATATATATCTAAAAATGTTATGGCTGATTGTGTCGTAGCCCCCTGGCGGTGCTTATGACCGCTACTTCGTTACCCGAGGCAGTAGTGATACATCCAGGGCTCTCGGTGTCTGGTACAACGGCATACCAGCCAGATGGAGCAGGAGACCTTTCTTCTGAAGCCTCCTAGGGGTTCACAGTCAATGTGGAGTGAAGTGACAGCAGTTGCAGTTCCCTCAACTGTTGCTGCCATCATGCCAGAAAAATCTGGTATTTTACGGCATTTCATTGCAGGTAAAACTTTGACGCTAACGAAGCACACAGGGATATTTGACCACAGTGGATTCTTTAAGGATAGCCAGGGACTTCATCCAGTATATTGCCTGACAGAGACACTTCTTCAGGAATATTTAAAGAAGGAGTGAGTTTGACGTTCCTTTTTAAACAATTTTTTTTTTTATTTTGTTATCAACCTGTTATGTTAACTATAATAAAACAATCACAAGTGGAAATAAATCCAGTGTGTGCTTGAACATCAGAAGAAAATAAAAATGAACTTCAGTGAGCTGATGGTTAGTCATGATGTCTACGGCAGCCACACTTTTGCTCAGGGACCACAGCCTAAGAGAAACCAATACATTAGGATGTCTAAAAATGTGTTAGCTTTCATCATGTGATGCAATCATACATCATGTGTGGTCGGGGAAATGCTTGTTTTGTGTGTGTGTGTGTAGGCGTGTTCAACTTCAAGTAACTTTATCTGTTAGGAACTTCAAGTGTAAAGCAAGTGTTGGGTGATGGATTTGCGAGTATCGCCTGGTGGGCAATGTCTGACCAATTTCAAATGCATTCTGAGGTCCATGGACATGCTATTTTATGAAGCTTGTTACAATAGTAGGTTTAAACCAGCTTCAATATAAAAAGAGGGATTCCTCTGATAATCAAGACATTCCCAGAAAGTGGAATTTGTTGCTGTTTTAACAAGGGATGTGACGTTAATCGCAATTCTCCTCAGTTAGCAGACCTGCAAGAACGGTTGACGGAGTTAGGCTGCTATACAACAAAATAAATCCCTGCTCTGTCATCTAAAGGAGATGAAACCAAAGAGAGCCACAAGGAAATCTTTTGTGGTTTAAAATTGAATTTAAAATAGTGGTATACTTGATATCAACTTCTGATATGAATCCCGATTTTGTGTTTGTGTTGTACCATGCATGTTTTTTTAAAGATCAAGGCGCATTTATGTCCATGATTTCAGTTTTCTAGTCTTTTTCTTATATTTTCACAACTTTCCCCATTCGGCACCAGGGTAAATGTGGAAATAAACATTTTTCAACAGCCAGAAATTGATTAAAAGTCAAGTTCCGAGGATTGTGCGAATACATTCTCATACCTTTTTCTTCACGTCAGTCTTACTTCTCCACTGATACTGGTAAGTCCAAAGCAAACTCATAACTTAGATTTATGATAGAGAAACAAAGGCTCTCTCTTTTTTTCAGTTTCTCTTAAATAATGTGTATGAGTCACGGTGTGAGTGCAAGCACACATGCACAATTTGTTCAAGGATTTTGCTTCTTAGTTCAGGCTGAATGGCTGCGATGCCTCCTAATCCATGATGATTGGCTAGCTGATGGCTCCAGCTAAATATGGACAGCTACCCTTTTGCCCTTGTGCTGTGGCAGTTTTCGAGTCAAAAATCCCTTAGGCTGCTCCCATTTTTTCTCGTAACATCAACCAGCAAGCACACTCGTTTACACACACAGGTTGTTCTCTAGCTGCTTTACAGGGGAGCCATACATTTTTCTCCAAATACATTTTACGCAAACATACATTCTGACTGGCCTAAATGACCTACTGTCAAGTACAGTATGAGCAAATGAAAAATAATGTTTTAAGTTTATCAAAGAAAGGTTTACACTAATGGGATATGTTTTTTTTTTTATAAATCTAACGTCTATATTAAAGAAAATACAGCATGGCTACATACTATTGCATGATAATCTGACTGATTTTTACCAGTTTTAAGTGTAGAAAAGACAGTTTTCAAATGTATATTTCATTATTTTATCTACTGATGTTACGGCCCCTGGCCTCTGGACCAGGGGCCGTAACAACTGAATTGAAACTTGAACCTAATGAGACTATGAACCTTATACTTTTTAACATGAAAATAAGTAGCAAAGAAATGGAAAAGACTAACAAGTCAATATTACAGCAACATTTTGTCTCCAAGAGTTAAAAAGCCTTTCCCCTATTTCAAATAGAGTATACATATAGTTCGGATCAAAAAAAGCTACCGATCACATTTAGAAATTCATGCTCCAAAGTTACATTTTTTTTAATACCCCAGGCAAGTAGAGCAGTTCTACTGTGAACTGAAACTCCCCTCACATCACCTTTCAGGATCATTATCACCCTTTGCACCCTCTCCAACAACTTGCCAACGTGCCATTTTATTATTAAAACCTTGACAATATAATATTCTTGTCAAAATGTAATGTCTTGTCTCAGGTAATTCCATCTGGCCAGCCTGATGACTGATTTCTGCAGCGTGTTGGGATAATCGGAAATTGTCCGGAGTTGAAGACAGACAAAAGGTCTTTTCATTTACTTTGGAGGTAACAGGCCAACCCTGGATAACTCTGTTATATTCACAGCATGACTGACTCTAATGAAGCAGTTGGAAAAAGAAAATCTTTCACACCATGTTCTCCTGGAAGAGTTGGATAACACACTGCAAATGAATCAACGCAAAATGTGTCTGCATGATTATCTACGAATCTTTTTTCTTTTTCTTGCTTAGCTTCTGTCATGATTATGCTACACCCGCCTGCTCTGCTGTAATCCTGCAATCAGCTTCATGTGTTGCATCTGTTTCCTGCACTACTTAAGCGCTTCACAGCCACTGATAACCTGACAACAGCCAGCTGCATGTCGTTCCGCCTAGCTCCACTCACATACATCTGGGACACCGCCATAGGGATTGCCTTTACAGAAGGCTGGGCCTTATCAAAAATTCTTGCATATGATTGGATAAGCCACTTGTCTGTCATCTTTATTGACGTGCTATTTCAACCACTCATATCGAAGCTAACCCGTGACGCTGATGATAGCGACGCAGGAAAAAAAAAAAAAAATAATAATAATAATGTGTTTGCGGCTCTAGTGGCATGCGTTTTATTGACAGTGAGCTGACAGGAAGAGGGGGAAAGACAGCCAGCAAAGCGCCGCGGGTCGGAGTCGATTCCGGGCCGACCACGTTGAGGACTAAAGGCCTCCTAACATAGTTAGCGCTAACCGCTAACCGCTCCGGGGCGCTTCCGCGTCGGCACGTCCGCTGGTCCCGGAAAACAAAACTTGCCAAATCCGGTCGAGAGAAGGGCGAAAACATCGTGTCCACCAACAAAAGCCTTCAGAGGCGTTCTCTGATGTTCTTTTAATGAAACAATATTAGGTAGATTGGACAACACGGAAGAAATAGCAGCATCGACTAGCCGCCATTGCTATCAAAACAGTCTCACGTCATGGTCGCGTCTCCACTACGTCACATCTATGAAACTCCAGCCCTGCGTCCTGATTGGCCAGACCATAAATTTGGTTGGAGAAATCACTTGCTACCGGCGGTGTCCCAGATGTATGTGAGTGGAGCTAGGCGGAGCAACATACAGCTGGCTGTTGTCAGGTTAAGCCACTGAGGCTCCGTCGTTTTTTTTTTTTTTGTCATGCAGTCCACACTCCATACCAGTTGGTGGCGCTAATGCTCACCTAAACGTTTTTTGCCAACCGCCAATAAAAATCAAGAAGAAGAAGAAGAAGAGGCTCCGTCGAAACAGAGACAAGATTAGGTTGGGAGAAGTATTTTGTCGTTCATGCCTGTTCAAATACTCATGGCAACAGCAAACGAGGTTAAATCAGAGGCAACTGGATTTTCTCTCAGTATGTTTTTGAAAAAGTTTCGACACCTATTTTTGTTAATTGTGGCAGCTCGCACTTGAGCAACCTGTAGTTGGAGCGCTGCTGTATTCAAGCATATGGAGGCCAATCCTCCTAAACGCATTCTAGATCAGATGCAAATCAATGACCCATCTCTCTCTCTTTTTGGTCCTTAGAGGCTGTGCGTCCACATGGATCTGCCATATTGGGAGACTGTAAACGATCAGTTTTGAAACAAAGTGAGAGAGGAAAATTTTCAAAAGGCCGGTTTCATGTTTCTGTGCGTACCTGCAAGCCGTGTCTCCTCTGAAACAATTAACCTTTCTCTGCACCTCACGGTCACAAACAACAACAAATATGGCGCTGTTGGTGTTGCGTTCATGCTAAGGTAAATATTGGCTTTGTTATGGGTGTTGGTAGTGTCCTTGGATTCTTCCTTCTCACCAAGCCCGCTCTACATGCCATGTCCCCTGCCAAACCACATGAAGATCCCATCGAACATGCACAAATGTTTGTCTGATCCCCCTCCATGGTGCTGTTCACATGAGTTGTCTGCACATGCAGTGTTTTTTTGCACATTTCTTTCACAGTGTGTCACAGCGCCACCAAAGGGCCCGGCGTACCTCCTACAACTTTTTCTGTGGTTCTGCCTCCTTTCTTGTGGATGCACATTTTTCCTTGCTCGCTTCTGAATATTTACTAATATTTTTCATTTTCGTGTGGATGGGGCCTAACACCTAGCTATATATATATATAATTTTATTAAAACTCTTGCCTGTAGATGTTCAGCATTCTTGTTGTCCTTGATCACCAGGTTACAGCCTTGATTCTGTCTACTGGATTTCACTGCCTGGTCTTGCCCTTCCACCAAGCTTCTGCTCTTTGGACCACAACACATTTCAGAACCCTGACCTACAAGCTTTGCCTAATGTTTGGATTTGTTTGCTGACTTTACCTACCTGTTAATACCTCAAACTTTACCTCTGCTATTCTGCATGATGATGTGGCAGTTAAAGCCAGCACTCCACTCTGCCAAGTTGCAACCTGCTCTGACCCCATCACCAACTCAAACGTCTCTCACTGGATTCTCTGGATGACAAAGGAGCTATCAAGACCAAGCCCCCTGTGATGATTCTGAAAAGGTTAGTGGCTTTATTTCTGAGTCTTTCTGCCATCTTTGATCCTTCTCCAGCCACTAACCAGTCCCCTCCTGTTTCTGAGGTTCCTGCTCAAGCCTCCAGAGGATTCCTGTCTCTCAGAAGTTTGATCATTGAAATAAATCTGTTAAATTGCCCTCAGTCTGGTTGAATTTTCGGGTCCTTTCGTCCCTTACAGCTTCAAGATAAAAGTATTTTTGTGGCTACTTTTTAATTATAAATTACTTGGCAAGACCAGGTAGACATGACATTTGTGGGAATTGTTTTCTGTCAGAAACGGAATAGGAAAGCTACTTCCACTTGGAAACTGTGAAGCCTCATTAAATCTTGAGGGAATGTGAGTCTCGTTTCTTTAAAATTGCTAAAAAGGGCTTTGGGCATGACAGAAAATGTTTAGTTTTTTTCAGCTACATGTGTGCTTCCACAATTTCATCATAAAGCTCAATTAAACCTAGGCATTTTTACAAGAACTGACACTAAAAGTTTTCTTCAATTTTGCAAATACCAAACATTTCTTGTGATTTTTTTTTTCCTACCAAAACCATGCAGTCTGCAAGGGCTATGGATTTTTTTTTTTTTTTTTTTCCCAGGAAAATGTGAGTCTGATTTGATTTATTTTTACCTTTAGTTTCTGTGCAAGGTGTTGGTTTTTTCGGGTTGTTGACTTCTCATTTCAGAGCACATTAACTCAGTCAGAATCACCATAGGTGGTGAGTGTCATGCAATGCTTTGCTGATACTCTATCTCTTTGTGAATCCAGATGTGCCTGCAGATGTCACATGCTAGCAATTTAATGGCAGGTGGTAATGCTTTTCATAGCAAATATGCAGAACTGATGAGCCTTTGCTCCGTCATTATTCCCCATGGGAATAAATATGCTTATGTCTGCGCTAAAATTTGGATTAAAGATCTCAGCAAAGACATATTATGGGAAGGGAACTTAATTGAAGGTGTTGCTTTTTAACCAGTGTTGATGAAGAGAATATGTATGCAGAGTGCTCTAAAAAAGTATCTTTTATAGCTTCTTTTCTTTCTTTTGTCGCAGTCTTGGGTGAATTACTTCGAAAAAGTAGTTATGGCTACCAGTTACTACTACAAAAAAGGTAACTGGTTACCTGGAAATGTAACTCTAACATTCCTTAAAACACTTTTTTTATATGTTAAGGAATTCCAACATATAGTATATATTGCAATAAGAAAATATAAATGACTAAACACTCTGGAACATACTATAAAGTACGTTCAACTTATTAAAGAAAATGAAAATATACTTGAAATAAATGGGCACGTAACAAAAAGAACTGCAAACAGGATTACTGTACACCTATCTATCCATAAATTTATAATTCTAAACAGAATTATTTCTACATTTTTTAATATAATAATAAAACATTTAGGTTTTTTTCATATGTATTGCACATCCACAGGTTGTACCTGGGTTTCAAATAAGTATAAAATTAAATTATGCTTGTTAAGCAATGTAGTGTAGAGTAAATGGGCCAAACTGTCACAACTTCAGACAGCAGTATTTTCTTCCACACAAAAGTAAACAGCGGAAGTGTTTTAAATGTAAAACTGAAAGTTAAATGAACTGTATAACAAAATGGAGGTATGAAAATGCCAACAGGTAATAAAAAAAATAAACTCCATAGCAATCACGAGCCAATGGTCATCTATCTTAAGTCACACAAGTACTGCTGTCACAGTAAAAGTCTAGTAACGGGTCTTGTTTTTATGTCCTCTGCTTATATTCAAACATAAGGCACTTTTATTTGCCACATCCAACTTTTACATCCATCAACCCAATCAAGTGGTTATATCTCAAAACAAGGATATTCTCAAACTTCTCATCAGAGAGCCTGTTCTTCTTTGGAGTGAACATAAGCTTCCCAAGGCTAAACGGTCTCTACCGGGGCACTCGATGGTGTGGCTGCAATTTAGCTTAGCGAAATTTTCCTAAATAGTGCATATCCATTTAGAGATTTCAAATGATCTGTGACTTGACTTTCAGTAGTTTCAGAGGTGTCATCCTTGTGTTCAGAGGGGGGAAAAAAGTCTGTTGCTGAGTCTGTACCAAGTTAGTGTGCTGGTACCAGTTTGCTGGACTTGGTCAAGGAAAGCTTTTTGGAACTGAGCTAGCAGACCTGCCTTGGTCATGTCTTTTATTTCCTGTGTCCACAGCCAACGTAATTTGAAGCTGGGCAGAGTCATAGCAGCCACCTTTGTAAATCTTGTTTTGATTGCCTGAAATTAAATTATATAAAGAATAGGCTATATTGTACATTTTATCTACACACACACACACATATCACAATTATAAATTAAGTGCATCTTTAAACATATATTTCATTTGATTTTCATAATTGTTGATTTTTTTTAATAAGTGTATGCTTTATGTTTCTTTACAGCAAAAGGCATTGCAGCTCTATCATTTATAGGCATACATACAACTGTAAAACCTAAAATGAAATTTATAAAAAATCTAAATGCATTTTCCATCCATTGTATAAAATGCAATTGGTGGATAATTTGGTAAATACATAAGTTCATGTTCTTACTGTGACAGCTGCCTCTGGAAGAATAACAAGAATTTGCAGGTCATTTCTCAATTCCAGGGTCTTGAACGTCAGACTCTCCAGTGTGGGTAGGAGTCTGCCATAAAAAGTCTTGTCCTCTCCCTGAAGAATGTCCAGGGCTGCTTTAAGTGGCCTCATGACAGTGCAGTACTCCCCGATGAACCTATGTTCCTGTTCTGTCACAGCTGTCAACCCAAACTTGGAGAAGTTGGTGTTCAGTTAAACCAGAGAGATCTCAAAGATTCAAGCCAGGGACTCTTAAAAGGAATTAGATCTCATGCATGGGACTAGCAGTTTGTTTGCAACAATGCCATCCGCTGTCTCTGGAACCACTGTTGAATGCACTTCATAGTAGTGATGTATCTCTGGCCCTGACAGCAACCATTTGTCAACATCATTACAATAAACAAGATTCAATGTGTGTGAAGCACATCTCTGATGTGGGGGCAAAGTGATGACCACACCAGCATTACCATTGTCATTATCATCACCCAAACAGTTGAAGGTGTTGTTCATGTTCATAAAAGTCACCTCAGAGTTAACCGCCTTAACTGGCTGGTACATTTTCAAGGTCTTGGCAAAATTAGAGCCATTGTCCATCACTGTTGAAGTTATTTTGTGGGATATGCTCTACTGTAAACCATGATAGCTTTTATTATGTGTAGTCCAAAGTTTTCTGAAGTAGAAATTCCTCAAATGTCTTTTTTAATTCAACAAAAAATGTTGCCTATCTGTGTCTATCTATTTGGAAAAGGTATTTCTGCACGGTGGGTTTACCACTACTGTCATCAGTGTCTCTATAATGGGAGACTTGAAGAAATCTGACTTGACTGTTGATAAAGGCAGCATATTCTCGACAACATACCTTACAATCAGTCCACAAAAACAAACACGGAGGTTTGTGGAATACAGAAATCAAACTTAAACAGCTTGGATGGCATCGACCCATCTCTTTTGGTTACCAAGCTCATGTTGGCCTCACCTGGAATTGGATTGTTGGCTAGCATGTACACCGCTGTTCTTGGTGACTAGCTTGGTTAAAGCATGTGACATTAAGAGGTGCTTCATGAGTTCTGAATTGCTTACAGCTGAGGTATAAGAGTTTGTTGTTCCAGTGCATAAATAAGATTTCACATATAGATTATTGCCTTTTAACTCTGAGAGAAAAAATATGTCTGTACTTCCACTTAACGCTGCTATTGAATTATCTGAGCTCTCCACAACTGTGTGTCTGTCTTCTTTGTCGATCATTGGTGGTATAACGATGGAAACAATAGTTAGATGACCTGTTACTGAAAAAAGAAACACCATTAGTAATGCGGTTTTATCTGAACACCATTGTTCCCATAAGTGCTCACATGTTTTAGACTAACAAATTTAATACGGAAAAGATAAGATTAGTAAATAGAAAAGCTTCTTTTCAAATGATGATTCAAGTTGCAAAGGGAAACAATCTTAGCAAAGTAATGTGGTCCTCTGTGAAAAAGTAATTGCCCTCTGGAACTCCTTTGACTGCAAAAAAGACAAAAAAAATAACTGCTGTAAGCATTTATGATAACTGGCAATGAATCTTTACATTGCTGTGGAGAAATTTAGGCTCACTCCTCTACGCAGTGTTGTTTTAGTTCAGTCTCATTTGAAGGTTTTCTACCCACCTCAAGAGCTTTTATGCTTAGGGTCACAAACGGATGGCCAGACGTTCCACTTTTGGACTTTCTGCTGGAGTAGTGTGTATTAGCTGTGCTTCTCAGGGTCCATTTTCCTTCATCTTTTAAATGTGTCACTGCTCCAACGCACCGGATTCAAATGACTTCACAATTTTTTTTTGCATAGTCTCTATTATTTTTGAATCCTGAACTCTGACCTTAAGTGAGGTAACTGAGGTCTGCAGTGCTTTGTGTTGCTCTGAGTTCTTTCTTGGTCTCCTGGATGAATCTTAAAATGTTTATTGGAGTCAGTTTTGTAGAGCATTCACTCCTGGGAAGATGCATCATTCCAGATGACAATTATTATTATTTATTTTTTTTATCTGTGCATGAGTTTTGTTATGTTGGGGAAGGATGTGTTGCTTTTTTAAAATGTTTTAGCCAACCTTTTAGGAAAGTACTTGATTCTAGGAAGGGCAGTACTGAGGGCTGGGTGTGACACATGACACTGAACTTAGCTGCCCTAAAAGAAAGAAATTTTATTTACATCATCGCTGATGACGGACCAGCATTGCAGAGTAATAGAGAGCATTATGTTTTTAAAAAGAGTTTATCTTAGACCTTAAATCAAAAAGGAAAAATAAAAATCTACCTCAAAGTTCACAAAAAATGTGATGTCTCTGTACTAAAATTTCTGTTAAAATTGTGAATAGCAAAGAGTAAAAAAAAAACTGTAACCACCTGATTTAAACATGTAGCAAGGGGGAGAAATACCAACAAATAGAGTATATTGGGTCAGATAGGGCTCTTTCCCTCGGAGCCTCCTTGTCCCAAAATGGGTCCATTAGCAAATATAATTTCAGCTGTTACAGACGACTGAAACCCTATCATAGACATGCAGACTCTGTGGGCAAACTGAGAAAGAGACATAAACACACAGCTATTCCCAGGGGCACATACGCTCTAATATACAGCTTGCTCCACAAACATAGAGACACTCAGACGACAGCACAAGGAGTCGGCTGTATTTTTTCTTTCTCTCCTAAACAACCTGATCTGCCACCAGATCTCAAAAGCATCCCATGAAACATGGGGGGGGGGGGGGGGGGGGCAAAAGTCATCCATATATTACAGAAAGAGTGTGCAAAAAGCACTCAGAGCATCACCCAACAGTTTACCCACTTTTTTCCAGTAGGTTAGCAACTTTCTCATTATAAAGTAGATAAGATGCAGCAACACAGAACATGTGATATGGGTCTGAAAAAGGGAGAATACTGTATGTAAAATAGAAAACTGAAATGTAGAAAACATAGGAAAAAAAAGGTACCTTTTTTACATTTAGTTACATCACAAACTTCCAAAGACTTTTGCTGGATATTAAATAACGGATGAACACAAAACAGCAGATAATTGTAAAGTAAGGAAAATGATACACGTTTTCCAAAATGTTTCCTCAATAAAAATGTTAAAGGCTTGGCATGCATTTTCAGCTCTTCTGAGTCATTGGTTTGTAGAGCTATCTTTTGCTTGCAGTTACAGCTGAAGTAACAGCAGGAAAAAGGCATTTCTTGCGTTTGGGAGTATTTCTCTGCCAATGTTGCACATCTAGTGCCTAACCTTTTTAGCTCAAGTGCAGTCTGTTTGGACTGATAATGTCTGAACATAAACTTTTGAGTGTAATAAATCTAAGTTTGAGCTAGGGCTGAGCCATTCTTTTTCATTTGGGAATATCAGAATAAAAAGGGCTGGATGCATATGCACAGGACTCTTTGGAGATTGATTTGCAAAATATTTTTTTGCAAGTGGTATATACTTCACAATAATGTTCTACTTTTTATTGGTCTATCATACATAAACCTAATAAAACCCACTGAGGTTTGTGAGTTGTAAAAGTACAAGAGGTATAACTACCTTTGGAAATCAATCTCTCTCTCTCTCTCTCTCTCTCTCTCCTCCTCTCTCTCTCTCCTCCTCTCTCTCTCTCTCTCTCTCTCTCTCTCTATATATATATATATATATATATATATATATATATATATATATATATTAGGGCTGTCAATCGATTAAAAAAATTAATCTAATTAATTATATACTCTGTAATTAATTAATCTAAATTAATCGCATATAATTTTTGCTGTGAAAGTATTTTTAATATTTAAATTCAAATGATTCAATGAATAATCAGCATTCTTTTAACAAAGTACATTCATAAAAAAGGCCTATTCATAAAATATACATCCAAATATTTCCATCTTACATGCTACTTTTACTGAAACATCACAGAGAGAGGGCTTAGTTTTAAAATTGAGCTGTCATTGGAGCAAATTCATAAACAATTGTTTTCAACAGCAGACAAACTGAACTAAACAGATGCCAATGTCAAACTGAACTCACGTCAACAGGAGACATTAACTGAAATAATAATAAAAAAAGATAACCTGAATTTAACAGACGTCAACATATTCCATATTCCAATCTACTTTTTAGGCTAATTATACACAATTTAGACCTAGTGCTATTTTAACAAACAAGCATTTTATTAGTTGTTATCTCTTATCTGATGTATTTCTGATGTTTGGCACTTTGTTTTACCTCGTGTTAAAGTGCTCTTTAAATAATGATGACATTCATGATGATTATGATCAGAATAAACTTTTCCATCACCTCCCAGAAGCTGGAAAGAAAAGAGACAAAAACATTTTGTCTCCTTTTCACACCTCACTTAATAACTCTAATATTTTTGTCTAAATACTTTAGCCTAAATATTTTAGGCTAAATAATTACACTTTTTATTTGTTTTTCTTCAATCCCTCGGTGATGTTTAGTAATTTCTGCCAAAGGCTGCAGCATTTTGATTTAATTCATCTGAATGCAGTATTTGCAAGCCATACTCTGTTTGGATGAAAAAAAAAATGTCTGTGATTGGCTTTAACAGGGGAGCGAGCGCACAGCTGGTGCGCGCGAGCAGAGATGGAACTCACCGCGAGGACATTGGGTTGAGAAGAGTTTTTCAGACCGTGCCAGACCGGTTTTGAGCGTTGAGTTGTTTCACTGCGCGCTTGGATTGGTTCCTGCGCGCTCAAACAGAAGGCACGAATATCGCTACACTGTTTCACAGAGTTGAGCGGCAGCGCCGTCTTCTTCTCTGTCTTCTCGCGCCTCCCCTGTGACTCTTTGGCGCCCCCCCAGGGGAGGCGCGCCTCACCGATTAATCTGCGTTATTTTTTTTAATCCGTTATTTTTTTTTAAATTAATTAATCGAAATTAACGCATTATTTTGACAGCCCTAATATATATATATATATATATATATATATATATATATAGATAGATAGATAGATAGATAGATAGATAGATAGATAGATAGATAGATAGATAGATAGATAGATAGATAGATAGATAGATAGATAGATAGATACATTTTTAGAATATTTTGTGCCCCTACTGGTGATTGGCGACGACAATGATTTTTATTTTATTTACTATTTTTTTGGAGGTGAGGGTGGGCTAGAGGTATGCTCAACCCTATTTGAGCAGAAATCCCCCATCAGTCACAGCTGGAATTTTTTTTTGTCTTGTCCTAAATCCTTTAGGACAAGACTTTTTTCCCCTTCAACAAAAGCCTTGTGAGTTTTTTATTTGGTAAATAATTACTGAAGGATCTTTCATCATGCCATTCACTCTCATGTTGTCGTTGCTGTTGTAGTCTGACTCTTCAGTTGGTTTACGTGTGTTTGAATGACACTCACGCCCGTGCATCTAAACTGTCAGCGGTGTGCCTTTGATTGACAGGTGTTGTTAATTAAAGCTATAGTTGGTAATC
Source organism: Fundulus diaphanus (assembly GCA_037039145.1). Lineage (NCBI taxonomy): Eukaryota > Metazoa > Chordata > Actinopteri > Cyprinodontiformes > Fundulidae > Fundulus > Fundulus diaphanus. The sequence continues at coordinate 27,979,215 of CM073137.1, forward strand.
CTGTTCAGAAACACTTTTTATTATACTGGGTAAAATCGTCCTTACATCTGGAAAGTAGTCAATACCATTATGTATTGAGAAAAAGGAGGTAAAAAAATGCGCACTTCTAGTGTTTATGCAGACCTCTCAACTTTTATCAAAAGTTAAGAGTGAGATTATGCTAATTTGGGGGCGGGGCTTGTTTTGGGGGCGGGGCTAACCGGACCCTGGAAGAGCCGGTGGAGTCAACTCCATCTCATTTTTATCCCACCAGACATTGAAGTAGACATGTATTACTTGTGTTAAAAAGAGAAAGAGACATATTAATACCTTATTGTTCAGTTAATGGATTAAAACATAAAAAATACACAATTGTTCAAATAATACTGAATAAAATTAAGTAGTTTTAAATTATTGACCGAATTATTATACTGTTACACATTCATCTATTGGTTGTTTATCATTGTAAATCTATAACCTGATTGGTGAATCAGGCTGAGTTTCATCAAGCCTTTATGATCCCCTCAGCAGCAACACTGAAGCACACAGAGGTTCCCGCTGCGTCTTTACGCACGATCCAGCTGCTGATGTGTCCCTCCTTTCAGCTCAATGAACTTCTAGACTGTTACAGTTTATAACCATTATCACCTTTCACAGCGACAGGTTTCTCAGTCAGTCGCCGCGCTCACCAGACAAATCTCTATTGCTCTCGTCAGTGCACTCTGGGCGGTGAGGTGGGCGGATTTTACCTCCGTGCGCTACGTGCGAGGGATAAACAGCGGGGAAAATGCATAATTACTGTAAAGGGCTCCTGTAGAGGGAACAGGGGTGAAGCCCCTGATGTTACAAGTTCTTTAAAATGACCCTTAACAGTGCGCACCTGAATTAAAGCGCAAGGCAGCACGCCCACCGAAGCACCACTGAATCTATGTTGTTAAAAACGAAACAGCGTTAAACACAGCTACAGCTCTCCTATTGACTTTAACTGGCACACGTTGCTACTGATGTGAGGACATTAAACGTAGTGGTTCACGTTTTGAATGGTGAACGGTGATAAAAGCACCTGCTCCGAGGGAAAGGAGGGGGGAGAGGAGCAAGCGCGGAGGTTAAAAAAATGCAGAATTAATAAAAATGAAACTTATAAACAGACTAAGTGGCGTTTTAAACCGCATCTGGTTAGCAGAACTGTTTTATGATCCAGCGTGCAGCCATGACTGGTTCTGAATGAACCGGTCATCTTGACGCAGCTCCCCCCGCCCCCTCCCCTCCCCTCCTTTGTACGCGGTACAGGACCTTACCGGCTCACTTTCACCACTGTTAAGACTAAAATTATTCATAACTCTGATCACTCTTCCTGCTGCTCTGTTAAAAAGAACTGCAGCAGGAATTACTGATGGCCACAAGCTGTGAAAGAAGCCGAAACAGCTCAGCAGAAGGCGGAGTTTTGTCGTCCGCAGCCCAGATGGGCTTTGTGATTTTTATGCGTGAGAAATTCCATGTTTGCGTGTGAAATGTCATGTGTTGCGTGTGAGCGTGTGAAGTTAGTGAAATGCGTGTGTCACACGGTCAATGCGTGAGAGTTGAGAGCTATGGTTTATGTATCTGGTTAGCTTAGCGGTTAGCGGCTAGTTTAGCGGTTAGCTTCAAACTGTGTTCATGTTTATGAGAATAAGAGGAAGGCCTCAGTAGAAAAAAATAAGACCAGAGTGCATTTGGGAGTTGTTTTTTTCACATGCAATCCCCCTGAAGAGCGGAAGAGTAAGGTAAGGGGGTCTTGCGCATGCACATTTATTCAAAAAGGGACTTGGGGAAACTTCTGGAAAAATCGCCAACCCTAGCTGTAATCTGATTGGATCAAGACATAAACATTAAAAAGCCAAGATATATTTTCCTGCAGTTTTGATGGGGGCAGTGCCCTTATTGACAAGCCTCTACAAGTGAAATGTGGGGCGTTACGTAAAAAATTCAAATTAGGTTGCATCAATAATAACACTGCAGGATAGAGATTTAGATAGACCATTTATCAAGCAGTGAGATTCACATTTAAATTCAATTCATTTTTTTTATAAAGTGTAAATTCAAAACATTTATTCTCAAAGCACTTTACAAAGTCAGTTTTATCTATCAAAGGCAGCATTAACCAGAAGTCCTCAAGAATAATTTAGTCACACATATGTAATAGTACCGCACATGCAACGGTCAACATGGCTAGTTTACTGTGGTAAAAGTGTAGTAAGGACAGAAACACTTCTATTGCACATTATAAGGCTGGCAATGAAGTAAACACAGCGACTGGCTTGGCAGTTGGATGTAACGTTGTATACATCAATTTCTGTTCATGCTTGAGGTTTTTAATATTCATGTTTAATAGCACAAAATGTATGCATGTCATAAATTCTAATGAAAGCATAGTGTAATAAAGTTAATAGAGTTAAATAAAGGTAATTTTATTAAATGGGAAACATTTTGGAGCAATGAAAATGTACTGATTTAGCACTTTTGGGGGCTAAATCAGTATGTTGCACTATGCACTGTCACCAACATTACACATGCTAGAATGAGACAACATTGGGTCTTACCACACCTGGGGGTAAGCCTGCATTAAATATAAACAATATGACAGCTATAGTTCCTCCTAAAAACATTGAGATCAGCGGTTGCACTCTTATGCCCACTTAGTAAGATTAACTACACACAAAAAAACAGTAAGGATTACAGTAACTAAAATGTTTTCTGTGTATATAATCAAAAGGGGCTGTGCATAAGTGAAACAAATATTAAATATACATGAAGGTGAAAGTAGCTAGCATGCAAAAAAGTCACAAAGCAAAGGACGGCCAAGAGTGAAGCTTAAAGAAATTGTTTTCTCCTTGGTTTGCTCTTGAAACTTTTTTTTTCCTGCACCTGCAGCGTTCCTCAGAATTAATTTCTCCTCAGGCTTTTTACTTGTGGTTAAATTAAATGATTCTGCTGGATTTTTGTAGCTTAACTACACTGTTACAAGAATTCAATCACACTTTTTTATGGTAATAAGGAGAAAGCCTCTGCCTTTTTTTCCACTGGTGGCCTGACTACGTTTCTTGTTATCATTAATTGTGTTTGACAGCTTGTGTTTTACTAATTCTGTCTCCAAGTGGAGGCATCTGTTTTTCATTTAAACCTCACAGCCATAGGGAATCCCTCTCGAGGCACATTGCATCTGCTCACCCAAACAAACAGGGTACAGAAGCACAAACACAAGCATTTTTTGGCACCAGTAATACGATGATGCCGCATTTGTAAATGTTAGGGAAAGTGTGAACAAAAAAATAGGTTCCTAAATAGAGAGATTCCCTGATATGTGAAGGAAAATAATAATAAAAAAAAAAACGTTCAGGCTGCGCATTATTATTGTGCCTTGACACACACAGTGCTCAGTTTACTTCCATGTCAATAAGTTTCCATTATACAATCTACAATCTTCATGCAATGCCCCTTGCTAAATCTTTCCCTCTTCAAAATGCTGATGCCCAGATAATTATAAACTAATCATTGGCTCAACCGGGTCAGTGCATGGCCAAATTAAAATTAGGAATAGCTCCATGCCATGTTAACTGTTTTAATAGAGGTGTGAATGCAGACAACACACACAAAAAAGAAAACTATTCCTAATAGGTGTTGTGGGTACATGTACATAATTTCAGTATAAAAACGAAAATATCAAATTGAGGTTTTACAAAGAAAGAGAGAGCTGTACACTCACTTACTAAAACTGGCTGTAAGCATTTTTGCATATATACTCATATTTCATTTGATAGGATCGTAGCCTTGAGGCTGAGAGTCTATCGGCATGTAGTGGATATAATGTATATATTTTATTGGAGCTGCAGTGTCTAAGTGAGCTTCACTGTTTGTATAAACACCGGCGTAAACTGACCATTACATCAGTTTACAAACGTTTCCAAGGTATTTCACTGTTTGCCACAAAATGACACATATTGAATCAGCCCTCTTTTCCATTACCGGTTGCCTTCAAAATGTTCAATAGCAAATCCATATAATGCTGTTGGCCTTGTAAATAATAATCTAATCAATTTTCATTTGTAAGCTGATGATTTGGGGGACCATTGAAGTCTTAAACATATTCCTTTATAAAAGATGTCCTGCTTACTCTTAGAATTTCCCACCAGGCTAATGTACAAATCATGGCAAGAAAAGACTGGGCGTAGTTAGACCATCAACCTATTATGAAGCAGTCTTTCTGGCCCAGTCTGCACAAAAAGGATTTTATTTTTCTTGCTAACAAAAAAAAAAAAAACTTTTGTCTCCCATGTTTGTAAACATGATTTCCATGCAAACACACACACACATTTCCATTTTGTGTGTAGTTAATGAGGATGCTATAACTGTTTGTATCTTTTGTTTTATTTTTAACATGTAAATGTGAAGGCTAATTTTAAAGTTAAACACGATGTTTCTGAATGTAGATAGCCATGAATTTACAAATGCGTCTGAGTCGTCAGTGACATTGTTTGCATATCAACATTTTTAGACCTACATCATGTTGTGGGAAAAGTTCTGTTTCAGTGCTGTCTTGATAGGGCTAGTGAAAATGAACTTAGCTTCCCAAAGTGATTTAACAAGTGGGGCACATACTGTTTAACGTGGGACCATCTTGGTCTGGAAACATTTTCTTCTTGTAATCATTTAGGTTATATTTCCTCTAATGTAAAAAAGCTTGATGACGTTAAACGTGTCACAAAAAAAAACAAAATCAGAAGAAATCTGTAAGGGGCTAAATACTTATTTTACACATCCTTTGTGTACCTGCTTAATCTTCCAAATGAAGAAATACTTAACCTAAGAACAAAACAACACAGTGAAAGAAAATGGACATAGTGGCCTAAAATTTTCAAGCCAGTAAAAATAATCAAGTGGCAATATGTCAGTGATATTTTAAATAAAAAAAAATGAGTACAGAGTAGTAACATCATGGGTAATCAATAGTGTTTGTTACCACTACTTAAGGAATTTAATTTCTGCAATTCCTTAAGTAGTGCATATAAACTAGAAGTTTGTATGCAAATTTTGTGGAAATCAAACAATACTTAATTTAAATTTCAAGTGATTGCAATGAGCAAAACTTGGATAACAAAAGAAAAGGCTGTAGGGTAAGAGTTTTTTTTGTATGCGTGTAAATCGTAGGAATAAGACTGGTGGTGTAGTTGTTTTTTTGTACAGCAATGTAAAGTAATTGATACTACAGTTGTTGATGGAGTGTTGGTAAGTTTGACAATTGAGATAAAGACTGCTAAATTCAGAAAAGATTGAGTATTTTACACTTGAAAGATTCTTTGAGAATTTGTTTGCAGTGACCGTAATATTGACCTGTTTAAATGGAAAGAACAACAATTAACAAACAATTTTTGTAATATAATGTTTAGTTTTGATTCAAGGCCTCTCATCAACAAATCTTCCAGAATTAGTAAAGAAAGTGCCACACTTATTGATAATATTTTTACTAATTTGCATGTTCCAGCAACTTGGGGTTTATTTTGTAATGATATTAGTGATCATATTCCCATATTTACGATTTTGCATAACTGGTTGATGTAAGTGAGCCAACTTCCACTTTTGTAAGAAAAAGGACTCGGGGAAAGCATCGATGGTTTAATTAAAAGTAACAATAATAATGTTCCTTTGGGGGAGTGATGGACGTGACATAATTGAGATTGTAAGAAAATTCTAATCTAAATATTATATAAAAGAAAAAAAATGTTAAATCAATAGCAATTCTGTATAAATCTAGAAATATATTAAATCATAAGGCTTTACATCTAATCTACTGTTCACTCATACTTCCCTATGTATCATGTTGTGTGGAAGTGTGGTGCTCCACATACAAATCAGGAGCAAATTATATAGTTCTATTACAAAAGCCAGCTATAAACGTTAATAAGGCTGGTTACTATGAACATACAAAACCACTGTTTAAACAATCTAATATAATAAAAGGGAGGCCTTTTAGTTGTTTTCAGTAATGCTGTTAGTATCCCTATGGGACTTACTATGCAGATTAGCATCATGCTAACTATTAGGTTGTGTATTTTCAGTTTTTTATTTATTTACCAATTAGTGTATAAGAAACAAACATCACATGTAAAACAAAGGTCTTAAGCTACAAAATAATAATAATATTCAACCAAATACAAATAACAGAGGAGAGACAACTTACTTATCTTCATCTTGGCTGATTTGTATTATTACTTTCCTTTTCTCTAATATTAGTTGGGAGGAATCTAAGTCACAAATATTTCGAGTGGAAGTGGGGGAATCCCATTTTCTCTTTCCCCTCTGGTCTTTGTATCCTCAGTGGCATTAACTCCCTGGCATTGACAGGTTGTACATAATTGTAGAATATATTTTATTGAAATATTCAAATAGATTTTTCTGTTTTTCCAGTTAAGCAGTATTGTTTTATTGGTGACTATTAGGGCCACAAGCAGCATTTTTTTTGGAACTTCTGTTAAATTCTTCAAGGTTACCAAGTAGGCAGATGGAAGGTGATAGTGGTATGTTGTGGCCAGAGATTTGAGACAGTTTGATGATTATTTCTTTCCAGAAGTTTTGTATTGGTGGACAGAGCCAGAATGCGTGGAGGTGGTTGTTAGGTGTGTTAAGTGTACAGTGTGTGTAAATGTCTGATTCTGTGAGTCCCATGGCGTGCAACCTGTGCTGTATGTTTTCAGTTGTAGTTCAGTGTATGTGAATTATATGCACATTGTTTGGTATGTATTAATGCTAATGTTATGTTTTGTATATGATTTATTGCAATAATAATTGTTGTTTGAATGTAAGTTGTGATATAAAAGTAATGTGTTTTATTTTTGTATGTTCCAGTTTCACAGCATTCACTCCAGTAAATGTCAAAACAATAAGATGCTTCCGGGTGTTTATTGACACTAGTTAAGGTCTAATACATTGCTAAAAAAAAGCTATTCTGTAATTGTTGCATCTTTTGTACATTTTTATTAAGGGTCTTAATGATACAACAAAAAAAGAGATACATGGTACTGAGTCCAAGTTAACCCTCAGACAGAACCAGATAGGAACATGGTGAATGGGAGCAACAACAAGGTCCGTGGAAATCAAAGCCGCCAAGTGATGCCGTGTATCCTTCCACATGCAACAACTCTGCAACTTCCTCCTGGCACAGATTAAGCCTTGTAAGTCCTTTCTTGAGAGAAGTATTGAATACAAGTGTTGGGCCCAATATTTTTCCGACAGAGGAAGCAGCATCCTTCAGCTGTGATGATAAAGGATAGATTTATCTGGATCAAGTTGGCTAACATCTTTTTATAAGAAGAAGAGAGATGGATTTTTCATCTAACAGACAGAATGAAAGCAAGATAAACGCGGACTTCTGCCATCTTACATCATGATTCACTCTTAAAAATGTCAGAACAGTTCATGCAAACCCTAAACTTTTAACTGCTGCCAGGTTTGCATAAGATGCTTGTTTACAAGAAGATCGGTGCTCTTTCCAAGTAGGAGTGTCATTTTTACAAACTGCGACAGTAAATGATCCCAGTTGTCTCTGTAAATACGATCTAATAAAGATCCAAGAGTGTTTTTACACCTTAAAGTTGCCACAAACCATCACATTTATGACACGGGAGTTGTTTTAAAGTGATATTGGAGAACTATTTTCCATTTCATCAAAATGAAGATGCTAGTAGAGTTATGTTTTACAGATCAGATATTAGCTGGTCATGTATTCAGATCACAACTCTACTTTAAACTGTTCAAATTACCCTTTACATTACTGATGGCTTTGGTTGTGCTTTAAAAAACGTGGATAATTGTAAAAAAATTAAATAAAAAAATATGGGAAAACCAAATGCCATTTCAAGTGTTTTTTGGACTTAAAATATTATGCATTTAACAGTGAACATAACCCACAATGACCTAAAATCTAAACTATCAGCAATTGTGTGATGTGAAAAGTAAACATTTTCAAAACAAATCTGGCCTGTGGTATGATTATGCTTTTTTTATTTGCTGTTCGGAAAATGTGAAAGAGATGTATGAGTGGCCCGGATAAAGAGTCTATTTTAGGATTGAAATGGTCAGCGGTGGTTTAAAAAAAGTCGTTCAAGGAAAAGAAAAAACGCAATTTGTCACAGCTACATTTTCTCACCTATCTCTAGACAAACAGAAAAGCATAACCAAGTTCCTTTTAATGAGTTACGCTGCTGTAGCCCATCTCACTTTGTCACATTTCCAAATAGCTTGACGGCAAAGAAGAGCAGAGTAAAACTGAAAGACAAGTAAGGATTTGGCAAAATTTGTAATCCAAAACATCTGTTTGACAGTAACTTATTTTCACGCATAAAAACAAAACTCACTATTGGTCATCTCAAAATAATTCCCAAATCAACTGATATATATATATATATATATATATATATATATATATATATATATACACACACATATGTTTTAATTTGAGTTAAGGATGGTGAGTTTTTACCCATGTCAGCTTTTTATTGTGAAAACCTTTGTTTTTGCAAGTGCGTCCTCACAGGATTTCCTCTCCATATACCCTCTACCTTACAGCTCTTTTCTCACCCTTAGCTACGACAATCTGCTGTCATCCCTCTCATCCCCGTTTTTGAATGTTCAAGTTCATTCTTTTTCCTTCTCTGCAGCATGCCTGGTTTTCATTATTACGTCTTCTCTTCTACTCTAAACATGGAAACATTGACCTCTTTTCCTACTAACTTTTTTTCTGCTTTATTTCCTGTATTTTAATCATGTAAAGCACTTTGCATTGTCTGTGTACTGAATTGTGCTATATAAATAAATTTGCCTTGCCTTGCCTTGCCTTATAGGGATCCAACTTCGAGTGAACTGAATAGGAAGGTTAAGCTTTTATCATCAAAAACATCATACATTATGATTTTGTGATATGATGCGGTACATCACATTATGTGTTGTAATGAGAAATCCTCAATTAATTGGAAATGCCTGATTGTTTCATTTTATGTGCGTCATTGCTGATGAACATAATTATATCAAAGTCGAAGCTACTAAATACATCCAGATCGCTGAAGTGTCGCCATTTTTTACATTTTTACCAATCATTCAGAGGGTACTTATCCGGAAAGAAACCCCTGCCCTAAACTTGATTCTCTTTCTGGAGTTATATATTTATGATCAGATGAGGAAAACATTTACCCATTTTCCCTCAATGATAGGAAGTTCATAAGATTTCAAGATAAGGTTTTCAAAGATAACACTATACCAACTACCAGGGATGGTGGTGGAAGTACCAGGCTGTGGGGCTTTGTAGATGGCATTGATGTTTGTGCAGTGCACAAAGTGGATGAAACGATGAAGAAAGACTACTACCTCCAAAATCTTCAATTTGTACTCAATCAATAAACTGTCATAGTTTAGACACAATTGGCTTTTTCAATCACTGTAGTTCAGATGGACTAAAAAGCAAATCAGATCAATTTCAATCAATTTCAGATTCAAGATGAGTTTCAACTTCATACAAAACTAAGGAAGTCCATGGCAGAAGAGAGAGTGGAGAACATCTGGCAGGAAACAACACAGCATTGGTAACAAGGAGCACCAACATAGAACCTGGATTCTGTCAAAGAGGTAAAGAATCTGATGGGCTTTTTAACTATTGGGAGGGTGAATTGACATATGCACCAAGTATAATACATCCGGAGGATGTCACTCAGCTGGTGAAGAAGCTGAGCAGAGAAATGAACATGACTGGATTGCTGTGTGGCATATATTGCAATGAAAAGATTGAGCCCACAGGGAACGTAGTCAAGGCAAGTTTATTTATGACGCATTTTTCAGCAACACGACAATTCAGTGCTGAAAAAAGTGACACAAAATAGTCAGTGTAAAGCCGACTGTGAAGGTCCGACCAGTAAGGCACAAGGACAAAGGCATATATAAAAAGTATTTTCTATTTATTTTTCCAAAAATGTCTTCACAAAGGACTTCCAACATGAAATCCCAAAAATCTAACAAAATGGGCCCAAAAGAAATCAACTAAGGCATACCTAACTCAGAATAACAAACCAAAACTGACCTACCACAGGGAACACAGGGGAATTTATACACAAAGGCTAGCATACTCAAACGAGGAGGGGTGGGAGATGATACAAAGACAACAATGCATAAACATATATAATGAATTCAAACCAACATATTTTGACTACAACACAACTATCAAAACAAAACAACCTAACACCACAGATGTTTTAGCAGTTGTGCTGTTAGTAGAGAGAGAGGTAGATCCTTTAACATCAAGTCCCCTGCTCCCAGCAGCCTGATGGTTTGTTCCATTTTCCGCGTTACACTTCCAGAATTTTATCCCATCTGCCCTTGAGTTCAACCACCAAAGCCAGTCTGCGTTCCAGCACAGCCAGCTTTCGGCTCTGCTGCTTCACCTTCCAGGTCTGTCCGTTCACTGCCTTAGTGAGCGTGTCATTCGCAGCCGGTAGACTGATCAAGGCCAAATGGCTACCGACATCTGCTGTATTTGCTGATACATCAAAAATCCACCAGATCCAATACGTAGAAATCCAAGTATCCTTAATCCAAACATGCAAACGTTTCAAACGTCCAGGAATGACAAAGTCGAAAGACACACCGTTTTCCATCCAAGAATATAGGGTGTATCCTCCAAAAATAGTCAGATCGGGACAGGACGGGTCCCCCCTTTCGTTGCCTACCTGTCGAAAAAAAATTATCAATAGCATTGAGAGACCAGCTTACCAGATCCATGATTTTTCAGAGTTCGGGTATTATGAAGAAAGTGCTCAGAAAGACAAGACAAAGCAATTAGCAGGAGAGAGGGGGGCAGGGTAGGAGAGCAGATAAGGAGCAGATAAGGAGCTCTGGAGAGCTGAAAGACACGACCGACCTCGAAGAGAGACAGAACAGAATGCTGAAATGCAGAAACTCAGCAAAACAGAGAAATTAATGATTGAAATAAACAAAAATGTGTTTACTAAATGTGTGCACCCATAATAGTAAACAACTTATTGCAAAAAAATATGTTGTGTGAAGATATTTAAATAAATACTAACACTGAGGAAAAGATGGAGGAACCTCCACACCGACTTAAGACAGGACTCAAAAGGATCTTGTTCTAACTAACATAAGAATAGGATTCTAAACCAATACAAAAAGGGAGAACACAAGGAAGAAGTTAGGCACTCAACACAAAAATGATTGAACCACAATGAAGCAACATTGATGACAATAACAAACAACTTGAAATACCAAAACACAAAGTTCCATGGATTAGGACATTTTCATCACTGCAAAGATCCCAAACACACATCTAAAATGATTTTGAAATAGATAAAGCAGTGATTAAACTTATGTTAGAAACACACTTGTTTTGGTGCAAATGAAGTCCTCCATTTGAAAATGGCCTCCAATGTATAGCAGTTATTTCCAAAAGATTATTAAATACACTTTATAACTCAACCTTTCTGTGAAACAGCTTCGACTGTGTGTGTGAACTCTGTAAAAGAAACACACCAAACACTGTGAGATGATATCAGATGCCTGGCTAGCTGGGATAATATGAGAGGCTTGTATTTGATTAGCAATTAGATGTGCAGACATAGTATCTTTGGGCCTTTATGCTTGATGAAGCCTTTGCATTCTTAACTATCTGCTTATGATTTTGGTTTTGATCTATGCATTTAAAACACCGAAATCAAGCTCCTTGACTCTGCTTAACAACAAGTGCTTGTAGGGTATCATTACAAATGATTACAAGACTGTAATAAAGCAAAATTAAATTAGACTTATTTATGTTTCACACATGATTATATACTTACAAGATGTTCACTTAGCACAGTCAGTAAACAACAGACTACATATGTTGATACAATGCTTCATTAAAGCATTCAATGCCTTATTAACTCATGAGCAAGACTGTTTTAAGTAGGTAATTTAATTCAATGTACTTTATATAGGACAATCTTACAAATTAACAAACATCATCTCAAGGCACTTTGCTAAGAAAAAGTAATTTGTCATTTCATTTATAGTATATTAGCTATTATATATATTATATATTGTTATATTGTCATGAGAGCTGCAGCAGGTGCAGCTCCACAGGTGTTCTTCATGAAGACTAATCAGGAGGGTTTATAAGGAGCAGCAGCCAGAAGGGAGACATCAACAGGCTGCTTGTCCTGATCGGTACGCCTTACTAGTTGGTGGTAATGCACCAAATTGCTGTTTGCCCACTGCTTTTAAATTTCGATTAGACAAAGAAGAAGAGGAAGTGAGACGTCATATCATATTCTTTGATTTATCCAGTGCATTTAGTACATTTCAGCCTGATTTGTTTTGTCATAAACCCCAGAAGACTCAGGAGGAGGCCTCAACAATCACCCGGATGAGAGACTAAATGACAAACAAACCACAGTTTGTGAGATTGACGGATTGTGCGTTTAACCAGGTAGTCAGCAGCACAGGAGCACCACAGGGGACTGTGCTATCACCATTCCTTTTCACTCTTTACATCTCGGACTTCCAATAAAAGACAGACTCCGGTCATCTGCAGAAATGCTCAGATGACTCTGCAGTCGTTGGAGGTGTTGATATGAAAACAATCATCTCATTCTGAATGTGGATAAAAAAGATGATTGTAGATTTCAGGAGAAACAGGAATAGTAACAGCACAATTGCCATACTTGGAGGAGAAGTGGAGATGGAGTATAAATACCTAATTGTACATCTGCACAATAAACTGAACAGAAGACACAACTGTGAAGCTGTCTACAAGGAGGGACAGAGCAGACTGTACTTCCTGAGGAAGCTTAAGTCTTTTAGGGTTTACAGCTGCAGATCTTTTATAAGTCTGTTGTGGAGAGTGTGATCTCCTCTGTCATCATCTGCTAGGGTAGCAGCATCAGAGCAACTGACTTAAAGAAGCTCAAGAAGCTTATGAAGAAGGCCAGCTCTGTTCTGGGCACCCATCCAGAACCTCTGGGGATGAGTTTACAAAGAAGGATTCTTCATAAATTAAAGAACCTTATGAACAACCTTGAGCATCCTCTTCATCAGACTGTTGTACAACTACAGAGGCCCTGTCCCAATACTCACACTCTCATCCTTGAGCCTCTCAAATGCACGCTCCTTTTGAGGGTGAGAGTGCGTCGTGTGTCCCGATTCTCCAGAGTGGTATTTCGCCCCGTTCTCTTTGCGCCCTCGACCCACACTTTGACGCAACCCGTATTGATATGGGTTTCACCGAAGTGTATTACCCACAATTCATTGTTGCCTGTGACGTTTTGAGCCACAAGGTGAAATTACTTGATCTAAATACATACTGCCACCTTAAATAAATGTCACCAATTTTTGTTTCTTAAAACAAATATGGTAGTTATTTTTAAAACAGTAGCAGCTTTTTCAATTTTATTCTATCTGCTTTGTTGAATTTGTTTGATATATTCGCACTCTAAAATATCTGAAAGCACCAAGTAATATTTGGCATGTCAATTTATTGACTTTGTTTTATCTGAAAGTCTGATCAAGTAAGCAATCAGTTATGCTTGCTGTCTGCTATGTATTTTTTTTTACCTCACAGCAGCTGTTGATAAAGTTGTAAAAAATACAATAAAGAAAGTATCAAATACATTTATTATTTTTGCTTGTTTTCTGTAACAAAAAACAGCAATGTCACATCAAGGTGCTATCATTAATGAAAGGCACACAACACAACATATGTTTCCAGTTATTTAATATTTATTTTGGGTATATAAAAATATTCTTTTCCATTCATCCTTTTTTTTTTGTTTTTTACAGCACTAGTGGCTCGTACAGTGGGCTGACAGGAAAGGGGGTATGAGAGAGGGAGACAGACATGCGGCAAAGGAACACAGGTCGGAGTTGAACCTGGGTCGGCTGTGTCGAGGACTAAGGCCTCCGTACAGAGAATGAACCCTTCTGAAACTCAGTTCCTCCCTGGCATAGGGAGAAACTGCCAGCCGATTCCAAGATAAGTCTCTCACTTCTGCTTAAAAGAGATGCCGAAGTGAAGGAATCCGTCTATGCCAGCTTTGTTTGCTTCCTCAACGGACCCCTGACGGAGCTGGTTTCCAGGCAGCGCAGAGCTGAAATGCCGGCAGCGGAGCCTTCCCCGCCGAGGAGAAATCTGCTCAAATGGTGACTGCAACCGGGGTCAGAGTCTGCCTGGAGGACCAGGCCTCCAACCCAGACCACGCCGTTAGCCACATGCTGCTGCAAGGCTAACGCTAGCCTGCCAAGATCCAAGCGCTAGCCCGTTAGCGCTAGCCAACGGGCTAGCGGTCTGAGGGTGAAGAAAAAGGTTTATTGGGAAATGTTTGTAAACCGTGGTGTTTAGAACAAAGGGCTAACCGGTAGTTCGCGCTAGCCAAACATGCTATTAGGCTTGTTAACATCCGGTTTCAGACATTTGAAAAGGGAGTTTGTTTTAAAGCATAAAGCGTAACTGTTCTGCTCCGCCATCCTCCGATGGTGTTATCTGCCTTATTCCCGCATCAATATGGTATATTAATGCCGGTTTTCAAGGCAATTTTGGGAACTTTATGTTGTAACCTCTTAGCCACCGAGTTGCTGCAGCGACCCCAGACGCCCGGAGGGAGAATCGCATTAACAAACTCGGTCGTAAGGGTTTAAATGATTTTACAGGACAAACAGTCTTCAGAATATTATTTCAACAAATAATATTTTGTTTAACTTGGGCTTTGCATTGTGAATGGATTGAAATACATGGCAGATGTTTTAACTCCACTCCATGCTTTTGAAATCAGATCTGTAGTGAACAGGGATTCACTGAATTAATCTGATTATGATCAACCACTTTTGTTTGTCTTTTGTTTGTTTTTGCATGTAAATAGTTCCTTAGCTTAGCTTCTTTTTATCTTCATTTTGCTTAATAGTTTAGTTAAGTTTCACTAGCCTAGTGGAGAGGATTTATTAATCGAAATATTGTGTTAATTCAGGTAAACAGCATTACATAGTGATGTTCTCTGGATGTTCATTTTATTTCTGTTATTAAATTCTTGGACTTGAAAAGAAGTTGTCACTCTTTATTCTATGTGTGTGCAGGTTTTGCTGTTAAAAGATCGCTAGTGCTCGAATTCATCCCTTTCAACCGTTGTCTTGATATCAGCTTAAGAGCTGATCATCACCAGACAATACTTAACAGACAGAGAGTTATTTATGAAACATTAAATAACTTTAAACAGTGCATAATTGCACAACACAGTTATGACACAGAGGCGCAGGTCCATGACACAACCCATGGTGTCCCAATCCTCCTGTTTTGGACGCTTGTAACCTGCACACTCAAACCCTTAAGTGAAGTTCCACCAGGCGCACACTTCATTGAAGTGCGCAGGATTTAGTGTGACTATTGGGATAGGGCAAGAGTGTCTTCAGTCAGAGGCTTCTAAAGAACCACTGTAAGACAGACCACTACATCACCATCTACATCAACTCCTATGAGATTGGACGCTCACACAGATCATTGTCTTACATTTTCAATTATTTATATTTAATTACTTGTTGCCCTATTTAGAGTCAATTATTTAAACTGTATGAGGTGTGTGTGCATGTGTATCTATCGTTGTGAGGACCCAAACGTGACAGTAGACCAACGTTGTGTTGACAATTGGCATTGTGAAGACATTTTGCAAGGTCCACACAATGTAAATTGAGTAGTGCTTAGGTTTCTGGCTAAGAAATGAATTGAGTTTAGGTTAGGGCTAGGTATGTAAGTGCCCTTAAGTTTAAGGGCAGGTAGGGAGTGTTGGCCTAGTGGTTAGAGCAGCGCGCTTGCACTCAGAGAAGGATGCAAGTACCTGGTTCGATCCACAGCGCCTGCACTCTGGGTCCCTGAGAAAGGCCCTTAACCCCAGATTGCTCCCCAGGCGCCGCACATGGCAGCCCACTGCTCCCCAAGGGGATGGGTTAAAAGCAGAGAACAAATTTCGTTGTAATGTATGTTTCAATGACAATAAAGATGATATTACTATTACTGTTTAGGGTGGGTTTAGGGTTAGGCTGGTGAAGATTCTCAGTCATCCAGGTCATGGTCATTCCAAAAAAGTTAAAAAACAAAACAACTGGACTTTTTTTTCTCTGAAGTTTGAAGATGTTTCGCTTCCTATCCAGAAAGCTTTCTCAATTCAAAATGTCTGGAGTAGTGTGGAGTTGCAAGCTTTATAGTACTGCCCAACAAAGGGCTTATAATGGCTTAGATAACATGCAAATTGAACTGTCTTCTTTGTCCAAAATGTTCATATTTTGGACAAAGAAGACAGATTGTTTGAAAGGGGCGTGAAGGAAGCCATCTACGTTAAGAGAAAAAAACCAACCTTAAACCGAGGAGGAGGACTTAGGTTCCAACTCTCAAAAACTTACAATACAGCTATAGGGCTGATTCCAGACAATCATCACCTAAATCCTCACCCTCATACGGGTGATCAACACATCGCTCCAGTAAGCCAGGCCAATAACAACCCTAACGACTCCCCATCGCAGAGGCGTGGACCAATTTGCATGTTATCTAAGTTATAAGGTACTTACTTCTTCACTAGCCATGTTCTTCAGAAAGGTGATGCTGTTTTACTGTGTATTTATCCTTTGCAAATATATACACATGAGGCGACGGAGAGGGGAAAGGAAGGGCCATGTTGCAGCTGGAGTGGAGGTAGAGATAGTCGTGGTTTGTCACCAATGTTCCTCCTAATTTTTGATGTGTCTGAGCAAACACACAAACTCTCTTGATCACTTGAGCGATCACTTGACCTCTGTGAGCAACATCGTGCACACTGAGGCTACATTACGGCTGTCCGAAACCTGAGATTATATCAAGCTACATGGCTTACTAAAAGAATCAAGTTACAGCAATGATTTCTGTTAGATTACTTAGTTTAGATAAAAATGATTTAGCCAGATTACATGAAAAAGACAAAAATCTTGTCATATTTTCATTTCAGAGTAGGGGTCCTGATAAGGAACAACTTAGAGATGTGCATATCTTTCGGAGTTCCAATTTTATTGCCATTAAATTGTTTACATTTTCTGCAGTGAGATTTAGCACCAGCATGTAGTGCTGCGTGCAGCCTCTCTTCTGTCAGTCTGCTCCAGGGCAGTTGTGGCTACTAACATAGCTCACCACCGTCAGGGTGTGAATGTGTGCATGAATGGGTGAATGACTGACCAGTGTAAAACGCTTTGGGGTCTTCAGATGATTTATTTAAATATTCTCAGCCACACATCGCTTTTCTAACACAACAAGGGAATGTTCTCAGTTCTGAACAATTTCTTTGTGCTGCTCTTTTTTTTATGCCAACAGCAGCTTTTTAATAACTTAGGAGACACAGAAAATCTTTCAGAGGCAGCTGTAGGTCGTACTGTCAGGATTGTTATTGTTGCACTCAGTTATAGTTTAAAGGTGTTCCACAGTCAGAGACCCACAAGATTAATAACAGAACTTTACAGAATGAAAGCAATAATTACTGTGAATGCAGTAGGCATTCACAGTTATTGAGATCCTCTTTCGCGTTTTTACTGTTTAAAGTTTGATTCACTTCTCCTCCTACAATTTTTCTCCGATTTCAACCATTCAACTTTTAAACTATTCAGCCTCTTCTGGAATGGATGGCTATATCTTTTTGTACTTTTAACTCTTAAACTTTTTAAAATATTCAGTATTTTCTGCAAATTTTCAGCTTTTTTTTCTCCCATAGGAAATGAATGTAATTCACTAAAATTCCGCTCATTTCAGCTGCTTTTTGACAACTTACTGCTTCAGCCTACTTTCAGCTAGAAACGCCATTCAACTTTTAAAATGTAGTGATATCTTTCAGCTATTATGGTATATTTCAGCTTTTTCATATCTTTTACCATTTTCATATAGTACCTCCTTAAAATAATTTTGGTTTTTCAAGAAATTCAGCAAATAACATGCGTTGCTATGGTCGTCAAGGAGGCAGTTATAGAGTGCGCACTCTAGAAATTCAACAAATTCTTCTTCTCCGAACAACTTCTTCTCAGTCGCTCCATTTTCAACCTATCCACATAAATTATACATCAAAACGTAGGAATTTTTGTCTGGATTCAGGAAATGTAACCCTCATTGCTGTAGCATTTATAGATTTTTCGCAAATCACCTCAGAGCGACACAAACCCGAAACCTCCCCCATTCATTTCCTATGGAGCGGTTTTGAAAAATGACGCCTGAAAATTGAAAACATCACACGTTTTCGCATCGTCGCTACTCCGAAACCGTTTCATGTACAAGCATGAGACTTTCACACATGAATGTCCCGACCCTTCTGGCACTCATAAAAAAGGAATTGTTTGGATAACTGTTACGGTTTTACCGCAGGAACAATTTGTTCGGGAGTAGCGAATGTGCAAATTCCTGAAAACGCTTTTCAGCTGCATTTTCCCACATCATCCACTTTTTTACATCGTCGCTGTGCCTACACCGATGTTTGTACAAACATGAAAATGGGCACCATAGTCCTCAAAAGCCTGCTGATACTCATAGTGAAAGAATTATTTTGATATCTCTTATACTTTTTCAGCTACAGCGATTTGTTCGGGACCGTTTTTAGAGGATTTCTGAAAGTCCATAAAAATCACCTTTATATCATAATTTTTCACGCCTTTATTAAACTTTTTCCAGCAAAAACCGATAGCCTGTCTTCTTCCCCTATCCGTTACGAAATAAACGCAGAAAAAATTACGTCTCTACCATTTACGGATCAGGAGATATGGAGCGTTGTTCGGGGCAAAGTTCTCCATTATAATCCAATGGGACTTATTGTGAGCAAAGTCTCTGCACTTCGGTAGACTGGCCTGCAGCAGAGGTGTGAGTGAGTTTCCATGACGACGGAACTCTGAGGGCCAGAGAGAGAAGCTCCATTGGGATACAATGGCAACTTTCGACGCCCGCTGCAGCGGCTGTGATTAATGTAGGAATCTGAAATTCGCACAGTCACTTCCTCTTAACATTTTTAAATTTTCAAGTGACTTTCAGCCATGTGTCACTTTTCTGTCCCATTTTGGATTTCACATGCTTTCCTATTGGGCCTTTGCTTCCAACAGGATCTGGCATGATGCCCAGACACGACATAATTGGCCAATACAGCACCACCCACATGTGGGAAATGGCGCTACTGACCATTTTGGTCAAATGTTGAGTTCTGGGCCCAGATGTGGTGAGGCTGAGTTGCTAAAGGAGGCCAATCTGACTCATGACCTTTGGTGACCTTTGGTAACATTAAGTATTGGCACCCTTTTTGAGGCACTTCCCAGTACAGGATTTGGACCAAACTGACAGAGTACACTCACCTGGTGATACTGAACACAACCCTGTTAGCGGCTAACTGTTAGCATGTTGCTAACCGGAAGTAGCTCTAGGAAGGTTCTACAAACTTCTGCTTTACAGAGTCTTTACCTCCTTTATACAGAATGCTCCACTATAGATTTGGGCCACGTCACGTAAAGCATCTCCAAGCTAGGAGGTGTCAAACATCCAATGCTTTTCAATGGGGGCGAAACCCCTTATACTCCCTAGAAATGCAGGCCCACATATGGCTACAGTATATTCAAGTTTGAAATTCTACTTCTGCTTTGTTAAATGATTCAGTGTTTAGAATGAGTTAGGAAATGTTTGGTGCCTTACCCTCAGTTTTTTCTTCTTCTAATCATTCAGCTATTGTTCTTTCATGTTCAAATTCTTCAACTTTTTCAACTTCTTCAACTTTTTCAACTTCTTCAATGCTTTTCAGCTATTTTTTCTCTTCTTCAAAGATCTTCTGCATCTTTTGCTCAATCATTCAGCTATCTGCATTCACAGTGCATTTTCGCAGGAAATGCAAATTTTTCTAGTTTATTCTGTGTCAAATTTTGGCAATTCCAGCTCTACTTTTCTATTCATATATTTTAGTTTCCGTTCACCTATTTTTCACCCAACACCGTTAGGACTGCTGCACATTTCTTCACTTAAATAACACCATCTTTACTTCAGCTGGAATTATACATATAGCCTACATGATTAATATAAAGTGAGGTTGTCACAAGACAGTTAATGTCAACTCATTTGTAGAAGGATGGGTGAACAATGCTTGCAAAAAGATGAACATATCAGTTATTCAATAACTCACACCATCCTATCATTACTTGCATTTGTTGAATATAGCCAATTAATGCTTTAGTTGACCATTTTTAAACATAAAAATCTTATAACTTAACCTTACTTGATTAAACTGTATTTTCATACTTGGTCATCATTTGCTGCCCCGTCCTTTCAATGCCTTTCCTAATCAATGTGCCCCCCCCCCCCAAAACGCCTCCTTTTTGTGTTGAATGAGTGAAGTGTGAGAAAATAGCTTTAATTTTCCATCAAATAATTCTCACAGCATTCTCTGCCACCAACTTGCTCTTTCTGCAGCAACAGCATTGTTTCTTATGGTTTAATATTCTCCATATACCTTCTTTAAAGATTTCTAATTCCACTTGTGGGAAATGCGCACTTCGAAGTTCCTGCTGTTGCCATGGTGAATCAGGTTAACTGCGATCCATTGATCAGGGCTTTTTTCATGCTCCTGCTCGCGTTCAACTCATGGTTGATCGGACGCTGTGTTTAGTTACCTGACTGATATCGGCTGTTCTAAAACTGGAAACGCTGAGTATGACAGAGTGAGGTAGAACTACTAAGAGCAGCAGCTTTCTACTTCGGGTGGACCGGCCATTTTTTCTTTAACGGAGTCCAGAACAAAGACGCACACCGCAACCTGCCCAACTAATAAAGACGTCTGTTCCACCCACCAATCAGCGGTGCGCTCAGATCAGCACCTGGCGCTCACAGAGCGAGACCGTGGAAAACCGTCTCACCAGAGTTGCAAAATTGTACAAAATAACTTGGTTTATTATTATTTATTTTTATACAGTTTAGCTTGGATTTTATTTTCTGCGCAGCATAAATTTGCTGTGCGCACTGTGCGTGATTGCGCACGCGCGCAGCTTAGAGGGAACACTGCTTGTCACCCATCTTGTTTTGGTCTACAGACAGCCATCAACAGTGGTGAAATATCGCCTACTGCTCCTTTAACGGAATGTTTTACAGAACAATTTAATTTTCAAGTTTAAGCTTCCAAACTGAGAAATTAGCAGATACAGTATCCTGGATGATTATGAGCAGTAACACATGAAAGCGTCCTCTTGTGATTTATCGAAAATCTTAATTAAAGGTTCATTGGTGTGTTTCACTTGTTTCTGTCTTTTAATTCATGATGATTTTGGCAAACAATATTTTTAAATCTTGAGGGCTAGTGTCCTGCCAGTTTTGTGTCCCTTCTCCAATACACCTGAATTAAATCATAGCGGATTTATCTCCTCAGCTTATCACCAACCTCCGCAAGATCTTGTTAATCACCTTTTCATTTGATCAGGCTGTGTTTAAGTACCGGGACATACTTTGAAGGAACCAGCCACTGCTGCAATTTTCCAGCTTTTATTTTACCACAATAGATAAACTAAACTGACATAGAGCTTTCCAAGTCCTAATATAGTCTATTCACTCACATGCACTCCCAAATATGCAGTTATCAGCAGGCAACTTGATATTCCACAAGATATGTAGTGATAGAAACTGAAATTGAACTCTAAACCTTGCAATAATTAGATGGCAAGGTTCCCCCACAGAGCCAGAGCCAAACCTTGAGCAATGCCAAATATTTTCCCTTGAATTCTTTCTGACTGTCATTGCAGTACCTTCTAGTAATTTTGCTAAACAAAATCAATGGGTATTCTCGAGAAGAAGAGCAGTTAACAGGAGGATGGGGAAAGAAAGTGTCAGGTGAGCTGACCTGAAGGAGTCACTCGGAAGAAGCCTGACTGTGAATGTAAACATGTTCGAAGGAAAAACATAGACCCCTTAGGGAAAAAATACCCTTTTAAATGGGAAATGTGAATATGGAAAGCCCAAACTCCAGTGGAAGAAGAACAAAGTGGATGAATCTGCCTGTTTATTGTTAATTTTAACAGAGAGAAAAGGAAAAATCCTCCAATGGAGCTGTTTGGTCAGTATTTCAGTGTCATGTTTTGTTGCATTAGCTTAGTAGCTTTTCATCTTTATATTTTACATGGAATATAATATGTTCAATGACTGAAGGAGTAGAATTCTTTCCTTTGTTTCTACAGTCAAATTGTTTTGGTTGTTAGCTAAAAATAAAACAATCCTACTAATTATTTGATATTGCATTTGTCTTACTTGTGTGGTTTCCTTGAAAACCCCCAAAGGTTGTGCACACCAGTTAACTAATGAAAACCAAGGTGGATCAACAGTGTTATATATTTGAATTTCTCAGCAAGTGTCAGAAGTTCCCAAAGTAAAAAGTAGATTATTTTTCGTTTAGGCAGTAATTAAACCAACAGAGAGAAACAAACAAATATTCTCACAGCATTATTTTGATTTAGTTATTTTTCCTTGTCAACTGAATCTGGGGGTCAAGGAAAAGAAGTTCTATTGTCCAATTAGAGGAATTGTAAAAAAAAAAAGAAGTTATTACTTTGAAATAGCCATTTTTCAATAAAGATAATAGAAAAAGACATGACATATAAGCACAGCCCACCTCACATAAATTAATAAGAATGTCCAGAGAGAAGAGAGTGCACACTTTGTAGTTCATTTTTGGAAGGCTGTTGGCCCGGATTAGACTAGAATCATCCATGTGCGTTTCTGTTGCATAATGACATATGGGTTAAAAGCTGTCCGAAATCGGCACAGCTGTCCGAAGCTCCTTTCCTCCCCACGATAATATTCTTATTGTTGAGCTCATAAAAGGTCAAGGAGCAGGAGTTAGGAACAGGAGCTAGGAGCTATAAATATGTAACGAACAGGAATCGGACCCCAATGACAACCCGAAACAGGTCAGTGGCGTTTTAAAACTTAGTTTATTTAGAGGGAGGTGGAGTGCGGCTCCCGGGGCGCGTAGCTAGCGCTAACCGTCTGGCAGTCTTCTGGAGAGAAGGGAACAGGTTAGTGATCAGCGGAGTCTGACGTGATGGGTTAGAAAAGCTGAATCACTAACCTAAACGAGAGCTGGCTTGGGAGACTGCTCCGGCTCAGACTGCGGCAGACAGACAATCCAGGGGGCCTGAATCCAGGGGCAGTCCAGGTCCGTTAACGGGGGAATCCAGAGTCCAGCGGCAGTACAGACAGGGGTATCCGAGGTCGGGTTCCGGTTTGGTTCAGGTTCGGTGCACGGGGAGACAGTCCAGGGGGAACAGGTTTCAAACAGGCAGGGTCAGAGAGGGCTTCGGCAAACTCGGGAGTCAGAAGGCGGATCAGGTCGGTAACGAACAGGCAGACAGACAGGTTCTCAGGAAAGGCGCTGGAAAGTATTCAGTGGTTGGCACGAGATGATCTGGCACTGGAGACTGACAATGACGGGGCTTTTATACAGCTGGAGACAGGTGGAGCCGGTGAAGGTTGATTGCGGAGAGGTGGAGACTGAGCAGGTGTGATTAATTGAGAGCAGGATCAGCTCCAGTGCCAGAATCATCACAAAATAGACATTTTCGAGTGGAGCCTAAGACTGAGAATTACTTCTTTACGTTCACCAAGGGGAAAAACAGCTTTGCAACAAGTTTCTGAGGGGTTAACTGGCAGGCTCAGTATTTTTGTAAACCTTCTTTTTTTTTCAGTTTCCTGAAAAGTCTTTCAGATCTTGAATTCTAAATATTCTTGCCATCTCAAGGTCTTTCAGTTTTGTACGTGTTTGAGTTTCAGGCCCTTCATTTGATTACCTCTAGGTCAGAAGACCATGAGTTCCAAGGTATAAAGGCAGGAAAACCTTTCATGAAGAGAAAAGTTTGTATCATTTGTTATCTAAACAAGATTCCCCGTATAGTAGGACGAATATATGGTCTTTAATAGAGGAAACAACTGGTACAAGTTCAGAATTTAATTAAATTGCTCTCTTTTTATCATCAGTGTCAGTGTTCTTATTCTGTATCTTCAAGAGAAGTTAAAGCAGAAAACATAAATGCGTGTAATCAGTGCTCTACTTGACTGAACAACCAATCAGAGCATTCTCTAATCGACTGCCATTTTAGTGGCTATTCAGCATGCTCAATCAGCCGATAAAAGAAATCCAATATGCATTAACACTGCTGCAAGTTCGCACACACACACATACTAACACAGACACAAAGCAAAAAACACACTGTCAACAGTTATGCCTGTAAGTATTGCCCTGCTGCGTCCGATTGCTAACAGTCAGCTTGGCGTTATCAGCTTCGCAAACAGCAAAATGACGACACCTCTGAGCTGCTAACACCTTATCTGCTCTACCATCAGTCAACTTGACACCAGTTTAAAACTATTTGACTGTGTGTATTTGTCAGGCGTGGCCCATTTGTCATAATTGCCACGGGCCGCATGAAATAAGTAATTGGGAGGGATAAAAAAGGGAAAAAGAATAACAATAAATTGCATGACACAAATAAGGCTTTTCCATTTGAGCTTTATTTTATGCCTTTTCTCTTACATTCAACAAGAAAATCTGAAAAACCCCAATGGCCCCATAGCGGGATATTGTTATGAAAATCTGAAATCAATCATTTGACAGCGCCTGTTATTGTTCCCTACCTCTCAAGTCACCAGCAGGATGTTTTCACGGGTGTGTAGAATTTAGATTTTGCCTCCTGGT
Source organism: Fundulus diaphanus (assembly GCA_037039145.1). Classification (NCBI taxonomy): domain Eukaryota; kingdom Metazoa; phylum Chordata; class Actinopteri; order Cyprinodontiformes; family Fundulidae; genus Fundulus; species Fundulus diaphanus. Next base: position 28,003,952 of record CM073137.1, read on the forward strand.
GACTGTTTTCCTCTTGCTTTTATATTTGCCCCAAGTTTATAGTTCCTCAATCACACATGCAAATGCATACAGACATGGCGCGCAAATCAATTTGAATAATCATCTCGTGCTGATTCATATGAGCCTACTAGCTAGTGCCCCAAGACACTCTCATACTGAACATCTTTCCCATGTTGCAATAATTACCGTGGGCAGACTGCGTGGTTTAGCAGAGAAAAGCAGAAATCTGATGTTGCCTGCAGTCTTACCTGGCATTCATTCCTCTCAATAGAGCTTATGGAGACATTAGGCAGAAGTCATTAACTTCAGCGGGGACAAGGAGAGATGGGAAGACTGTGTAGCTCGCTTCCTCAGCTGAATGTGCAAGATGAAAAGCCACTGGGGTATGAGCACGAGGGTATGTTTGTGAGTTTACGTATGTGTGTATGAGTGAAAAGCCCCTACACAGATCAATTTACTGTATCCTGTCGGTGTGCTTTTAAGAGCACCTTTGAATGTATCTGAAATACAGGAATCAGTAGCTTAAGTTAAAAACCATGAATCATATTTTTTTAATTCTTTGATATTGTGCAGAGCCGTGATGGTACCATCGATGACAGCCGTGACTGATGCAGATGTATGCTATTTCTCAGTTCAGAGAAATGTAAGCTCCCTGCATATGAACTGTGTTTGTGCTCAGACTCTGAATTGGGTCTTTAAGATAAAGATTATGGTTAAAATCTCTAGAAATTTTGCTGTCTGAGGAACCTCATTTGCTGTTTTTTTTTTTTTTTTTTAAATCAGCTCCCCTGTAACACTGTGGTATTGAAGAAATAAAGTAGCATTAGCAGCACTTTGAAAAATATAACACAATCTGTGTGCCCACGTGTGCATTAACTCCTGATTTGATTCATGCATTTTATTACATGCACACCCATTAGTGATTTGTAGTGTCATAAATGATTGATGGGGGGTAAAATCTCCAGTGGTGCCATGTTTCTTAACTTATTTCTCTTTCCGCCTGTCTTGTGGATTAGTACCAAATGCCTGGTCCTCACTCCATTTTTTTTAAATATTCAAACTCTGAAAAATTTCACAGTTAAATGATCTTGTATTTCTGTCTGAACATAAGTGTGTGTCTGATGGTATAAAGTGAGAAAGTCTCAAGAAGCATTCATCATGATTAGTTGTTCATCACTGGACCAGAGAGGGTCTTTAATATCATTGACAATCATTTTCTGTATTTTTCATCCACGTTTTTTCTTCATGCCACCCTCTCTGTTCAACTCTGCTTTCCAGATGCTCTTTTCGTCATAAAGCCCTCAATAATCAGCAAGAAAGCAATGCATGCTCCATGCTTTTCTTTATACAAGGCACATAATTAGATTCCTCAGCTTGACCTTGCTTGTTGTTCCAGCTGAAGAATTTATATCCTGTTCATATACATCTATAAGCTTGCATTGGTGTGATGGGTGTTCCTGTCTTACTTGTATCAAGGGTCGCATTTCTAATACTTCAGAATAAAGTTCATATAGAGTTCAAGTTCCTTGCATACAAACTGTCTACGTGCATTTAATTCTTCTAAAGATTGTACCAATATTGTTTTCTTAAATAAGATTTCCAGGACCAGTGGTGGAGTTGCAGCAAGGTCATGAGTTTGAATCGGGAACAACAAAGAAAGAACGTTTCTTCTACGCTCATCAGTGAGTTCCAGGATGGCGCTGAGGAGGAGATATAGGTGGGTATTGCAAGGAGGGGAGTTTGGTATATTGTGATGAGGACTGAAAGAAGATGGAGCCTCAGTAATGTCGGAAATGTTGAGGATCAGGAGGGAGAGCTGAGCATATCCATTGGTGCTGAGGTTTACAGATTTGAGGCATGTGAAGCAGATTTCTGAGGATGTTGTCTTTATTGTTCCCAGGGAGAATAAAAAGATCTATCCCTGGCTCTGAAAAAACGGTGCTCTCCCAGTACCATTTGCTGTTGGACCCAGATTAAGAGCTGTTAATATCAGCATTTTGATTGACTACTGTTACCCACAATGCCACCTCTAGCTCCTGTGATCACCACATTTTAAAGCCCCAGGGTTCAGTTTTGTTTTTGTTCTGACAAAATCTAAGATGACAAATGTGAAAACACAATACCACTACAATAGCAAAAAATGAGATTAGCAGCAAAATACAACAAGATGATTTTCTCCTAACTTGCTTTGAAACCACGTTTCATAGAATTTAAGCAGATCAAGGCGCCTCACACAGGTGCCTGTTTTCAACTGGATAAATGTTTTGACACTGTTGGTATTTCAACATTATGAGACTTAGTTTTGACCTTGTTTGTTTTAAACTGGTTTTATTGTGCCTCATCATTTATCTTTGATTGCTTTTATGTCATTTTATGTCAATCAAAAGAGTGTGTATATAAATATATATATACAGTATATATATATATATATATATATATATATATATATATATATATATATATATATATATATATATATATATATATATATATATATATTAAAAGCATCAAACATACAATTTTGATTTTAAATCCTAGAAAGTCCTTTAACTTTCTTGGGAGTGGTTGAGAAAATCAAGCACAGTGTTAAGTCTGATCCTGTCATTGCAATTGATGGCTAGGGGGGGACTCTGTAAGAGGCTTTATTTCAGCTGTGGAGCTGTTGTCTGTAGGATTTTTCTTTAAAGGCTTAGGAGAAAGACAGACAAAGAGGGAACTCGCGTTCCAATACAAATTCTTTTTCTCTCTGGCATAAAAAGTACATCAATTCTTGTTTGATTTTACTTCATGGTATTTGGATTATGACAACAAAAGACGGCGCACACCTGCTGCATACATTATTGGAATAGCTAAAAACCTTAGACACGCACACACATACACACTAGTTTACACAGTCACACCAACGCATTTCAGCATATGGGATTGTTTGTCATTTCTCATTTCTTTTGTGCTTGCTGGAAAGTGTCCTTCCTCAGTTTTTGCAAAATAAATAAATAAAAAATTTAAGGACCAGCATCAGTTTGTTTATCACTTGTTCCTAAAGTGTGTGCTGGGGTTTATGTATACCAAACCTCAAAGTGGGAGGAGTTACCGCTCGGATGACAGATTGTTCAGACGATTGCCTTTAACAAGCTATGGGAAAAGTGGGACAAAAATACGAATGTCTTGCCTCAGTGATTAATTTCACTTTAATATAAATTAGTTTGTGTTCTCTAAAATATATCCGTGTAGGCTCTGCCCCAATACATCTCACCACATCCGATGAGATGAACTCTGGAAATGCATCGTGTGAGTGTGGCTACAGGAAAACAAATGGAAATGAGATGGTTGGAAAAATCTGGCAATTATATTTAAAAGTATTTGCAACTTTAAGAGGACGAAGTAACTTAAGGACTGGAAGCCAAAGGAAGATGCACACCCTCAGATAGTCACTGGTATTTTAGGGTTCATTTATCCACCAAAGTAAGGGTATGAGCACTGTTTCTTATTTTAGCTTCAATGTTGAGATATCTGAATGTATTAAATGTGGGTTCAAATACCAAGCTTGGTTTTGGGTATTGTTCATACATGTGATGTTTTTACTAGATACTGTGTCTGTAAGGGTTCTGTAAGGGTAAAAAGAGGGTAGAGCGTTAATCCTTACTGACAGAATCAGATTGTACACTATATTCGCTTGGTGAATATCTTTACAGTTACATAAGTAGAATGCAAGGGTATGTGATGTTTCTAAGGTCATGTTACTTAGACTCAAAAAAACAATTTCAAATTTTAAGAGCCACTGCTCTTACCTTTTTCCTATTCTTTCTGCTCCTTATTGGTAAATTTCATGACATGTTTTCATTCAGTTGCATGACAAACTCACAAGAACAACTTCGTTTAGCCTAACAACTGCTCACACTGTCAAACCTGGGTAGAGTTTGGAAGTGGGCAGCGCTCCATGCAGCTGGGAGTCCCAATCTAGCAGGGAGTGCAGTGGATACTATTTCATATGTGCCTTGGAGCCTGAACACCGCATGTGATTCATTGACCTGGAGAATGTAGATTTGTTATTTCAGTTCCGTGTTTGAAGGCTGAGTCGCGGCAGGAACACAATAGCCCCATTAGATTATTTTAATCTATGATCCACACATGGGCCTTATGCCTCACAATTAGCTGAAATGTCTAAAGATGGGTTTAAGTTGACCCAGCATTATTATGCCTCTAAGCCTTCTTCCAGAGATGTTACAAACCCTTAACGACCATGAGCTGTAGGGGAAGATTGCAGAATGAGTTTGGTGCAGTGATATGATACAAAGAAAACCCAGCAGCCCGGCATGTGTGCTGCTAGAGCTGCAGAGACACCAGATGATCGCCTCCTGTCTGTATAAACTGAGAAACGCAATGACCTGCAAAGTCTGATACTGGTAACAACATGTTGGGGATGATGCACAACAGCTCTGCTTGTATCTGTGGCGTGTGTGTATGCAATGCAAGAATCTGAAAGGGGTGATGGCAGCAGGGGTAGCATCTCCGGTATTAAAATTGAAGCACAGTGCCGGTGTGCTGAGACTCTAGTGTTGGCACAAGGCTAACTTTTCCGGTTCTGGATAAATATATTCCAATCCGTGCTGGTGTGCATGGTTTTTGCTTCATGGATACTCTGCCGATGTTCTCACCACCACTTTCCCGATAGAACTCACCGCGTCCACAGACAGAACCCTGGTGTTGCTCAAACACTTGCCCTTGTGTTTGAGCATTTTTTTTATTCATCAGTATTTAAATATATATTACCCTCTCTGCCTTTAATTCCTCATAAAAGTGTTCTGATATTTGATGGGTATTTATTTGAGTTGAATTCTGCACCGGCCTGATCCATGGCACCCACTAGCCCCGACTTTGTCCCTCCCTGCTCCTCCTTCACTTAACCCTTGTGCCTGAGCGCCGGCAAAACCCCTAGAGCAACCACACTTCTCCTCTGACAATTAACATCAGACAAACGGATAATGTCAGTGTTTGCCCAAGCCAACAATTAACCACAATCACAATTTCCCGATCCATTAATTAATCAGCATACTTAACACTTTAGCACTGCTGAAAACTTTACATAGCTTCTGGTCCGACGTTTCCTAAAGAAACATGGTGGGGGCATTTAGGTGTCACACTTGCTGACAACACTCACCTTCTGATACAAAGAGAGTCCATGCATACTGCATAGCCTACATGTTTCATACTCATAAAATCTGTAATTTTTATAGCTTTGTTCAGCTGTTTACTGACGTTTCTCAGGGATGAAACCAAATAAGATGCTGTGAAGGAGCTACTTGAACCATCCTGCTTCAATCACCTATGTAGAGAACCTTGCCTCTTTTTTAAATAGTTGGATTTTATGGGGAATGTAGGGGGCTTTATTTTAATTTAATTTATTCATTTATTTAATTAAGATATGCTATTTGTTTGATGATTATTTAATACATTGTTTGGTTGTTTAAAAGCATGCACAATATGGCCCACTTCTGCCTGGTATTCAGTTATTTATTCAGTTTGATGTTTTGGGTGACCCCATTCGATTTGATGAAGATTCATTGTGTTAACAAAAATAAATAAATTTAATATACCCCAATGTGTTATTTTTAATTTTAGGAATACATTTGGCAATGTATGCCCTTTTGTTGCCATGAGCGCCTGCCCCCCAAAAAGTCTGTGCACACGCCTAAATTCAAGTATACTGCTTTCACAATCAAACACTACAACTTTACTCTGAATCTCTGTTTCAATTTAGCGTGCAGTCAAAAACTCTGTTGTGACTGCAAGCTGTTTCAAAATGGGAGAAACAAAGAAGTGTTCTTTTTCTCAGAATATTTCCTCCCCATACATAGATATTGAAACCGTCTGTTAACTGCAGAACATGTATATGAATGTATTATCAATGAAAATTAGAGTTTGAGTGAACATGTTTTCATGGAACATGTATATGCTATAAATAACAATAAAACAGTAAAGGAAATGTAAAAAAAAATACATAAGAAAGAAGCAAAAATAGAGGATAAAGGAAAGAGTTTCCTCAAAGATGTAGATTGGAAGGAAAGTTGAGCAAGTATTTTGTCTTATTTGTTCTACTTGGCAAAACAGGGAAATTAGATATTGACTGCTGAATAATGTTTTTCATTTCAACGAAAAAGAGAGGCTTGCCAACACTAAACAATCTGCTACTTTTACCATTCACTGAGCAGACGTACGTGTACACAGATGCCGGATGGTACCTTCAAGACTAACGCAAGGGCGCGCACTATCCTCAAATCTACAGCATCATTATACATGGAGATGAACATGCCTCCTGCTAGAATGCAGTACTTTCTTTCCAATTAGACAGGGGTAGTTCTTCAGAAAAGCAGTGCATTTGATGGTTTGAAAAGACAGAATTCTGTTCTAAAACTGTTTCTTTGAGGACAAAGAATTCTTTTTATTTCAATTATGTAGTGTTTCATATACCTCTAAGCTTTTCATTGTCCAGCAACCAATTAATATTGAAAAGGCTCCTGATGAATACCCTCACATGATATGAGCGGAAGAAGGGATTCAGCCAAGACATTGGTGTGGAGCTTATTCAGTCTGCTAGTGAGAGGGAAAAAAAGTAACTTTTATTCAAATGCCAATAAAAAGTGAAACCCGCAGCGGACCTCATTTGAAGCAATATTAAAAGGCAAAAACTGACCCATAATTATCTTTTCTTGGTCTTTGCCGAGCTCTCGATAATATGCACATGGCGCTTGCTTATTGTAGAGGCAATTAGAGAAGAGATGTTCTGGGTGCCAAGACAGACAAAAATTCAATTTGCTGTTGCTAGGAGATTTACGGTAAAAACAGGAGACACGGTTATCCGATGCAGAGTCTATTCATTTTGATGCTGGGTTTATTGACAAAGCAAGTCAAATGTTGTCTTTGAACGGTCCAGCATTCGGGCAGCTTGTACAAACCAGCAGAGTTTAGCTGTTGCCCTTTTCTTCTGACAATCAAGAAATTCAAACATAAACTGGGGTGTGGGGAGGAAGAATTAATGTTCTTTTAGTTTCAGCTTGGTAGCAGACGAGTAATGATTCCTGTCTGTTCCGGCCGGTGACTCTGCTGCTGCAGTCCCATGACGTCACTCCCTGAGGCTCATCAGAAATTAGTCTGAGTGAATACACCTGCGACAGCTCTGATTACTGGGCGCTGTTGCACCTGGAAGGAGCACTGTATATTCCTCGCTCTCCCAGTGTGTTATCGCCAGATTCTTGAAAGCACTTGAGTGAGTAAACTATCCAGTGTTCCTTCTTTGGTCTCCTGTATTAGACCTGTCTTCTCCTGCCTGCCTTGTCACTGTCGGATACTCCTGTTGGCTTCTGATCTCTGGACACTGACGGCCCTGCCTGTCGACCAAGCCTGCCTGCCCCTGCCCCTGTCTGGATTATGACCATCCGTAATGAACCAAGCCTGTGCCTAGGACCTACCTCCTGTCTCTGGCCCGCTTGGATACCTCTGCTCGGTGTGTTACCAATTCTCTCACCTGGAGCCCGGATGACCTTCTTGTCAAGCCCTTTTGGATATCTCTACCCTGTGGACTGATCACCCATGCATAAACCCCAAACTGTCATCAACCATCCTGCTAGCTCCTGTCCGGCCTTGCGTTACCGCTGACCGAATCAGTCACCTAGTGATTCGGATCCCCGAGACTGAGCCAACTGGTTCAATCTTCAGAGCCAGTATGACCCCCCGGCATCTGATAAGGTTAGTGGCGTTTATTCAGTGTTTCCACATTATCACTGAGTCGCTGCAAGGATGAGGGGAATGAGGTTAGTGGCCAGGAGATACTCAGGGTTGGGATCCCGTCAGTTCCTGTTCCAGCTACACCAGTTTATTAATAAACTTGTTTAAATGCTTAATTCTTACATCGGCTGAATTATTGGGTCTCCAGATTCTGTGGGTGATTTATTACAAGATGAAAGGATTAGCTTTCAGCTGCATTCAAAAGAAACATGCAAGGTGCTGAGCTTTAATATGACCAGTTGAGAAACGTACATAAAATGTGACTTGATTTAGGTTATGTAAATTACCATTTTCCATAATCTATTCATTGATTAATTTTACTGTTTTATAGCAAATCTTAGTCCTTATCTTTTGATGTCACATCTTTTTCTGCTTATTTTCTCCCTTTCTGACTCTGGCAAAGTCTGTTTCAGCTGAGGCAATGTAGCAACTATTACACAGTTTTGTTACAAAGGAATTTTCATTTCAATCTCTCTCCCTCCCTCTGTATCACCCACACTGACATGCACAAAGAGCCAGTGCAGCACCTGCACAGGCATTTTTTTAGATTCTACACATGTATTGATCTGCATGGCCACAGACCACACAAGACCGGCAAACAAAAATGCAAGTGTGACAGAGTGTGTGTGTGTGTGTGTGTGTGTGTGTGTGTGTGTGTGTGTGTGTGTGTGTGTGTGTGTGTGTGTGTGTGTGTGTGTGTGTGTGTGTGTGTGCGCAAATGACACGATCAAAGTTACATGTGTGGAGGGGGAAGACAGATGATAATCCTTCTGTAAAAGACCCTGTGATCATTTCTACCCGGATTAAGACATTGCATCTTCCCCCATGTTGGAACCCTCTGAGAGATTCACAAACAGAGAACTATCACATTATTATTGTGTGGATTAATTTTAAGCTCAGAAGCAAATGCTGCTGACAAGATAACCAACTTCAAAGACTAAAATGCCTAAAGATCTAGTTTTAAACTAGATTTCATAGTTTTCCCACATCAAAACGGGTATCAGCTACATTATTTGATAAGATTTGTAATGAATCAAATTCAAACTGGAGCTTTTATCTAAAGCACTATATTGTAGGAAGGTGGAGTGCTCAGACAGTTTTAACTGAAGCTCAGCCGGATACAAATTGAATGTCTCTTCTCTCTCCTAAATAGCATTTGCATTGACATTTCTAAAGTTATTATACATAAATCAAATTGTGACCATATTTTCAACTCCTAATCTCATTACTGTTCCTCTTTATTTTAAAGTCAGCCAGTACATTAGTAATTTTGATGTGCAGCAATCTTTTTCCATCTAGAACAGAGAATAATATATTTTTGCTTGCATGACTTCCACCCCCGGAGAAGTCAAGGACCAATAAAGTCTGGTCAGTGGTATTATTCGGATTAAACATGAATTATTTGTCTTGAATGATAGGATTTTGATGGATAAATTTGAGCAACTTTCATGTGACCTTGCCAGTACCTATCTTTTTACAAAGTTAAATCTGGGTTAGACTAAAATGTGTTTTTGTTGACCATGACAGAGATATGACATAGAAATAGTTTTTTTTCGTCAATTTTCTTTCAGCTTTTATGATATCCAGAGCTATTCAGTATGCATTATATCAATATGAACTGGCATGTCAAGGATAAAATGGTGCAACAAATAGCTGAAAATCAGTTTTGAAAATGTTGTTCTTCACATTTGTGTTAAACTGATATTCCCAGTTCATCACTTAGTGCAAGTATTATTCCATTTCTAACCAAGGTATACACAAAACAGGGCAGAATTTGCTACCAAAATGTAAAATACCTGTTTATTCACACACTCATTAATTTTCTCTACCCTGTTAAAGCTTTTCTGTGTTGACAGCACGGTCCCAGCAGTCTGTGGGCGAGAGCTATGCCCTAGATAGGCCATCAGTCCATTGCCAAACCACATCAGAGACACAACAAATAAATACCCTTAACACTAAAGGTCAATTCAAGTATCTCCTAGCAACCTCACATGCATAATTTCTGACAGTGGGAGGAAACTACATTACCTGGAGAAAAAAACAATATGAGATTTCAAATAGGACAATTCTTGCAGTTTAGGAACAGTGGTAACCATCCCACCACCATGCAGTCAAGTTCTGTGCGTTGTGATGTATTCTCACCTTTCTCCAGCATGGTGTGATAGGTGGATGCGTGCCTTGAGTGTTTTACATCAGCGACAATCAAGAGGAGCATGTAAGAAGGCAAGAGTCAGATGGAAGGCGTCAGAGCATTAGCTCACCCAAAGCGGTAACCTGGCTGAACATTGCTCCTGTTGATCCCTGCGCGCTTGCTCTGAGACTTACAAATGTCCTTGTTCTTCCTGAAGGTATTAGTCTGCATCTGGATTTTGACTCGGTTCATGTTCTGCCTCGATCTCCTTAGAATTGCGCTCACCAATGTAAATATTTATTTGATGGTTGGTCGTCGATTGTAAGTAAGTTGTTGAAATTGCTGTAATGTGTGCGATGTGGTGGCTTATTTATTACGTCATCATGAGTCTCGTACATCTGTCATGTTGTATGCAATTTACTGCCAATAAACTACAATCGCCACAGAGTCCTCCCCATCACCCCGTCACCCCAATGCAATTTTGAAATTAAAATATTATTAAAAAATCCCGCTGTTCATTCATTGCGCTATTTCTCCCTAATATTCTAGTTCACACAGAAACATACGCACACCCCTACTCAGATGGAGAAGCGCGCATACATACCAGTGGTGAGCAGGTCCACTAGGACCGCCGGTACTGTAGCCTAGTTTGTTACATGACTCAGAGACATCAGCCAACAAGGCTTATTAAGTTCATTACGAGCATGGCTTACCCATAAAATAAGTGGTGAGGAGGTGGATGTGGTTCATTATTCTCATTCTGTAGCAACCTGCAGGTGAACCTGGGGGGAGTGGTGGCCTAGTGGTTAGAGAATTGTATTTGTGTCCCGGAGGTTCTGGGTTTAACTCCCACAGACTGACACTCTGGGTCCCTGAGCAAGACCCTTAACCCTAGATTGCACCCCGGCCGGCGCACAATGGCTTCCCACTGCTCCCCAAGTGGATGGGTTAAATGCAGAGAACACATTTCATTGGAATGTATGCAATGACAATAAAGATGATTATATTATGTTTGGAAGACTCTGGAATGGCACCTACATGATAGCGAGCCCCACCATTTTCTTAGCGTTTTGCGTGGGTTTGTGGATATCTCCTACAAGTGGAGACGATCTGACTCGTTTGTGACTATTATTATTATTATTAATAATAATAATAGTAATAAACACAATACAGAGTTGCTGTCCTCAGTCACAACTCAGAACGCAAACCGAAAAATATCCAGTGACCGCACAGACCGGAAGTTCTTAGCAGAAACCAACAAAAATGGCGGCCCCCATAGTTCTGGCTGTGAAATTCATAGACATTATATAGGTAGACTCCCCATGGACTGGCACTGCCTACTGGAGCTGACGTTTCAGTGCAGCCATCATTTTGGATGGGAGCTGTTTGCCCAACTAAAATAAATTATAACTCCCAGAATTTTTACCTGATTTTCACATGGTTTGGTTTGTTACAAACGGCAGAGATGTGGTTATGATATAGGAAACTGTTACAAATATAAAAAAAAAACATGTTTTAATGCTGAAACTGGTTATTTAAACAACATATTTCATAAATGTATGGACCTTAACTTACAGACATATGGCATATTAATGTATAAATATGTGATTTCATACTGAATTACTTTGTTTTATGCTATTTAACCAAGAGAGACATGTCTTATGGCATATTATTAAACATGTAAATAAATACTTGCTTCATGCTGAAATACTGTTTTATGCTCTTAAACAAAGAGGCGTGTTGTATTACATATTGATAAATGTATAAATGTATATATTGTACATTTTAATAAAGAAAAAAGGTAATTTTTTTCCCTCTCTCTCCCTCACATGGACAATTCTGAGCCTTCTCTACACACCAACAATAATTTCTTCATATTTCTGCGTGTTGTGCATGCACACATGCACACAACGCTTTTTAAAGGCCTGAAAAAGTGTTCTTTAAAATTTCCACGTAATTCCAGTGTCTTACACTACCCTGTTTGCAACTAGGGCTGGAGCTTAAGACCCTTAAAAAAATTATCGTTTTGCACAGCTTCTTGCATGTGCTGCCACTCTGTGGCTCTGGGGTACTTAATTTGGCAACGAGATTCAGCCTTAGTTGGTTAATTTTATGCTTTTTAAAAAATTAAAAAGCATAAAATTATTGTCCATCTGTGTTGTTTCTGCATTGTTCTCACCAAGTAAAAACTCATCTTCAGAACCAATCTCAGCTCAAAATGATGATCTGCACCGCGTGGTATACTTCCAATAGTTATCCCCGGTTATTGAACCGTAAACTGCAGAAAATCCAGTCAAAGTTCCTCCCTCTATGTTTACTCCCGTTGGGTGCTATGCCCATCCAGTATGGCGGTGAGGCAGAATGCGCTCCAGCACGTAATAAGGCATCTACTCTTTGTAATGTCTATGGTGAAACTTGTCTATACGCTCCATTTGTCAGTTCATGAGAGAGTTATTTGGGCCGAGTTCTATGGCCGTGTGTGACGCGTGATGCACTGTGCGCTCTCGTTCGCTTGACCACTTTGTTGAGTCTCCGCCACCATTAACACATTAGCAAAAGAACACAGGCTAACTTCAATATTTATAACTTTCTTACCTCAGAGGTCATTATGCCTCTAAACAAAAGACCTGTGCAGTCGCAGTGGCAGATGCTTATCCTCTTCTCCCATGCACGTGCACAACACTGACATTTCAACTTCTCGCCAGAGGGGGCAGACATCTGCAAATATCCTGGAACTTGCGCTATGCTAAATGTTTAATCATAATAAAATAGTGGTTGTTCAAAATGGTCTGTTTTGTAGAAACCTTTACATAAACAATTTAGAAACTCCAAGAAGGTAAACATCCTATCTGCAGTAGAAACTGCAGAAACTCATCTCATTTTGAATAGGCATAAATCTCAGTGGGATAGTTGAGCAAAATGCTTGTCAGAGCAGCACAATTTCCAAAGCAGATTCCTACATCAGAGTAACACTAAAAAAAAAAACATATAGTGGTTTTCGCAAACAATATTTTCTAAACGATGAGTCCTAATTGATGTTGTGTATAACATAAATACTTTCAACTGCCATTTTTGAGATGTGAGTCATTTTAAGAAGGCTGGGACCTGCTTAGGAAACAGCTTCACTATAGTGCGGTATCCTAATCAGAAAGGGACATGTGGTCAGGCTGTTTTAACTCTTGTTGAGCATGTTTGGTTTCTCAGAGTAAACAGTGGAAAAATTTGATTTCTGTCCTTAATCAGTAAAAATAATAAACTAAAGTCAACAAAGAAATAACACTTCTGTGGATGTAATAATCCACAAAAACACAGTGGTCTAATGTGAAACTCTAAGCAATAGAGAGACATACTTGTTGCAAATTGTCCCAGGGTTATCCACAGCCTGGAGGACAGTTCGGGACGTCTCCGGGTTCCTAGGCAAAACTAGCCGTGGGAGGGAGCATACAGGCTACTTGTCTTACCTCCTTCCTTATTGACCGTACTATCTACAGAGCACTAATCATGGCAACTGCTGACGCACTTTCAGTTTGGCTAAAGAGTCCTTGCTCTATAAGGGTATTTGGATTGAGCCCTGGTCTTCAGTGTCCTCAGTCCTTCATGTTTGTATATGGGTCTCTGCTTTACCACACCTGATTGAAATTACTGCATGACACCAAGTGCTGCAGAGGTGTGTTAATGAACAATTAATTTAGGTCAGGTGTTTGGTAAGGAAGGGAAACACCTAAATTATGTGGGACAGTGGGTCCTGGGGGCTGGGACTGTGAAGCACCGATTTAAAGATGTACAAGGTTTTTGTTTTATCAATGCTTCCATTTCCATTTCAAGACTCCTATTTTAAGTCTATGACACTTGTAAGCAGTTGTTTGCCAGCATCTGTTCTGCAATGTTTCCTCATAGATCACAGACATTAAAGCAGCACTTCTTTTTCCATAAATCAGCTTGCAACTATTTGGTGCACACCAGAATTAAAACATTGAGCAGAGCGATATCACAAAACGCACAAAGAGAATTAGTGGTTGGTTTTTCACACATGATTTACTGCCCATATTAAAACAAGAATATTTTATATTAAAATTCAATTTCGCAGGAGGGCAGTGTCAGCATTCTCTCTACAGTCTCCTGTGATGGAAGGGGACTTGGACAGATGGGAATGACTTTTCTTTATTCTCAGATTCTGTGGTGGCATGAGCTGCCACACACAGTGACAAATAAATACTACAGGCCTCGGGCTGACTGGGAGGTTCTCAACCTAATCCAGTTTAAGATTTGGGAAATAAGTTGCATTCGCCCTACTGTGGGGGGAAGCAGTTGAAAGGGGTGCAGGAGAGAAGTATCATTAGATTTCAGACATCAAAACAATAAAATTGTTATGACCCTTTTGTGACTTTAAAGCCCTGATGGCTGCATATACAAAGATGTGACCGCCACAATATATTAAAACATGTACTGTGCAAAAAAACCTGGCATTAAACCTTTGACCATTTATCATTGTTAATTTTACAGATCCCAGGATTGATACTGCAGCAACAAAATTATAAGTCTTTGAAGCACAGAAAAGGACCAGCAGCAATGAACACAATATGCATTAGCTGTCATCCAGATCAGTGCAGATAAATAGGCTTTCCTCTGCAGTAGCTCTATTTACTTGTGGAGTTCCTCAAGTGTCTATCCTGGGCCCCATCTTTTTCTCACTACACATTTTGCCTTAGAGATTTGTCATTAGTGAACATCATTTATTTTCATTATTTAACAAATCATAAACATGTATTTGGCCTTAAAAATGGGGTCTAAACAGTCATTACACCCTTGTTTTGTGTGTGTGTGAATGTCATTACAGACTGCTGATCACCTTGAGCCAGGTTCTGCTGGAGGTTTCTTCCTGTTAAAGGGATTTTGTTTTGTTTTTTCGACAACTCCATGCAGGCTCAGTATGAGGGATGTTTTCAAAGTTAATGGCTCAATACAATCAACCGCCTCCCGTTACAATATTTTTCTCCAAGATATTTTACTACAAGTCAGTGACTAAATGCGATCAGCTCTGTTTCTTTAGATAGAAAACTTTTCTTTACCAAAAATGCAGTTAAGTTTATTGTTCAAATTGTTTTAACTAAGATCAAATAGGAATGTATATACTTTGAATCTATCTATACAATTGAATTAAAATCACTTTTTTTTTTGCAAAGTGCCATGAGAGTTGTTCTGCGTTGGTGCTATACACGTAAATTTAATCCAATTCAATTATTAAACCTCTTAGATGACATCAGAATGTGCTTTAAATTTAACTTTCTTAGCTGAAATAAAAACAAAATTGAGATAACTGTATTTAGAAGAGTACATTCAAAACCAAATTATTTTATAGGGCTGTTGGGTCAATATTTAACTCACTATGTCCACTAGAATTCTTTGTCAGTTTAAATCCGTCATTACTCGCTGTTTTGCAGCTGGGACAAGTGCAGCCGCCTGACTACATGACCCTGTTTATTTGAAGGAACTCTGGCCGCACCATGCACCTGCAAGGGTTCACATGTCTATCATACAAATGCTCTTAGATATCCCATAAACCAAACACAATAAAAAAGGTGACCGTTCCATTTCAGAGGCTATATCCATACTTAACAAAGACACTGGACTGTTTCAAGAACTCTTGAAATCCTTTAAATCTGTTTTGTTTTTATCTGTAGTGGAGCTTTCCAGAATATCCTGATAAAACCCTATCGTGTAGGTTAGTATTATGAACTGAAAATCTTTAACCTACATGAAGTTTTTTTATCACTATATTCTATATATATATATATATATATGTGTGTGTGTGCACATGCCAAATTCTTGCCTTGCTTCGCTTTGCCGATTAGAAATGTGCTACAGAAATAAGTTGACATTGAGATTGACAATGGCAGCAATAAAACAGAATAAAAACATTATCCAACAAAGAAAAGACTAGTTGTCAGGAAAACTGACATAATATGATTCAGGAAAGAGAGGTGAAGGAAGGCTGGATATGAACGGGGATGAGATGTGGTCTAAAGTTTCCATTAACCAGTAGCTGATAAGGTATTATACGTCTGTCTTGCGGTTGACAGGAAGATCATTTCACCACTGAGGTCCCAGAAGACTGAAACAGAGCATGGTGATAGCCCGGTCGCCACAGGGAAGGGGATGCTTAGCACCTATTAAGTACAGAGAGCGAAGCTAAAATATAAGGTTGAAGCATTGCCTGGAGGTATGGGGTACAGTTACTGTCAGATCCTTTATATTGTTGTCAGCACTAAGACGTCTTGCAGGAATTCAAGAAGGGGGCAATTGTGTTATAATGGGTGAATTGCACAGGACAGGAAGATGAGATGGCTGGGTGTGTAAGTGAGGGAATGACTGGGGCTTGGACAAGGACTAGAGCTGAATCCCTGGTGAGAAAAGGCTGGATTTGACAGATGTTGTAAATCTTCTGAATTGCGTTTTGGAAATGTAAGATTTAAAAGGTCACTGGTGGTCACATTTGAATCCTCAGCAGCGACAGACTAGGGTCAGGGGAGCAGTATTACTGAGGCCATTGAGGTCACGAGTTTGAAGGAGGAAAAGTGGAGCAATATTTTTTAAGGCATCATCTATAGGACAGTGGTAACAACAAGGGCTGAAATTAAGAGACAGATTTTGAACACGCAGATTTAGGCGATAAGAAACCTGATAAGGAGGGTCTGAAAAGAAAAAAGGAAGCAATTACAATCTGTAATTTCACAGGCTGCACCGATTAATAACGTGCGTCATAACATCAGTAAAGGAACAGGCAAAAGTTTGGGAAAAAATGCTTTTCTACATAAAACAGACTTCTAGGAACATAACAGAACAATTCAAATTTTAGAACTTTTGAAGCTGAGATAGATATGTGTGGTTTTAACGTTTTTTTTTCAGCTTCTGTTATTTGTATCATTTGTCAAGGGTCCAGGTGTTTGCATTTTGACTAGTTATTTACTGTTTAGCTTCCTGGATTGTGCTTTCTTTCATTATTCCCTTTTGAGTGTGATTTTCAGTTTTTTTTTCTGTGTCTATATTTTGTAGTTGCTCCTATTTTAACTCAAACTTTTGTGGATTAATAAAAAAAAACGTTTCTAGTGACAAGTATTTGACTGTTTCTGGACAGAAAATGCGTGACGAGAGAAGGGAAACATGTTGCAAAGGTCTCCAGGTCCTCACTCAAACCTGTGACGACCCATCGAGGGCTGAGGCCTCTGTACATGAGTCACTCTTTCTACCCTGCACCACCACTGTGCCCTATTGTAATGTTACTGTGTAAGTTTTGAAATATTGGTGTGAACGTATTTAGATCTGCAATATTTGTCTTAAAACCATCTTATTGCTGCCCTTATAAGTTGCATTCACACCGAACGTGTCGAGATTTTGTCCAGCTCTCTTCACTGTGTCATCTATCAGCTTGGCATATCCTGTTGTCTGTTCAACTCACCATGGCGGACCTCAATTTTACTGTATATAATGCGGAAAGCCAAACAACGACGTCAACGGCAGCTTCCCTGGGTCCACTAGAGACGCACCCTGTTCGGCGAGTACCACCACCTGCTCCAGGAGCTGTGTCTGGATGACGGTTCGTTCCAGCGGTACTTCCGCCTGTCCAGCAGCTAGTGTGAGGACCTGCTGTTTGGCATCAGGGGACAGATCATCTTCGGGGACGCGAACTACAGGCGCTCTATCCCCACTGCAGAGTGCCTATTCATCTGTCTTTGGTCAGTAATTGAATCAGTGCTTAATAGAAATATAGACTAATTGTGCTGTCTAAATATGCAAACAATTTCGAGCTTAAATAAATGGACGAGGAGGACCCGTAATACGACGTGAATTGATAGAAAAGTTCAGATTGTTGAACTCGAGCAAAATTTTGCTTCGCTCTAAGTCACCATACTTTTCATAGTTTCACTTAGTGCTATTAGCTCAATTGGCAGCATTCACATTGCTCAAAATGCATCATTCGCATTGCAGACTGTTAATTCACTTCTGATCATGCCTTTACATGAGGATAACATGTGAATCACTCGCTCCATTCACTTTGTTGGCATTCGATGTGAATGCACCTTTAGGGTTGAACGGCTGCTGTTGCAGTTGAACTTTTCTATTGGTTCAAATGGTACATGCTTTCGTCATCAGAGCCCCACGTCCGGGTATAAAAGCGTGTCCGTCAGACATGCTCCCATCATGACTCAGGAATCGAAATCGTGAGAATTGGAAGCATTGATTGATAGCGTTTAGCATTTGTTACAGCATTGAACATCAGCCCATGTTGGCAATGATGCTGCCAACATTACTTTACAACTCAGAAACTGCACCGATCGTGTGCTCCACTGCCTCGGCAGCACCAGCACCGAGAATCACTGAGTCAAGGCCTTGAGTCGGCGGCTCCAACTGATAACACTCAGCCCTGATGCGCTCATACAAGCATGTATGACAAAAGACTTGAAGAGATCCAATTCTATTTGGTTTATTTAAATGCTGGCAACTGTGATAGACTGGCGACCTGTCCAGGGTGTACCCCGCCTCTCGCCCATTGACAGCTGGAGATTGGCACCAGCACCCCTGGCAACCCCACAAGGGATAGACGTTTTAGAAAATGGATGGATGGACGGATATATGGTGGCAATTCACAACAAACGCCATCTCCTGGCACATTAAAAGGCAAACAATTCATTTATATATGATATCCAATTAGGTCCAACTTCTTCTCATATGGATCCAATCTATTCCAACTGAATCTTCATACAGATGAAGATCCAGTTAAAGTCATAAAATGTAATCTTGCGCAAATAAGTCAAGAATTTAATTGGAATTTATTTCTAAAAAGTTCTGAAGAATTAGACTGAAGATTGGATAACTAACAAGACAAAGTAGGGCTTTGAATCTGAAAAAGTTATCTTAAATGTGTTATACAAAAAACAAATTCTAGAAGTGAAAAATGAATCCAAAACTAAACAAAATATACATATAAAACACACGAAGGACAACACAAAATATAAAAAGTTATCAAAATTAACTATTTTAAATCTTCACTCAAACAAACAAAAATATTTATTTATTTATTTATCAAATGTCAAGCTCAAAAACTTTGATTTTCAGTTTCATCGTTGTTGTTTTTGTTCAAATAAGAAACGATAGCAGCTTGTTCAGCTTGAAGTTACTCTACAACTTCAAATGTATTCAAATTTTTGCAAAAATGTCCATTCAGTTTTATTACTTCATAAGACATTAAAAAGATAATTCACTTTGATGAATAATTAGTTTCTTCATTGAGCACTTTGCATTCATCCTTCTGACATTAGCTGTGGTTCACAAGCTGCTTGCAGGCTCAGTGGAAAGTCTCTTCAGCTGTTTCAGTGCTTTCCATCTACTTTATCTATGATTTGCTCTATGTTAGCCTCTCCTCCTCATAAACATGAGCATTGTTTGTTACAACTAAAAACTTTGACGTATTTTATGGATCTTTTTTTGTGATAGAGCTGCACAAAGCATTGTATGATTACGCTTTGAAAGTAAAACATTATTTTCATGACTTTTACAAATACAACTATCAGTTATGCACTAGTTGTTTTCCACTTTCACATAATTGTCTCTTATAAGACATTGGACTTTGATTGCTATGCAAAACAAAACAAAAAAAATAAAGGTGTAAGGGGTGTGAGAACTTTAACAAAGTTCTTGTTGTAGCTAAAAGCTACATGCTGATTTTTTTTCACTGTCTGCATTGTCCAGAGAAACACTTGTGTAATCGAGAAGCGGTCTGAGAAGAGGGACAGTTAAAGTCAAGACTGGTTACTTCACACACTCAAGCTGACAACAAGTCATCATGTTTCTGTTGAAAGGAAAAGCTTCCCAGCAAGTGTTAATTGGCCAGAACAGAGTCCTCCCTGCACTCTGGGACATTCTCAGTGAAAGATTGAGCAGTGCATTCACTGCTCCACACACACACACACACACACACACACACACACACACACACACACACACACACACACACACACACACACACGACCCTCTGACACACACAAACACTCTGCCTCTTTGAAAAGTGCTGACAGGGCTTGTTTCTCCAGCCATGCAGCAGAAGTGGTGAGTGACTTGGCAGAGATGCAAAAGGGCTAGGGAATTAAATGTGATGAGTGAGACCGCTTAGGTTAAGGTAAGACTGTCAGCCAATCAGACGTAGAGTCGTGTGGGTCATGCCTCTTGGTCACAGAAAAGAAAGTATGATCAGGCTTGCTTATATATGCAGTGGGAACATGTGATGCAGGCAAATCGCTGAGAGGTGGAGCTGCTTTACATATTCATAGATCTACTGAATACCAGATGAGTCAGTCAAAGGTGTGAAGTTAGCATCACAATATCGCTGCAAGTTTCAATGGCATCATTTATGTTATTGGAAAAAGTGAGCTTTAGACCACATCATTCTTATCAAATGCAAAAAGTTGAGGTTTTTGTGAAGGTTATTTAAAGGCAGCCATTTCTTTTCAACTCCACATAAATGGAAGTTTATCAGTTAACTTCAGACATTGTGATTTTTATATTTAAAATGTGCCGATAAGGTGAGTCATAACTTTGCTTAGAAATACTCTTTGAGAGCTGACTCAAGAAAATATGCTCATAAATATACAAAGTTTCAAAGTGTGAAGAGCTTGTAAATTGCCAAACACATCAGATTTTGCCATTTGAAACACCGTAAGCTTAGATGCGTGCTGATAGACTGAGTCTGTGGTTTATGCTTGAAAGAGGAAGGGAAGATTTGTCTTTATGGAGCGGCTAATGAACCGGAAATTAACATTATGGAGTCATTATTGCTGGTAGAGCCACAAAGCTAACCAGTTAGTTGGTGCATATGAGATTATTTTTTTTGTGACTAAAGAATGTAGACATTGCATCAAGATTTGATACCTCCCACAGTCCCTCTGTGATGGCGTCAAAAAGATTGACATACCTAGCAAAATGTTTCATATCCCTTGAACTTCATTACCTTTTGATGTATCACAACCCCAACCTGTAATGTTTTTGGGGGGCTGTTATGTGAAAAAGAGGACAAAGCCCAACTGCATCATCCAACTTAGGGGTTCCCAAAGTGGGGGTCGGAACTCCCTGTAGGGCCGCGAGATTTCTGACTTTACATTGTCAGAGATATACTTGTTTTCATATAGAAAATGTATGCCTTTAATTGTGGAAAATACATTTTTCTCATGTATGACATTCCGACATCAGAGAACATCCAAAATGTGCAAAATGAATCTTAGAATGTAAAATTTATGAGAATAAAGTCATGTTGTTAGGTGTATAAGAATAAATAACAGTATCAGAATAAAGTCATAATATTTTGAGAATAAATATTAAAATAAAAGAAGCATAGCGTGAGTTCCAGGATTTATACAGACATCTGCCCCCTCTGGCCACAAGCTGAAATGACACCACTGTTGTGTACGTGCATGGCAGAAGAGGAAAAGCATCTAATGCTGTGACGGCACAGGTCTTTAGTTTAGAGGAGTAATGTCTTCTGAGGTAAGAAAGCTATAAATATTGAAGTTATCCCGTGTTCTCTTAATAATGCATCAATTATAGCGGAGACTCAACAAAGCAGCAAGGTGACCAAAAGCGAGAAGCTTGCCACACCCACACGCTCGCACAGAGAATACACCCGAATCACTCTGTCTTGAACTGACTAATCCAGCCAATAGAGGCAACTGCTGTTAATAGAGAACTAATTTTACACATCAGGCAATTGTAAGGGCATGTATAGAAATAAGATAAATAATATCGAACTTCAAAACTTGCGCCATGCACTTTTAAGTGAATAAAGTTGTGATGTGATGAGAATAAAGTCACAAAGTCGTTTCCACAATCATTTCAAAGTCCGAATACTAATAATAATTTGATACTGATTTGCTAAAAGGATTTAGTAATTCCTTATTTGAGAAACCAATACTAAAGTATACCTTTGCAAGATGCTCAACATCCCTCATTTTAAAACAGGTGGAAGACCCTCTACCCCCGCCAAAAGGGGGTCACCAGTCTGTGACACTGTTATTTTGAGGGTCACAGACTGAAACATTTAGGAATCCCTGATCTAACAGCCTTTTGACCAGACCTGTATTTAGCTCCATTCATCTTCCAACAAATTCAGACAAGCTTCCTTGTGCATGCTGTCTGCTACTTAACTTGTGCCAAACAGCAAACTTGATTTCTTATGGCTTTTATTAAAAAAATGACTTTCCTCCCAGCATTCCTCGATGAATCAGACATACTTTAATAATCCCAGAGGGAAATTGTAATGTATTTGGATGGACCCAAGAACTACCCGAAAACAAGTAAGTAAAATTTTAACAGTTTATTTAGATGATGGCGGCGCGGACCCCCGGTTTGTGCGGCTGCACACAGCTACTGGCGATTCCTGAAGGCAGAGTGGTGGGTTAGTGACCACCGGAGACAGGAGGGAATATGAAGTTGAAGCTGAGTCACTAACCTGGGGCACGAGGACGACTTGGTTTGGCAGCGTCCAGGTTTCAGGAAGCAGCGGGGTCCGTGAAGGGATAATCCAGAGTTCTTAGTCCAGGTCCAGTCCGGGTCTTGGGGAGGGGGAGATCCGTTTAATCCAACAGAGGTATCCAAGGGAGAATCCAGGGACGGGTCCAGGTCCCGGTCCAAGTCCAAGTCCAAAAAGCACAACAGTCAAAGGGGCAAGCAATCTCCGTAACTTACAGGCAGGCGGGGTCCGAAACACAGGAAGGCAGTCCAAATCTCTGAGGCTGACGAACAGGACTCAGGTGGGCAGACAAATCCAGAAAGGGGTCAGACTGGCTCAAAAAACAGGGGCAAAAACAGGTCGACAGGCAGACAGATACTCAGGTTAATGGCTGGAAGTTCTCACCGTGAGGCTTGAGACGTTCTGGCACTGGAGGCTGCAAAGAGCAGAGCTTTTAAGCAGGTAGGGCGGAGATGGAACAGGTGCGCTGATTGCAATCAGCAGCCCCAGTGCCAGAAACGTTACAGAAATTGCTGTTTCAGTATAACCGCCAAGACAAAACATCACAAACATTTTAGGGGAGACGATTTACTGGGGCCTTGCTGCCAAGGAACCGCATTACACGGTGCCCACCGGGCACTGCCTTAGAATCTGTGGAAAAGATAGATTTTCAACAAAGGAAGGTCGGAGGAAAAAAAACATACCTCATACTTTATCCTATAACAGGATACAGTTTGAGATATCAAAAACCTCTTGCACAAAAAGCACAAATAAGACGAGACACATATAGCAGAAGGTAAACATTTGACATCAGTCGCGTGTAAATACATTAGTTTATATGAGCATCAGTTATGTGTGACTGTTTGGGTGACAGTGTTTATATTTCTGTAAATGCTTTCCAGAGGCCATTGTCCTTGATGTTATCAGCCAGCCAACAGTTCAGAAAGCATCCGCAGGTGTCTGCGGGGGAGGAGGTAACAGGGTAGGGTTCTGAGCATTCTCAGCCATAACAATCCAGGAGTAGAGATAGGGAGGCAGACAAATACTTTATTTGTTATGATACAGCTGCACCGACTTTCCTGTCAGCTTTAAGTCTATTGCTTGCTCCAAATGGTGGAATCCAATTTTCCAAATTGTTGGGCTTTTCCGCGCATCACTTCCAGATTTTATCCCATATTCCCCATGAGTTCAAACCACCGAAGCCAGTCTGCGTACCAGCACATCCAGCTTTTCGGCTTTGCTCCTCCAACTTCCAGATCTGTCCGTTTACCGCCTTAGTGAGCGCGTCCTATGCAGCCGGCAGTCTGATCAAGGCCAAATGGCTACCGACTTACACTGTATTTGCTGTTATCTCAGAAATCCACCAGATACCAATAAAGTAGAGATCCCAGTATCCTGAATCCAAACATGCAAACGTTTCAAACGTCCAGGAATGACAAAGTCGAAAGACACACCGTTCCTCCATCCAGGAATGTAGGGTGTATCCACAAAATGAGTCAATCAGGACCGAAAAAAATTGATCAATAGCATTGAGAGACCAGCTGACCAGATCCATGTTTTTCAGAGTTCGGTTGATATGGTGAAAGTGCTCAGAAAGACAAGACATAGCAGCAGAAGCAGGAGAGGGAAAGGGAGGGTGAAAGCTGGAGAGAAGAGGAAAGCACGACCGACCTCGAAGAGAGACAGAACAGAGAAGGGAAACTTTGTAGCATTCACAACTAATAATTGTCTTTCTAGCTTTGGTTATCTGCAGCTTCTACAGAGCCATGTCTTGGAAGGTTTATAGTGTGCTCTACTCTTTATAGGTGCCTGGGTGGGCCTACCCACTCACTGTCTGTCTGTCTGTCTGTCTGTCTATTGGGGTGCCAGTTAAAGTCATCATAAAATAAAATGAAGAATAAAATTGAGTTATTGGTTGTCCCAAACATGAAAACTGTAAGGTTCATGTTCTAGCCCTCAATAAACCGGCATCAGAGAGAGAAATTCGCAATGGACCACAATGAGCGGAATGCAAGGAGATGCTGGAAACAACACATTGCCTCAACCTGGTATCATTGAACATAAATGATGCTGGGACTGGAAAATCAGTTCCCAAATAGCCTATTGTTTTTTCCTATAGCCATCTAGGCTGTGTAGAAAAGTGAGAAGCAGTGAAGTGCAGAGCCTAAAGAGCTGCGCCTATACTCCTAGAATTTGGGGATAAGATACATAAATAAATTTGTTATTTCCTATGGTTTTGCTTCCTGTAGACTTAAGACTAATGCTAGTGGGTTAAAGGCAAAGCATGAGTCCATGCATCGCTGGGTCCGCTTGGAGCAAAAACATGAAACATCTGCTCGGAGAACAACTTCAAACTCAGCCTTCGGCATGCATAATTACGCACTTAGATGCGCCATGCGCAAATACAGGGGAAATAATGTCTGGTCAGGGTGGATGGTGAGATGACAAACCTGTCGCTACAAGAGCAGGAGCAGATCAGAGGAAAACTCAGCAGCAGGATCATGCATAATGATGCTGCATAACAACCGCCGCATGCGGCCAACCGTATTTACCCCTTTTTTAACAGTTAACTGTAATATTTTGTTTAATAAAAGGAAAGAAAACAGCAGAAGTTTTCCATTCATTTAAAAAAGCGGTTTTGTGCGTCCTGGGCGTCTGGATCGATGAAACGACGGCAGCAATTATTTAGTGACACTGTGTTCAGAAACGGAAATAATGACTGACATGCTGCCACAGTTTAAACGATCCAGAAGTTACTCCGTCGTGTTTGTGGCTTTAAATCATCTTATTGGTGATGGGTCCTGATTATTTTTTCTGCTGTCAATTCGAGGATGTTCACTTGAACAGAGAAGGTCTTTTCTCCTTCCCCCAGCCTGTATCTTCTCCATACAGAACTTAAAAACGTGCAACTTACAAATAAACTTACTTTGAACTATAATTATTTGGCCCACCCATTTTTTATTAGGCTCGGTCGAAAAGCAATTTCTGGCTACGCCACTGGTTTATAATCTAACATAAGGGTGTCAGGTTTTGTTTTTCTATTCCGACTCTGAATGGGACATCAGACATGGAGGCATAAATGGTTAAGAGGTTTTTTTTTGAGGAAAGTGGAGTATGGGAACATTGGAAACTGGCAGGGCTGTGATCATTTCTACAAACAGAAAATAAACAAGATGAAACACCAACAGCAAACAAGTAGGAGATTTAAACAGTTCAGCGGGTGGCTTACAGTGTTGGTACAGTGTTGGTTAGTGGGTGATTCCAGGGAAGGTGTGAGTCGGCACACAGAGAGCTGTGGTTGGCGGTCTGAGCAGCGGTGTGTGTAATGATTCCCAGCTTGATTTCGTCGGTGGTGGATGCAGGAGGGTGAACTGGAGCGGTTGGATGAGTGTTTGTCAGTGCTGGAGCGTGGATGAAGAGGACTTCCAGGAAGGCTCATTAACACACGGCTAGGCAGGCTTGCTTAGTTGCAGGAACATGGTTATAGCTGGGTGAAGGTCCACCATGCAAGCACTTTTCAGGGTTTCAAGGGAAGGACCTCAGGAACAGGGATCAGGTCAGGTTAACGCTCTGGGGGAGCAAATGCTCTGACGCTTTTCCTCATGACTTCTGCCTCCTTTTATGCTCCTCTTGATTTCCATCGATTAGACCCACCTGTGGCTGCAGCCTGCCAGTCGCACCCTGCAGAGGGAGAGAGAGAGAGAGAAACACCACAAACCTGCGTACAGATCTGTGCACCTGACAAAGGGATGCGCGTTCACAGACCTGGCACAGAACAACTTTATTTGTACAAAGTCTACAAAATAGATGGGTGGATTATTTCTGTTTATGTGTCGTCTGAGGGCATTTGATTGCAGTTGACTTAATTCTGAGGTATCAGAGTAAAGGGGAGTGAATACAAATACTGGCAACACTTTTTATTTGTAAGACTTGAAAGACTTTGAAGACCACGTATAATTTTCCTTTCACTTGCCGTAAGTGGATGATTCTTAGTGTCGGCATGTCGCATAAGATCCCAATAAAACTCATTCAAGCTTGTGTCTGTAATGTGACAAAATGTGAAAAATACGAATGGACACTTTCGTCACATTTCTGTTAGCTTGGGTCCAAGTTGAAGCAATTACCGTTTGGCTCAAAGTCCCTTTTTAACACTCACACACTTTGTTTTAAAATAAATCATTTCCTGGAGAAGAAGGAGAAGTTTATTTCTTGAGCAAAACCAGACCTTGTTCTCGGGTCCACTTTATCCTGACACGAACTTGGAGGTCCGCTTCTGGAATGCCACCCCCGTCTTTGCTAATCCCTCAAGAATAGCTGTGCTGTATGTAAACTTTCATTTCTTATCACTTGAATTCCCTCTTGGTCCCTTTTTAAATTCTTTTTAATACTCTCCTGTTCTCTCATGGAGGGCTATGTGCTGTCTCAGCAGAGGACAGACAAAAGCAGCAAGGGACATGAAGCAGGATTCGGAAAGCTTAGTGTCTATGGGAGGGTGACCTCATGATGTTCCAAATGCATAAGGGAGTAAAAAGAAGGTTTGTGAATAAAGAGCCCTGGCTTAGTAGTGCTTAATGCATAAAATGAATTTCTTGCTCACATCTATCCGTTTGCCTCTCATTTCTTTCACATTGTTCCCATTTTATCATCCCTGTCGTAGACCTTAGTTTGCTGCAGTAAGCTGTGCTCTACAGCTCATAAAACTGATGTCACAGCAATATGTTGGGCATGAGATGCAAGTGGTGATAAATTAAATAATGCATGATTCTGATTGCGCGAAAGAAGGAGTCCTGCAAGTATGTGGGGAAAGTAAGCAAGTGTGTGCAGAAAGCCTCATGTGACAGAAAGGGACGATGTCTCACCGATTTAAGGCGAGTACGGTCGCAGAACGTTGAGCGCAGTTAGCTTTTTTTTTTCTCCCAGTAATTGCTCCTTGCTGTAAATGCTAATTTGATGTCATGACTGCTTGACTGGGCCTCAGATGGGATATTAAAAGTGGCCAGGCCTCTGTCTTGTTTCACTGTGTTTAACCCGCCTCCATCCACAGACGCTCTGTGTGTGTGGTTGAACATGGGTATGTGGTTTTGTGAACCTAAGCGTCAACCATACATTCTATTCGTGATTAGCTTGTGAAATGCTCATGGCCCCCATTTTATTTTCTTTGCTTGAATTAATCTATTTTTGTTGCTTTCATGCTAGCATTCCCCCTGAGAGTTATATCTGTAAGGCAGAGTGGAAAAATCATTGCATTTGACTATTAAGCAATGTCAGACTTTAAAATAAATGTAAATGGAATATACAGAATCTATCCATCACTGTTTTAAGAACACAAGATTTTGGGGGATATCTCCTTCTGTTTAGCATTGAAATAGTCTGTAACATTCTGTGATAAATGGTTTGTTGGCGTGTTGCCGCTGATGCCTCACAGCAAAGTTTAGTTGATTCAGGTTAAATTGAAAGGAGTTTGCTTAACAAGGAAAGACCTTTTAAAAACAAAATCACACAAAGTCGCACTGGGCTGTGAAAAGATGTGTCACATTCAATTGTTTAACATAATTAAACACATTTTAATATCACACAAAGACAAAATTAAATAAGTAACAATATTTTCAAATGATGATTAAAAAACATATCCAAAGCAACAGACATGCTCCAATGGGAAAAAAAAGTAATTGTCCCTTAAACCTAAAAACTGTTTGTGCCATCCTTCGCAGCAACAACCAGCATGAAGCATTTGCAACAACCGGCATTGATTTTGTTTTACATCACAGAGGAGGCCCACTTTTCCTTGCAGAATTGCTTTAATGCAGCCACATTGCAGAACGTTTAAGCAAGAACAGTCTGTTTAAGGTCACTATTCAACATCTCAACTGGATTCACGTCCAGACTTTGACGAGGCTGCTCCACAATCCTCTACTCGTGTAGCGTTTCACCACTGCTTCATGTTTTCTCCTTTTGTGGATTATGGCACTCACTGCGATTTTCTGGAGTCCCAACCAGTGGTGTCTCTGGCATGATAACTTAACTGAGGCACAAAGAATCAACACCTATTAGCAACAACTAATAGTTTTGTGATGCTTACAACCTGACTGATCAATTTTAAATTAAACAGCTAAATTAGCATAAACCAACACACTAGAAATGCCATTTTATATAAGTTTTTTATACATACAATTACAAATAAAGGCCCACTAATAATGTTCCTCTATTGAAAAGAAAATATTCACATCAATCCTTCAATGAGCTAGCAAGGACAACCAACACTAGATTGTTGCACACTTTCCCGAAGAACGTAAACGTAACATGCATTTCCAGTATTTTTATTGGATGATCTGAGCTTGGGGCCATATGATTTGTGCCCCACAGCTGTCTACTGAGGGCGTGTTGGGCATGCACACTGTGATTTCAGATGTTCATTATTTAAACAAACGTTGGTGGGCCAGCCACAATATCAAGGCACCTCAAGAGGATTTAGCATACTGAGCTTGTCAGTATTCTGTCAGACTTAGATATAGGGACACAAATGTTTCTAACAGAATTTTTTGGTAAGGAAATCAGTCTTTTTATTTTTATATTTTTTACAATATTGCTCTATAAAGAACGATCCTGTCCCACTGATTATTGCGAAGATAGAGCAACATCTGGTGGGGCCTGGCCCCAAAATGCAGAGACGCCACAGGTCCCAAAGCCTTAAAAGAAATCCGTAATGGGGCAAATACTTTTTCACACCCCTGTATTATGACAAAGCGTTTATGTAGCCATGTCATTTTTTCTGCCGATCTACTGATTGCTTTTCTGGCTTTGTCCTCTTTCTCATCAGTGTGTGAAAAGATGGAAATCGGCTGCATTTCTGGCTGAGTGTGTGTTAGTTTACTGTACTGCATGCTTGCCTGGTAAATTTGCATAAAGAGTCCCTTACCTCTTGCAGATTGCATTTTGGACAGCTTGTCACTTCAGGCAGGATCCTGAACACAGCCATATTGTTTTACACATGCTCACATCATGCTATACTTACATTCAACTGAAGATGCATATGACTTAACGTGACTTTAAGTGACGTCTTAAAAAACGAAAACACCCGTTGCTCTCTGAAACAGAGGCAAATCCAGATTAATTTATTTAAAATTACACTTGTTAATTTAAATCCTAATTGCAAATCAAAAGAAGAGAGTACATTTAAATAAGTATTTTTAAAGACTTAAATCAACAGTTTGCCTTTGAAGCTAATGTGAGCCATGTACAGTATGCCATACTGCCGAGTTTTAAACCTTTGCACAGTCTCATGGGTATAGCCTGATTAATCCACTATCCAACGGACACAACAGAAAAGAGAAGCTATAATTAAAAAAAGGCTCATTAACAAAACAGGACAATGGAACCTGACACACACCTACCAAAATAAAAGACCACAGGTAATTGTTTAAACATCCAGCTCAATGACTACCATCATGGAGTTAAGGATTGCTGGGGTTAGTACTTCTTTTCACAGGTGTTGCATAAAAGATAGACAAGTAATAAATCTACGGAATCAGTCAGCATTGAAGAGCTCCTGCTGTAATATGACACGCATGTCAGTGTTATAATCACACATTGTTCGTCTTTCCATGAAAACTGCCAAAATCGTGGGCTATGAGAGCGTTAAGGGCACCTGCCTGCCTGCCTGTTTCCCATCATATCTCTTTCTTTAAAGTTTGCTTCTTTCTTACAAGTTCCATATAATTGTAGCCTTTCAGAGTCCTTCCTTCTGGCACTTTTATTACTTTTTCAGAGACAAAAATCCACCTGATTCCTTCCTTAGTTGTGAAGGGTGTCAGTTCATATATAAGGTATTCTGCCGGATGGGATATCTCATTATGACTGGCATTAGAGGTTCCCTGTGACATAATTTGTTTCCAGGGTGAAGAAACGGTGTGCTCCAGAGGAGACTTCCCACCACCAACCAATATCATTATCCCTCGGATCACACACACAGACGCTCTGCTGAGAATCATCAAGTCTTTCCATTTCAGTTCTTGCTTACTTTCCAGCTATTCTTTCTTTCTTTCTTTCCGATCTGATGCATGCAAATCTGGCATCTGTTATCTCTTGAGCCCTCCAAAAGCTCCATGCAATGTGAATACTTTCATTGCGGGTGATAAAACCTTTGAATCTGTGGTGAAAAAGCCAGAAAAAAAAACCATTATCAATGAGAACTATTTGTATACATTTTTTCATCTCAGCATCTACCCAATTGCAGTATAATAAGTATGGTGTTTTGACAGTAGCAATGCTTCATGCTTTCAACTTTGCAAATTATTCTAAGATATTGCATATTTTCCCTCCATTGCTCCATATTGCCTTTGTTTTCCTTGCGTTTCGAATATGAAGGCAGCAAATATTCCTTTCTTCTATTTTTCATCTTTTCCGGTGGTCTAATGATCCTCCACTTATTTCCCTCTTGATCAATGGTGAAGGTGCATATCAAGTTAAGAGCCTTGCAGTGATGCAGAACCCCAAATAAATGATGAAGCACTGGGAAATTATCTTTTTGTGTATACGACTGTGGGGAGTCATTGTTCCAGCAGTGGTTAACGAGCAAACTGTGCAATTGCACGGAGACTCAGCAATAGTCTTACATGTTGTTCTTTTTGACTGAGCCTATAGTACCTAAGTCTTTCTTATTCTCTTTGCAACTTTTGCCCTAGCTATAGCTCTGTTTGAAAAAAGAAGACCAAGACTAAAAAGAAAATTAACATTCAGTTGGATTTTACTTATTTATTTTTGCCTGTGGCGTTGCATTTCTCCTTAACTGGAAGGAGGCAGATTTAACGAGCAAACTAACAGTAAAATTCTGAATGACGAAGCCAAAATGTTACACCCTCAAGGTCTATAATCATCTATATTGACCAGCTAACAGCAAGACAGAAGTTGGTTGGCAAGGTCACACTGAACTACTCCAGGTTTCCAATATATTTGACTGAAATGTTCCCCTCAGGGGAATATATTTGTGTAACCTTTTTTTTAGACCGTGGGCATCCATGTCTCAGAAAATAATAGATTTTCAATGCCCCCAACTTGATCAATACGTTCCCTGTACTGACTAACAATCCATTTGTTACAGAAGTCATCTTTGGGTGCAAACAAACCAAAGAATCAATGCTTCAGCCAACCCAAGTCTCTAATAACTGTATGTCAAATGTACAAGCTCTGTTCTTTAAAAACTAGGCTGTTGGAAGGATATCAGACTGTCTTTGTCTTTGCGCTCTAATCTGCTATGCATTTCTTTTTCCTCAGTTGCTTTAAGAAATCCAATCTCTAAACTTTGTGTCCATTCATCCACACAATTTGACACAGCAAAATGCCAATGGTTAAACAGCTTTAGAAATTAAGTATTAAAGTATAAAGCTTTTATTGTGTGAGCAACAGCAATCATAATGTTTATTTCATGAAAGCAGGCATCTCATTAATATCTCTTAAATATAGATGTGTTTTAAACTGCTGCATAGCCAAATGAAGTTGTCTAACGTGGGTAGTTCAAGGCCATTTTTAAGTGGATATCTCAAATCTGCTGTGAAAAGCCTTTAATGAGTGAATAGTGCACATGAAACAGATATGAGCATTTGAACGTATCCAGTGAATTGGTTCATGTGAAGCCCAATCAGAAGTGGTAGAAAAAGGCATGGGGTCGTGGTGGCCAGGTGATGAGAAACAGGGCACACCATACATGTCTAAAACATCTGCAGTATTCGTAAAACAGTATCAGTTGTTCATCAGAACACCACAGAGCACAATAGGTTGTTATTAGTGTTTTTTTGCTCTGTGTTGCTGTAATTTGGCAATTCTGGTCTCATTAAATTGTTCAGTCTTTTAATTGGTACGTGAACCATGCTTTGCGAAAATCTTCAAACCCATGAATAATTTCCCATTTTGGCTCTTTACAACAACAAACTTTAATGTATTTTATTGGGATTTCATGTGATATGTCAACACAAGATATAATGCGTAATTGCAGAGGGTACATGTTTTTCAAAACCTTTCACAAATAAAAACCTGAAAAGTGCTGCATACATTGTTTTTAGCTAACTTGAGGCAATACTTTGTTGAAAAATCTCTCGCACTGCATTCGAGCTGCGGTCAGTAGGGGCTTGTCTTGACCAGCTTTACATCTATAGACCAATGTTTTGGCCTGTTTTTCAATGCAAAATAACTCTAGCTCCTTTAGATTCGACGGAAAACATAAAGTAAAGTCTTATTGTGGTTTCAGAATAAGATTTAGTTCTGGGCTTTCCCTTGGCCATCCCAACACATGAATATTTTGCTAAAGAGTAGCATCCCTGCGGTACGATGCTCCTACCACAATGCTAATGGCTTGTTTTTTTTAAACAACAACAACTGACACCTGTAATAAAATGCAAACAGATTTAAAACTGTCATGTCTTATGACTTTGGAGGGGGGGATTTAAGTCACTTTTAAAGAAAGGAGACAGTAAATCAGTTGTAACAGCACAAATGTTTAATGCTGTGTGATAATTCAAGGGTATTTTAGTTCTCTTTTTTTACTTGAAATGTGAAACTGTTATTCATGTGTCTGTGTATTTGGCCTTAATTATTGATTATGCTGTATGTTTTACACTGCTCTCTTGGCCAGGTCACTCTTGGTAAAGATATTTGAATCTCAATTAGTTTTTTCCTGGTTAAATAAAGGATACTAGTACTACATTTCTCTTGCTATTTTTTCATCAAGGCATTCCTTGCTTCATACCATCACAACTTTGCCTTTGACTTTTTTAAGGCGTTTGTGATGCTGTTTGTTCTGTAATCTAATTCTCAAAAATCCTAATCAAGGTAGCGCGACCCATATACAGCGGCCTTAGTCCTCGACGCAGTCGACCCGGGTTCAAATCCAACCCGCGGTCCTTTGCCGAATGTCTCTCCCCTTCTTCTACCCCCTTTTTGTCAGCCTACTTTCAGAAACAGCGAGCCACTAGATCCACAAAAAAATCCTAATCAAAACCTTAGGTGATTGAAGGTAATTGCTTTGGAATTTATTTATGTAAGAAAAGTTAAAGAAGGCTGATTGCACGCCTTAAGTTACGGTACATTTTTCAGATTTTTATGTGCAAAAAATCACAATAAATTTCTATAAGGATAGTTGCTGGAATCTGAAATGTAAAGATTATTAACACTTGTGCAAGATACCGTTAAATGGACCAATCTTTTCCACAGATCAGATAGATAGATAGATAGATAGATAGATAGATAGATAGATAGATAGATAGATAGATAGATAGATAGATAGATAGATAGATCGATAGATAGATAGATAGATAGATAGATAGATCGATAGATAGATAGATAGATAGATCGATAGATAGATAGATAGATAGATAGATAGATAGATAGATAGATAGATAGATAGATAGATAGATAGATAGATAGATAGATAGATAGATAGATAGATAGATAGATCGATCGATCGATCGATAGATAGATAGATAGATAAAGGGTGTTGTTTTCTCCTCTCTTCTTGTTGAAGAAATTTCTACTTAATTGCATCAGCTGTCAGGCTACCTTTCACACACGTCAAAATCCACTCACTGACATCTCCAAGTCCAACTTGTGTATCCCAGAGATTTCAGAAAGTGGAAGACGGTGTTGTTATGCTTTCTCATGAATGTTAAAAGATTTTTCACTAAGCCCTTCGTAGGCAGATTGTGTACAAGTCGGACAATTCTACAGCTTCCTTCTCATACAAATAAAGTGAACGTTAAACTGACATGGATTTTCTGACATCATACTATCATTATTTTTTCAAGTTTATTTATTTATTTTTTTCTTCCTTTCATAATAGCACCAAACAATTTAAGTCAAATTGCAGACACTTGTTGTGCAACACAGACACTTCAGGAATAATTTTTCTTTCTTTTAATGCACTGAATCAATCTTCAGTTTAACACTCATTGCCTGAAGTCCAGCTGCTCACTGCATAATCAAAACACATCAAATGTGGGCATGACTGTGGGTTTGAATGTGTCTCTTGTGATGTCATGACAACAGAATCAAATGATGCATTTGCGCTTAAACAATGGGATGAAGTTAAAAAATTAATCGAAAGAAGGTCAAATGTGATAGTAAAAGATGTTGAGAATTCTAAAATAATTAACGCAAGAAAGAAGTATTTGATATCTGATCAAATGCCTAAAAGTTTCTGTTTTATTTGTGCATGCTCAATGGCTTTTGGTTTTTTTTTTCTGGCACTAACATCATGGTTCTTTTGTGGTCTTTCAACTTTGTTTCAGAAAATAAGAAACAACCTTCAAATGAGACAAAATACAAACTAAGTCAGCCACAATTTTCCAATGACATGGAAAATCAAGAGTCCACAATGCACCGAAAACATTTTAGATATGTTCCTCATTGAAATCATTTAAGACACAGCAAGCAGTGTCCGAAGAACAACTAAATGTTAATTTTATCGATATTTGTTTTGATTGTTTTTAAATCTTTTCCATACACTGTCATGTTCTGGATAGCTTGCCACCCTTTTTTGACTTGTTCTGCTCCTTTTTTGCTCTCTGTGGTTGGGCATGGACCCTCTGCTAAGGTGTTTGTGCACCTACTCCTTATTTCCTCATGGGGTGGGCTGCGTAAAAGCGAACTGGCAGATGTCCCTTCGTTCCCCGATGGCGAACCCTGGTCATGGTAAATCTAGTGTCCTGCTTAGCTACATGTTTCCTGAGTCCTTGTGACTTGGTCCTTGTCTGCTTGTGAGTCAGACTCATGGCTCTACCATGAGGGTAATCCATGATGCCTATGATCTTTGAGGAGCCACAAGACAAACAAGGAATACTGACCCAGATTTCTCTTTTTCCTCACCTCAGGTCTGCCTGCAGTAGTCACCTCTGCCAGCCTGCCCTCTTTCAAACCTCAAAGACGGCTAGACACAAACCTGGAAAAACACAACCTCACCACTCTGCTGTCAGCAGTTTCACAGCCATCCTGGACAAAGCAGCACCTTGTCCTCCTGCCAGTAAACAAAGAGTCAAGACTGCATTCTTTTCAACCTGTCAGTTTATACTCACCTTGGATTACCACCAACTCTGCTCTTCTTCCCTTTATTTAAAATCCACATCTGAAAACCCTCACCTGGAACTCTGGAGG
This sequence comes from Fundulus diaphanus, assembly GCA_037039145.1. NCBI lineage: Eukaryota > Metazoa > Chordata > Actinopteri > Cyprinodontiformes > Fundulidae > Fundulus > Fundulus diaphanus. The sequence continues at coordinate 28,039,498 of CM073137.1, forward strand.
AAGAAACAACATTTTACTGGTGTGCAACAATATTTATTTTTGATTCCCATCATTAATTCTCAAAGTCTGCTCATCTTTGGGTCATAGCGAACTCCCCAGGTATGCTAAAGTCAGTTCTCGAACACGTGGGAATAAGCTACTGCAGTGCAAAATGTGTCACAAAAGCAAATTTTTTCTTTTATCTTCTTTTATCATTCTTTTTCGTTTTTCTTGCACCATGAGCGGCATGTGAGAAAAGAGCACTTTGAAATTCTGTTGAAGACCTAACAGTTTTTATGTGTATTTCATGTACTTTCATTGCTGCAACAAAGGAAAAAAATTGTTCTAAACACTGTCACGTGGTGGCTCAAAGAAATTCAATTTTTTTAGACGAAGAGAGAGGAGTGTAATATTACACTAACAAGGGTGCAGTGTAAAATGCCCATGAAATATTGATTGCCAAATAAAGGGTTGAATTTGGATAACAAAAAATCTATATGTATCCCATTACCTTCATCTGGAAAAAGTAAGCACACATGACCTGCTTTACAACAGCAGAAAAATAAAAAAAGGAAAAAGAAGAAAAAAAACAGAGAAAACTCATGTCCTTGTGTGACCTGGATCTCTACTTAGAGGTTTAAAAGTTTTATTCATTTTTTAAGGAGACAAGGAAAATTCTAAGCAGAATTTAAATTCAGTCAAACAATCTTTTATCTTGTTACTTTACGGATTTTTTTTTTTTTTACTTTTTGTGCATTGCTTAAAAGAATTAAAGGAACACATTTTAATCAGATTATAATATCAAGTCAAGTCAAACATTTGGAATATTGATCTGGTCAATTCAGTAGTAGAGGGGGTTGTTAATCAGTGTCAGGAGTTCTGCTGTTAATGAAATTAACAGCAGTATGGAGCTAAAACAGTGACAGCTTGCAGCGACATTGAAAAGAGATTTGGCATTGTAAAATCAAACATTGAAAAATGAAACATTGAAAAATCGCTTGCAATGACATCGAAAAAGAGATTTGGCATTGAAAAATTAGACATTGAAAAGTCAAACATTGTTACAAAGTAAAAACTTATGATGATATTCTCATTTTATGCTGCAGCTTTTTTTCAATGAGATGTTTCCGTTGTCACTGCAGAGTTCCTTCAGCTAAGATGTCGCTACAAGCTGTTTTGCCGTCGGGGGCGGGGCTAAATTGAAGGCCACTCCATGGGCTCCATGTTTTTCCGGTACTTATCTACCAGTAGTGAACTTATGGACAGCTCCGGTCAAGTACCGGTGCTCGACCACAAGACAGGGTATTATTTTTTTATTTATTCGCGACATGAATAAAGATCTGATTCTGATTCACCATCATCTCAAAAGGAGCATGCCCTGACGTTGCATGCATGCAAGCACATTGGGGCCACACTAACTACCGAGTACCACTTTGAGATTTCAGAAAATGGATTAGCCTGCTGCATCAGTTTTTCAGTTTCACTTTCTCTCTAACTTCAGATTAAGCTTTCTGTGGGGGGATAATTTTCATTTTCATAGAATGATGTGACATTCTTTTGTTCCTGACACATTACCCATTCCATATCAGCATAGATATCCAGCCAGATGTATTTCCTGATAAAGCATGGCCAAACAAAGTCCACTATACCTTAATGTTTTGTTCTTTTCCACATTACAATAACAGACTTCAATTTATTGTATTGTTTTTTTGACAAACACTACTGTGTGACAAAGTATGCACATAGTAGTCTAAAATATTTTGATGTGATCTAAGTACATTTGTTAAAATTTTCCCTGTTCTCTTTGCACACATAAATTGAAGACCTTTGCAGTAAAACAAAGTTTTGTCATGCACACCTGTACAAACACACACACATTCCATTAATCTTCAAGCTTTTCTATGGCCTAACCCTGACCCTCGGCCTAACCCTAACCTTTACCAGTTTATACCTAGCCCTAACCTAAACCTAATTGACACCTTAGTGCTAAACCTAACCCCTAGCCCAGAAAAAAAAGTGAGGACCTTTTTAATCAAAGTCCTCACTTTACTAGTAATATGAGCAAAATATCTTCCCTTTCAGCTGTAAGTACAAGAACACACGTACATTTTCTATGAGGAAAGTTTGCGGAAGGAAGCGTAAGAAGCTATTCAGTACATGTTTTTCTGTACCGATAGAGTAGGAACAAAGAGAGGCCTATATCGAAATATCAGCCTGTAAATGTGTGATTTTATCACACAAAATCTCCTGAATCTGTGAATAAGAACTATAGAATCTACAAAATAGGTTTAATGTATAAACCAGGAAGCAGCAAAAAATGAGTGCACACAAAGAAACAAACTCTGTGGTAAGTTGATGTTGTGCTAAAAAATAACATGACTGCCCCCAGAGATTGTAGAGTGGTGTTCCCCACTTGTCAAGACACTTTAAGAGGAATGTGGAGTAATCTGTTCCACTCATCCTATTGTCCTGGCTTTTCCGTAGTGGTTTGATTTCTCTGCTCTCCTCTGCTTCCTGAGAAGAGTTTATGTTTCTAAGTCTCATTATATATCTATACATATATCTATATATCTATATATATATTTATATCTATATATCTATATATCTATCTATATCTATATATCTATCTATATATATATATATATATATATATATACATACATACATAGATATATATAGATATATATATATATATATATATATATATATATATATATATATATATATATATACATACATAGATATATATAGATAGATATATAGATATAGATAGATATATAGATATATAGATTTATAAACATTGATGCATATTTATCAGACTTATCACATTCAAAGATTCAGTTTTCTTCTGTTGCACAGCAACAAAGATGCATTAAGCTCCTGCACTGTTCTGTTTTTTATGCTTAATCTCTTGCAAACAATGCATGAAAAGAAACAGATGAGACAGAAAATTACTTTAATCCTAGCATTAAACTTTAGATTTAAACCACTAATTTGGGTAATGAAAATTCAACATTCTTCCATTTTATGCTGCTTTCCTCTTATCTCATCTGTTTGTATTTGCCTTCTTTGTCAAACTGAAAAGCTGTAAAATCTTACTCATCAGATGACTAGTATTTTGAATGTCTTCCACTTCCTTCTGCTTCCTCTTTTTGTTTTTTATGTTCTTTTTCTTTTAAGTGTTGTTAGTTTAATTACAAAGTAATAGTTTTTTTAAAATTGAGGGTAAGACATTCATGTGCTAAGACAGCTGTTATTAATCATAGTTTTCTTTTTAAGTTATCTAAGATTATTATGACCTTTATATACAATGATTTAAAATGTAATGGGTTTTGAAGAAGTAGAAATAGAAAAGAATAGAAATAGAAAAAGAAATAGAAAAAGAAAACAATCTCACACCTCACTGTGTTTGTGTGTTTAGCACTTTTTTCTATGTTTTTTATACTGTATTTGTGTTGACTTCACGGTTCCGCAGCAGAACCACCTATTCTGCAGTGGCCAAGTTGCACCACTTTTTGCACCGTGGCATTTCTTTTTTTCAGTGGCAACACACAACTGCAGTTTGAAAACACGTTCAGGAACCAGAATGGGCTCTGAGCCACATTGGTGGAAAAGACTTTGCTAAGTTTTGCATCGGCGACCTTAGAGGCCGCTCCTGGGCACAAACACCCAGCTCCCTAACCACTAGACCACCTCTCCCAAAGCAGAATACCACATCCAATATCACTACACTGTATTTACAAGTAATGCACTGTGAAACCTTTAATATTTGGTTGTCAGCACTTATTCTTATTTTCTCCTTGTCAAGCACAAATGGGAGAACTTTTTCAACATAGTTCCTTTTGTTACAGCTTTTGTTTTTTTTGCTCGTAGGCAGGGGATGCTAAAGGTTGAGATTTTCTTTTTACAGATTAAGAGAGATTGTTTTCTCATATAAACATTATTTGAATTACTTCTGTGTCTCTTTTTCTGTGTGTGACGTAGATTCATTTGTTTATTTTGACAGAGAGATTGTTTTCCTATTTGTGAGACTTGCAAATATGCAATTGATGATTGCATTGATAATTGTGGTTGCAAATTGAAAAAGTGATATGAATAAGGTTCTAAGGCACAGCAGTGCAGCTTTACAGTGTGTAAATATTTTTCGCTGTATATAATCTTAACTTTGCACATGTGGTCCATCGCCTGTCAATTATTTTGCTTGACTGCAAATACTGTCTCAGAGTTTACAGTATTTCTGATCAGTGGTTTATTGGTCTGAATGAAAAGAATAACTGCGTGTATATGCAGTGAGACAAAAGTGCAAGCTTCTGCCAGTAAGATTTTAGAATGTAAACTTTTAGAGCCAACAAACAAACTGGCATTTATCAAACATTTAAATTTTTAAATACAAAAAAATGTGATTGACCTGAAGCCAATTTGAAAATATTCTAAAGTACTCTAAGGGTTTTCTGGCCTCTGAAATATTAGATAGTTCTCAAGTAAACTAAAAATAAATCTAATAAACTTATACTTAAATTTAAAACTAAAGCAATGCCAAATCATCTCATTATGGACATAAATAATTTAATATAAGGAACACAAATATGAAATAGATTAATTATTAGAGTATCTGTTATAAGGACTAGAAATATGAAATTGATTGATTAATAAAGTATATGTGACCCATTTATCTTTTTAAATTCAATTCCCTTTTTAAATTCAATCAAAACTAGCTTCTATCAGTCAAAATATATTGCCTTTTATTGCAAAATATATTCATTTACTATTCATCTTCTTACATTTGAGTCAGGGATGAGTTGTAAGTCTTGATGGTATGAAATATAGTGTAATTCCAAAAACAATGCACACTTATAAACACAAACTTAGAAAGAAACCTTCCTATCTAAGACCTTCCTCTCTAAGAAAGAAATCTTAATATTTTTACGTAAGATATACTGTAATCTAAAGCCCCTCACTGAAACGGAAAGGGGTAAGATCTTGTTTTAAAAAATATATGGTTATTTCTCTACTTCAAATTGTGAATATTAAAATGTTTTATTCATTCAGAGCCTACATGTTCTGACAGCAAAAAAAAAAAAATTACATTTGATTTTGCTTTGAGATTTGATTGAAATTTTATGTCTGGAAGACATTTATTGACCTGATCTTTGCTGCTCTAGAGGGTTGTGTGCCAAAGATGGAAGGAGCCTGCTGTTAACACTGCAAGAGCGGCTACACTGTTACTGACACCTAAAGTGTTACCTCAGCTTCACCCCATGGAAATAGGTTAGTGATGTTGCCAATCTGTTCAGTCTGATCACTTATTCATAACAGCCAAGACTGTCAAGTGAAAAATAAATCTAACATTTTTCTGTGGTGCCTTATATTTCACTCTCAGAAGTTAAGCATTTGGTTGAAATTCTCATTCAAAATCAGAAGTTATTACACTGAACAAGAGATCATAGTGTCGGTTATAGAGTTTAAGAGTTTTAAAAACGTATTATCTTGATTTTGATCTGGAAAGCGTATTTAAAGGATAGATGGAATCGCAATGTATTTTTCCCTCTTGCATGCACCAATAAAAGATTTCTTAAATCGTAAGTATTATAATAACATTTGTCAGTAATCAAAGGAGATAATTTATTTTAAAAAATTTCAGTTGAAAGCAATTGGAATTCATCAATGACACATTTTTTTGAATACAAGTTTAAAAATAAGAGAGAAAAAAACTAAATGAAACTTGAGGGCTTCTGCAAATAGTCCTTGAGAGAAATTGTAACAGAGAAATGTAAGACAATTCATTCATTAAACTGATTGATTCTTTGTCAGAGTTTCTGTTGGCCTGTGTGTTTGGACAACAGTGAACCCAAGAGACTGAGCAGCCGAGGGAGAGAATGATCAATGGTTCTTTGACAGAGGACTGTAGCAATCATGAAAAAGGAAAGAGCACCGCAGAAAACACACACATACTGTACAGTTGATGTGAGGATAAAATCTTCAAACCAAAACTGAACTGACAGCTTTTAATGAATAATGATAATTAACCTAAATGAAAAATTGAATATTATGGCAGCGCTGCTAATTTTTTCTCTCATAAATATGCTGAACGAAGTGTAACACTGACTCATGACAGCAGAGGGGTGTGGACAAAAGGCTTACTATTACATTTTTACCTCATTACTACTGTTTTAAAGATAGCTGCAGACAGTTGAAGTTGTTATTTTTATTTGAAATGTATTAAATGAAGATTAATTATGACTGTAAATGACATTTTCAGAATTGATCTCAATGATAAATAACAACAATACATCTAATCTAGTAATTTACAGTTACATTGAAAAAATCTGGGAGACTTTATTGAAATTTTCTTTTTACAAAGAAATGTTCAGATATCAACATTTAATGTTATTTATTTTTAACTGTTTGTCTTACAAGCCTGAAATCTATTTATAACTATAAATGTTATTAAGCTTTATTGGATAAACAGTTGAAAGAAATTAGATTAATATATTAAAAATTCATAAAGTACCAGAATCACTACACTGACACTTCATTGTATTTTTTTTGCTATTGGATTGTGTCATGTTAAGAATTAATAATTATCTTATTTGCATTCTTGATTAATGTAAAGGCAAAAACAAAGCATTGTTCGGAGGTATTTTCCTTATGAGGCAGACAGGAAAAAAAATGTTATTCTGAAATATGCCAGATGCAAGCTGTGCTAGTACTTTACAAGACAAAAGGTAAGGCTGTTTCGACAGAGCCACTTTCATGTTGCCTGCTACAGGAGATACTTTCTGACCACAGTCATTCCCATCTACATTGTTTTTTGAAGAAATATGTACAATTGAGTTACAACACTGTTTAATTTCCCTTTGGGATTGATAAAATATTTTAATGGCATTATACTAATTGGAATTTTGGAAGTTACACAAATGCTGCTTAATGAAATCCTCCTCCTTAACTTTAAATGTTACCACAAATGGGCCTTTTTTCATAGGGAGAAAAACAGGAATGTCATTCAGTAATGATAGAAAAACTTAAATCCCACAAAAACTTTTATAGCTTCTTAATAACACATTAGCAACATGAAAGAGGTATTGCTCCATATAGATTAGGAAGTTAAACCTGTTTCTATTACATTTTGGTGTTTGATCAGTCTTCAAACCAACGTCCCAGTTTTGCCAAAATATTTTTTTCAAACTGGTACATTAGATACCAAAAATAAACATAAATGAAGAGTGCTGTACAATGTATTTCGCTGCCCACAAATATATTGCCCCAGTTGCAATACTATTTCGTTCAAAAATAATTTTCTCATACTAAGTCCCTATGTGACCAGCTCTCCCATACTGCCCTGGAGGTAACCTCATCCTTATCTTGGACATCACCCAGTGACCAGCAGGACCTCGAAATAGAAATTAAACTGGCTGATTTGGTCTTTCAGCACATTGCATGAACCTGATGACATCTACACAAAGTTTTCCTCTGGCAAATTAAAAGTGGTTGCTGAGCTAGTCCAAACCTATAAGGTTTCCTATAAGAAATAAAACCAATTCTGCTACTACTCAAAACTGTGCTCCATGTTTAGCTTGTTTTTTTCCCTTTTTTCCCCTTCTCATCACTGCACTCTAAAAGTGTGTTAACTTCCACGGTGGATGTGTTGGCCTCTTGCCTCTGGTGGGATCCACAAGCTGCTCTAGTATGACATATTGACAAGCACGCACTTCCTTTTTGGCCTTCTAATTAAGAAAACTTGATATTTTAATCTTTCACCAGCTATGAATCATCTGTCATATTACTTTTGTACTTTAGCAGGCCACTTTGCAGATTATTGCATGAACGTAACCCTCAAAAGTAATCCTGATTCCGTCCAAAGTAAATCAGAAAAGTTTGCCTTCGCTCCCTTGTGCCAAGCTCCAGTTTATATGCACCACTGGGAGTTCAGAAACATCCTCCCCTGTGGCATCTCCAGGCGCCATCTGCAGCATGCCTCTCAGTGCCTGGCAGGGCCCACAGTGTCTCTCTCACGAAGCCTTCCAGCCATTTTCTGGCAGGTCAGTTACATCCAACCCAGCTTTTCTGTTATTTATTTTTTTCACCCTCAGATAACCGAGTATCTGTTTGAACTAAGTGATGCAAATCTTTGTAACGCGCACCAGTAGAAGCATTCATTTCTCACATGAGAGACTTCGAGAATAACCCCATATGAACATTTTAGACCCTTTGCTTTATTACACCATCTGGCAATCTATACACCAGTGGGCTGCCAGACCTTCAGGACAGATGGGGGAAACAAACATCAAGTTTGTAATTGTTAATTTGGTTTAAGTAATATATAAACACCATGAGAGAGAGAGAGAGAAAGAGAGAGAGAGAGAGAGGTTACGCTCTAAGACCATCCAATGTTTTCCTGTTAAGTTCCAGGTGTCACATCCCTTGAAGCACTGCTGTCTATTAAGTAGTTCAAACCCTGCATCTTTCCACTAAAACGTGCCCTAATCTCAGAGAAAGAGACCTCCCTTCAAGAAGCCCTCTTTACAAGGTTGTCGTCCTCCAGTTTGGCCACAGCATCAGATCACATCACATCAGCATGTTTGAATAAGGGTGCCCTCAACGGCTCTTGTGTCTTGTTGAATAATATAAAAAAATGGGTCAACGGCAGACAAAAAAAAATAAAAGCAGCCTAATTAGCCCCAATTAAGAACCTCATACTTGCTGCATGTTCATCAACACCAGCCAGCTTAAAGGGCTGACCCCAAACTGTGCTAAGTTTGCTGGAGTGACCATGAGTGGCTTGTTTTACTGACTAAATTCACCATTCAAAAAAAAAAAAGTTTCAAAAATATCAATGAGAAAAGTAAAAATGTTGAATGAATATCATCCCCAAGAGCAATATAGAAATGAGCAGTCAGGTTGAGTTAAGTGAAATAAAGCTGAAAGCAAAAGAAAAGAAGCCAGGAATAGAAAAAGCCCACAGGGATGTAAGGATAAGGTAGATAAAAGAGAATGAAGGAGAGACAAAGAAAAAGCACTTTAGTAAAGAGAAAAGGAGACGTAGAATTGAAATGACATGATGGAATCGAGTTAATGATAGGGAATATTAAAGGCAGAGAGAGTGCAGCGGAGGGAGTGAACGCCTAAATTTGCATGTCAGTCCTCCGCGTCTCCCTCTTTCTTTCTCATTATCTGCCCCAATAACAGGTGTTTTCTGCCATATGTTGGAGGAGTAATACTGTGGCACATGTATCCACTGATAAGGACTATTAAATTGAACTCAGGACAAACAAGCTCACTTCACCGCAGTACGACCTTGACGAGAAAATAAAATCCAGATGCCCAAAGCAATAGTTTCTTGTTACAGCGTCTATGGGCAGGTGGTAATTTAAGAGCAAAATCACTGGGCATTGGTGTCTTTGCTAAGGCAGCTATGACTGGTATTTGTGGGCAATGACTGCCTTACTATTTTCTATTTTTGGGGAAGTAGCACCCTGACGTAGTAAAGACTGTAGGTTATTAGTGGCACAAAGCAGAGAATATTATGATTGAAAAAGTGAAAAGCAAGGGAAAAAAATGCAAGGCAGAAAAAGGTTTCATTTTATAGAAAAATCAAAAAATTCAAAAATATTTTTCAGCTGTGACTTTTTTCATGCAGTCATCCTCCAAATCATCGAAGTTTAAGGCCTCCTCAACACAAGTAGATGTTGCAACATATAATCCAAGCACCAATAGGGGACATTTTGGGAAAATTATAAGTTTTGCTCTTAGAATAGGACAAATCAACAATTGAAAAAAACAAACTTAAAGAGTCACTGCTGATTTTTAGTTGAGGCCAAGGAGAGATCTATAATTAAAAACAAAAAGAAAAAAAACCTAAGTATATACCTGTTAGGATCCAAAGGCACTTGGGTTTTGGTTTTTATATTCAATGGTTATTTTTGCCTTAAGGATTTTGCCATTTCAGTTCATTCTATTGTGTTTCGTTTCCAGAGGCAAGTAGTGACTAGTTACATTTACTCAGTTACATTTACTTGAATAACTTTTTGAACGAAAAAATTTGCTTTTATGAGAAGTTTTATTGCACTGTACTTTTTACTTTTACTTGAGTCATATTATTATTCAAGTATTGCTGCTCTTACTTCAGTCAAATTTCTGACCACCTACTGTGAGTAACTTCATGAATAAAGAAGATACTTGTTTTAGCAAAACATGCATCAAAGAGGCAAAAACCTACATTTATGTTAAATTGAGACTCATTTGTACACAGGTTTTGTTATTTTAATGTTATTTTCTATCTGCTGAGCTCATTGAGTCATTTGGAGTTCAAATGAACATACAGTAAACAGTAGTTATTGTCATTGGACGCGGGCACCAAGTAGCCCCCGAGGACCACATGTGGGGCCCATGAGCCTGTCCTAAAAAAAGTCCAATCCACCAGTGAGCTGCATCTAAATCTGTATTTTAATCTGTTACACTTCCTGTTTATTCACACTTGCATTTATATAGATTTAAAAATTACAATATCTATAACAAAGCATGAGAAATTTGCTTATTTTACATAAAGTTAAGGTGAACTGACTTTTCTAGTTCAAAGGTAGCCCTCCGTATGACACAGTACTGATGAAGTAGCTCTCAGTTTCAGAGAGGTTGGTGACCCCTGCTCTATATACATTAACTGCTGTAAGTATTGCTTTCAAGTTTATTGTCAAAAAAATTATTTAGAAAACTGTTTCTTCTGCCTGAATTTGTTATTATGCTATTATGTTATTCTTTGTATATTTTTTCCTGAATTTACCTGAATTTGCACATAACTTTACATTTTTTCTCAGATTACATAATTTTAAATAGTTACTCATCAGTTGTTACTCAGTTCTTGAGTAGGCTTCTTACTGAATACTTTTTTACTCTTACTTGAGTAATTTCTTGGCAAGCTATTTTTTACTTGAGTAAAAATATGTTTAAGTAGTGCTACCCCTACTTGAGTACAATTTTTGGCTACTCTACCCACCTCTGTTAGTTTCTTAGTTTATTCTTGTGTTCTGTTCTTTGTGCAAGAGGATTTATTTCTCTTAGATCACTGTTGGTCATTTCTCTGTTGATGGTAGTTTCTTTGTGTTTTATGCTGGATTCCAGTTGTCCTTGGAAGTTGGAAAGTCAGGATTCAAATATGGCTATGGCCAGGAAAGCTGTTGTAGTGATTCTTATGAGCGTTGTTTAAATATGTACTTTCCACATGCAAACACAACTTTTGATTTGTTTGGTTCAGAGTTGCAGCCGCCACATGTAGCATTTAGTTTAGCTTCACGCTGACAACTGTGTCTTGCATAATAAACATGTTTTCATCACAGCTTACTGTTGGTGATGTGAGGAGCTTCCATTTTGTTTCAGAAATGTAATTTCTTTTAATTCTCTGACTTTCTGATTGGGAAATCCGACTTTGGGACAGCGTTCCAGCTGATTCTTCCGACTCGGAAGTCAGAAATTTTGAGCTCCGACTGCAACCAGAACACAGCATAAGTGTAGTTCCCCAAGTGTTAATTAGTCTCTCTCTCTCAGCTTCTCTACTTTAATCCTGCCACAGCTGGTCCACATTTCTTCCGATAATCATCATCATCACCTTTGTCATTGCAACTTTGTACATTTCAATGAAATCTTTACATTTAATTGGACTGTGGAAACTGAACAGCATAAATATATATATATATATATATATATATATATATATATATATATATATATATATATATATATATATATATATGTGCATTCCCTTAGGAGTGAGCATTGTGTGCCTTCTGTAAAAGGGTTTGTGATCCCAAACCAAACAATTAGCAAGTAGTTTAATGTTTGACTTGTTCAAACATTTTTAATTTATTTATTCTTCTGTCTTGTTTGACAGCAATCCTCTACCATCTGCAAGATTGACATAAATAGTTGTTATAGCATTAACCTTGTTTGTATTTCTACCCCCTCCATTAGCCTTTCCAAATACTCAAGTGAAAAAAGAATACATATGAAATGTTAAACAGAATGAGTGGGGAGATGCAAGGTGAATAAAGATAATATATAAATTAAGAGACAGAAAAGTGCAAAACGAGCAAAAACATACAAATAAAAATAATAAAGAAAGAAAATGGGCAAATATTATAGGGATTAATGGATAAAAAAGGGTTATGTAGTTTGATGGCTGCAGCAGGGAAAGTGTGGTCTGATCAAACATTCGGGGGGGGGGGGGGGGGGGGGTAAAAAAAACTGCCATTGAAGAATGCCCTCAGCTTGGAATTTATTCATAGACGTATTTATAATGCATGCCCGCAGAATGAATGACTTCCCTTAGCATGCGTGGCAGCTCCGTCCGTGTGTGTGTGTGTGCCGCCTACTGTTGTGTGTTGTGGAGCTTGAATCAAATGTGCAGATGTGCAGTATGTCAGAGAGACAGGAGAATCCTGATTGATGAGAGAGCGTTTGTTTTAACGGGCCTCCGGAGTGGATTCACCTTGAGATAGATTCGCTTTCTTACTGTACAGTGCTTGTGCTGCTATTGGAGGAAATCGGATGCACACATACACTTCGAATTTATGCGCTCTGTGAGTGTGCGCCTTTGTGACGCTTGTTTACCAGTGTGTGTTTTAGTTGTGCATTTTTGTTGCCATATTTAGTGTTTAAGTGTAAAGTGTTCAAGCATGCCAAAGCTTCCTATCTACTCCCTGAAAAAGCGAACGTTAATAGAGATAATAAACCAAGGAAAATAAACTCTATGCAACTGTAAAACATGCAAACGATGGCTTCTCAAGAGCTTGCTAGTGTAGATTATCAGTCATCCAGGTGAAGGTAGCCGAAAACACGGCACAAAAGCAAAAGAACTTCAAGAATTACAACCAGGCCAGTTGCTTTTGATTACGTTTTTTCGATAACCTCAAGAGCTTGATGTCCTCAGAGGCATCGGTTGCTATTAAGGCATCATTTGAAATCAATGCCACTTCACTGGGAGGTTGTAGATATTGATAAAAACATGTTGCTCTAAAACAATTTAATCCCGCCTTTAAGAAGGCAGTGCAGCAGAGATAGCAGGGAATTGTTTCTGGTTCATCTGGTAGATCTCCCTCTATAGGAGGATCAATGGAGCAGCTAATTGTCTGACTGTTAATGCACCATTGAACTCAATTAGAAATACACATAAAGTAACCCTCCTTCAATTAAAGTCCCCTCACGTGTGGGTCACTGACAATACAACAGCGTTTTTTTTTTGTTTTTTTTTGATGGTGTTGGTTACATTTTAACATTTGATATGCTTACTTTTAGTCATTTTTGTATCTATTTTATCAAAGCATGGGTGGTGATTATAAATTTGAGAGAAAACAGGAATCTGAGGTTTCCGGATGGGATGAAGAGGGTGGGGAGCCACCTCTGGGGGTTTCATGTGTGCGCACGTAAATACATTCGGCCTCTAGGTGTCCCCATAGCCAATCAAAGCAGCTCCTCCACCCTGCTCGTCTCCTCTCTGTCTGCTCCTCGCGCACTCGTTGACGGTTTACAACATTAAAGGCGGACGTTGCTGTATGCTGTAAGTTTTCTGAAATACAAAGCCTTGCTGTGCGCAGTCGGGAATGTTATGGTGGAGCTGCTGGGTTTGTTAGTTTCATCTAAATGTGAGGGCGTTAACACGCAGCTACGTGAAAGTTAAAGGACTGCTGCTTGTCATCCTTTTTTAAATTGAGTACTTAGAGTAAGTCTCACGTGATATTTGACTAGATTGTCTTATGCTTTACATTAAAGCAGCCAATGAAACTTGAGTGATGTCGGTTCAATTAACGCTTACACACATCAAAGTGGAACTAGGATTTTTTTTTAAACTTAAAATATGTCGCACGTATTCTCTTTATTATTTTTTAAGTGTTATTCAGAACATGTCCCCTGTGCAGACAATCTGGGCAACAAGCAGCGCATGTGGGGTTCAATAAGACTCCATTCTTTGACAGCCTTGTTCTGTGTTTCCGAATCTACACGTTTCCCCTACCTCAGAAAACAGAGTGCTAAAGCATCTGTTACCATATGGTGCCTCATAGGTTTATATTTCTGTCACCGTCTGTAAGTGGCAATTGGTTGTTACATGTTAAGTTTGAGCTACAGGTCTTTTTTTTTCTTCAAATATGCCTATGCTACTATGCATTCGACAAATAAAGTTACAATTAATTAAGAAAATTATATTTGTTGTAAACTAATATTTGAAGCTGTTCCGCCTGGAATTGCAGTTGCAGTGTTGCTCCTTTTTTAATGTGGGACTATACTATATAGTGTATAAATGGTGAATAGAGAAATGTTTGAAAGAAAAGGGCTTTATTTGACTGATCTGAAACCGGAGCACAAGAAGTCATCTCTGACTTTTTCCTCCCGTAGCTTGATCTTGCCTGGCTAAGTGAAGACTAGGCTTTTAAGAACCCTGATCATGAATGAAGAGTGGACACCTCTGGACTGCCTGCTGCCTTCAGGTACTATTCTCTAAAGCAACACACACACCTACACTTAAGCCCCATGTCTGTAAAAAGAGCAGGTTTGCAGAGACTTTTCCTTTATGTAAAACCTTGACAATATTCCAATTTCACATCAGGTAGCAAGTGCTATGATAATGTAAGTAGTTTAGACACTGAATATAGTAATAAAATACAGTAATGGCCTACCAATGACAAACCAAAGATAATCATTTACCTAGTGTAATAAATAACACTAGGTGTCTCGCACTTCTTTCCCTTCCAGTATACGGCTTCATTATGGCATCTTTATTTGGGGGTATCGTTGAGGATTTATTGATACCACTACTCTTAACGATATTCCTTATCAATCCAGTGTTTTATCAGTATCGCTATCGATACTTAGTTTTTTTTATCCAACCAAAAGGTAAAAAACAATTAATGATCACTGACTAGTTTATTTTTTACACATTTGGAACAAAAGCAAACAAAATTAAAAGTACAACATAGATATTTTTATAGAAATGGAGCAATAAAAACATTATATGAATAACTTTATATGTAAACAAAAGACTAAAGCACTATATTTTGAATTAAAGGTATGTTGTAAGAGAGAGGAATATCAACACTGACAAGACAAAATGATTAAAAACCTCTAAATATGCTCAAAACTAAAAAAAAATAACTCTATAAAATAATTTCAAGTGTTAAATAATATTTTACCTGAATGCAAACTACATAATTTTTTTTTATATTCTCTATTTTAACCAAAAGATAGCAGAGGCACCCATAGTGGATGAGGTGAATAAATGACAGGCTGTGTGTGAATCAGTTACAAGGAGATTCTACTTAAGTGCAACAGTTTCAGAGAAGAAAAATACCATTACCCGTTAAAGATCATGTTTATAATATATATTACATCTTGCTTGGTAATCTAGTGGAAGCTTTGCTCATGCGTGACTCATTTTCAATGGGGGAACAGACGAGTCGGTCTCTGCAGCAGCATGGCGAGGCTGACTGACCGCTTGTCAGTGCTTTCGGCGCAGGAGGGGCTCACAGCTGCAGTCACGGTTTGCTGAAGAGACAGCAAACTCAGAGTGATTGGTGCTTTTACTTGTTCAATTCAATTTTATTTAAATATATATTTTATTTATATAGCGCCAATTCACAATACAAGGCACATTACAAGGTCATATTCAATCAAATAATACAGATTGGTTTCCTATCTAAGGAAACTCAGCAGATTGCATCAAGTCTTGACAAGCAGCATTCACTCCTCCTCCAAGAGCGTAGAGCCACAGGGACAGTCGTCTGCATTGTCCATGGCTTTGCAGCAATCCCTCATACTGAGTATACATGAAGCGACAGTGGAGAGGAAAACTCCCCTTTAACAGGGAGGAAAACCTCCAGCAGAACCAGGCTCAGTGTGAGCGGTCATCTATCCCCCCACTGGGGGTTAGAGACGATAGAGCAGAGACAAAAAAAGCACAGAAGCACGCATTGATCCAGGAATCCTTTCTATGTAATATGGTAGTAGTGGATGATCTGCATCCCTGAATGGTGTCACAGCTAACAGAACACCAGACCAGGCGTACTTACTATGAAGAGAAAAATGACAGAGAACAAAAAGTTAAAAGTTGAAATAACAACAAACAATGCAGATTGGAGAACAGTAGGAGAACTCAGCAGAGTGAGAGAAATAGACCCTGATGTCCTCCAGTAGCCTAAGCCTATAGCAGCATAACTATAGAGGTAGCTCAGGGTAACATGAGCCACTCTAACTATAAGCTTCGTCAAAAAGGAAAGTTTTAAGATTAGTCTTAAAAGTAGACAGGGTGTCTGCTTCACGGACCAAAACTGGGAGTTGGTTCCACAGGAGAGGAGCCTGATAGCTAAAGGATCTGCCTCCCATTCTACTTTTAGAGACTCTAGGAACCACCAGCAGACCTGCAGTCTGAGAGCGAAGTGCTCTGTTAGGAACATAGGGGGTAATCAGAGCTCTGATACATGATGGAGCTTGATTATTAAGGGCTTTATACGTTAGAAGAAGAATTTTAAATTCTATTCTTGATTTAACAGGAAGCCAGTGAAGGGAAGCTAAAATTGGAGAAATATGATCCCTCTTGTTGATTTTCATCAGAACTCTTGCTGCAGCATTTTGGATCAGCTGAAGACTTTGAACTGCATTTTGTGGACTTCCTGATAGTAAAGAATTACAATAGTCCAGCCTTGAAGTAACAAATGCATGGACTAGTTTTTCAGCATCACTCCTGGACAGAATGTTTCTAATTTTGGCGATATTCCTGAGGTGAAAAAAGGAAACCCTGGAAACCTGTTTAATATAGGATTTAAATGACATGTCTTGGTCAAAAATAACACCAAGGTTTTTTTTTACTTTTTATTACCAGAGGCCAATTTAATGCCATCCAGATTAAATGATTGATTAAGAAGTTTATTTTTTGAGGAGAATTGTCCCAAGGACTGAACCCTGTGGTACACCTCAAGTGACCCTAGAGTTTGAAGATTTTTTATTAACATGAACAAACTGGAATTTGTCAGACAGATACGATTTAAACCACCCTAATGCTTTCCACTTAATCCCTACAGTATGCTCAAGTCTTTCTAGGAGAATATTGGGATCAACTGTGTCAAATGCAGTAGGACATAACAAAACAGCATTTCTATTTCTGCATTTTAATTAGAATATTGTGACACATTCGCTTCCATACAGGTGAACATGTGAGAGCAGAACGTTAGCCCCTCCCACCAGTCCCCTCAGGGTGTGTGTTTCTTAAGGAGGAGAAGATCGGCGAAACAATATTTTTTGGGTTAGAGTCTCCCTGAAAAATTTAACGCGACCTTAATAATACAGTTAAGAGGACTGATAAGGCTGAAGCTTGTTGATCCGCGAGGACCGTGCAATGTGACCCCGGGGCGGTTTGGATACCGGGTTTCGGTACCCATCCCTGTCTTTAGTTCAGTCTGGGACTCCGGTGAACAAAAAGGTGTTATACTCCTCCACCACCCGTGCTCCTTCTCCCGTGATAGAAATAGTGATTGGCACATTTCTGTTTCTCCTTAAATCTACAGTCATCTCCTTTCTTTTGTTAACTTTCAAGAACTGAAAGAGCTGCAACTGCAGAGTCATCTGAGCACAACTGTACATGACTGAACCCTAGTTTGCACGAGAAGTCTGAAGTTTACAGAGTTAAAAGAAACGGTGAGAGTACGGCACCCTGTGGGGCTTCTGTGCTTCTAACGACCTGGTCACACAATCCTTCATTCTCACAAACTGTAGTCTGCTTGTCAGGTAGCAGGATTAGATATCACGTATGCCGGTGTAGTCTTTTCCTTGTGTGTGCTCATGTGTGCCTGCTTTATTTGCTGTATTTTTCCAGCAACGGCTGTTTTAAATTGCTCGTTTTTCAACTTCCTGTGGAAGCTAACTCTGCTGTAGTGCTAAGCTAAATTGAGATTTTATTTTCAGCTGTGTTATTTTTTTATTTCTTCCTACTCTACAAAGGGGCTACACTGGCTTCAGCACTAAAGGAATACAGTTTTGTTTTCCCTTTTTTATGTTTTTAAAAACGATAGATTTGTTATTATGCCATCTGTCACCACAAGCAGCCCCCAGTTAATCAAAGCAACATTAGTGTACTTTCTACTTCATCTTTTATGAATGAATACCTTTTTTATTTTTTATAAACCACTAAATGTGGTACACAGACACGCGTTTAAGATATTTTTAAGAAAGTTGGATTATGGATTCCTTGTAAATTAGATGACAATGTGATATTTAGATAACACGGACAACTTTCTGCGTTTTATTGTAGTTTGGCAGACGTTAGTATTTGGTATTTCATCAGACTATATCTAAATACAAAGAAAACGTAAAAAGATGGCACTTTTTACAGATGACGGTTCTGTAGGTTGCTTGGGTTGGATTTTGTAAATTGATCTGGTTCATCACTTACAGATTAAATTGGATTGCATTCTTGGGAGTCCAGGGAGTAACGCAGGGTCAACTGTTTCCACAGTCAAAGTGACTATTTAAGTTTACTGTTAAGAATGTTTTTAAAATATTTTTATTCTAAACTATTTAATGAAACTCTTTGTCGTGAACCTTTAATTCCGGAGGTTTTTTTTTCCCGTTAATGGGTGGTTTTTCTTCCCACTGTCGCTTCATGCTTGCTCAGTATGAGGGATTGCAGCAAAGCCATGTACAATGCAGACGACTCTCCCTGTGGCTCTACGGTTCCCCAGGAGTGAATGCTGCTTGTCGGGACTTTGATGCAATCAACTGGTTTCCTTATATAGGACATTTTGACCAATCTGTATAATCTGACCCAATCTGTATAATATGATTGAACTTGATTTTGTAAAGTGCCTTGAGATGACATGTTTCATGATTTGGCGCTATATAAATAAAATTGAATTGAATTGAATTGAATTGTTTCTGAGGAGTTTGTGCAAGCTGACAATGTATGTTACTGAAGCAGGAAAGTGCCTTGTGAGAGGGCTGGTAGATGCAGAGACGTGTTTAGCTAGAGTGCAGCATGTCAAGGCAGCATCTACATAAAAGGCAGATTCAAGGTTTCCCTGCAATATATTGGTTTGTAAAAAGGAAAGCAGTGTTGCTCACCTATGTCTGCTTTGTGCAGGCTGATTTTTCTGCATCTGATCAAATGCTTGCTTCACACCACAGTCCCACTTGTCTTCCTCTCTCTGTTTTCAACACTCAGGGAATTGCATTGCAGAAACAAATCACTTGCACTTTGATGGCACCACTGGGTATGTTTATTAGCTATGGCTTTTTGATGTACTTGCTTTGAACACATGGCTTGAATCTCTAAATATTGCCAAAAAGCAATAATCAAGCTTGGTCTTGAATTAATTCCCTGTCGTCATTTAAATTCACTTTGTTCACGCTGGAATTTCTATTTGACATTTGACTCACAAAATCAGCCACTTTCAAGTGCAACTTGTTTTCAGTGCTTCCCTAACTAGATTCAGACACATTGTGCATTTTTTTGATGCCCTTAATGCCTAAAGAACACTGAAGACGTATACCTGTACATGTTGCCAATTGTGGTGTGTGCCTTAGATTTTAAGCTGAATTCATAAATGGACTTTTTTTTATTGGAGAAAGAAATTCTCCTGCTGTCCTACAGACCTAAGAGGAAAGCTGGTTACAGCTGCCTTTAGCCACTGCTGCTGGTACAAGGTGTTTGTGAGCTCCCGGGTTTTGTGTCTGAATGTCTGTGTGTATCTCTGTGTGTTTCTGAGGGACGGAGGGAGGGAGGGAGAGAGAGAGAGAGAGAGAGAGAGAGAGAGAGAGAGAGAGAGAGAGAGAGAGAGAGTATGGAGGAATCAAGCCTGATGTAAGCCTAAGGACAGGCTTTACCCAGACCAGTAAAGGTCAAGGAGATTGTACAACAGTTTGGCCTGCAGAGCTGACAGAAAGGCACATGTAGTTTTATGACATGTCTTGTAATACAGCTGGTTACATTTCTTGATTCTATGTTCTTTATGGGATGCATTATATTAAGATTTTATTTTTACCATTAAGGTGACAGAAGTTCCTGCTTCACAAGATTATCTATGCAATTTAATATATTTAGTAATAAAGAAAGTTAATAGTTTTTTCTTTTTTAATAAAAAGAAAACGCACTTTTCTCTCTTTGTCCCATTTTAATTATGTCGTGACGGTTCCACACAAGCTACAAATATTGTTCTTCCACAGAACAGATAAAAATAGAGATCTTTGGATTGGAAGCCACATGCTATATCCTCAGCACACTCAGCTCTGTCTGAGCCTGTCTGATCCCTCTTTTGGATTCATTGGTATACAACAGTCGCAGATGTTCAGGAAACACAACTATTGAACAGTTTTTGTTGATTAGATCAGGTTTATTGGTCTTAGTGCTTGGAAAGAACACCTGTTCAGTATATGTATATATATATATATATATATATATATATATATATATATATATATATATATATATATATATATATAATGTATGTGTGTGTGTGTGTAGACACCAAAGAGCTCCAAATGCTTTGGCATTTTATTTTATGTACTGATCTTTATTTATTTTCACAGGTCCAGTTGGACCTGGCCATTTTCAGATATATTGTTTTTGTATGTTAGCTCACTTCAAGCAGACCAGTGAGTCCTTTGTCACTGCCAGCATGTCTCAAAGACCTCAGATTTGTTCTCATTGTTTATTTCATCTGCAGTAAAACGGCAAATGTAAAAGGTTGACAAGCCTAAAAAATGTTTACCATTAAATTGATTACCAAGAAGGTTTTAGCCACTAATTTGATATGTCTACAAATGGTGTGTTGTGCTGCTTAGAAATGTGAGGAAAATAGGAGAGAAGCAACATTTAATACAGCAGCTAAACAATGTCAATGTAAATGTAAATAATGTTTTAAAGGGATGGGGAGGAAGTAGAACAACAACCTGATGGAAGTGTAGAGAGCAACATCTTACAGTTGATCTGATACTGTGTGTGACATTTTCAGCTATAAGCAGTTTTGGTTCCAACATATTAATTTGTGCTGTCTGCACACATTTACAACTTTCCTGTTACAGACTAACCTGACTCCGCCAGATGGATTTGCCCCGCATATCCATCTGGAAACCTTCCGTTTAAGTAATTTTGGGAAGGGGCGAAAATACTGGTTAGCGGATTGGCCTATGTTGGTGTTAGACGGGCCAAATAAACCAATCAGATCAACGAAGCATATGACGTACTAACACGACAAGAGGAGCCAATTGATAGATCAAACTCTTGCCGAAACCAGTCGGGAGAATAAAACTCTACGCTTGCTTTGTTTCCTGTCACATTGCAAACAAGTGTTCCAAACCAGCTGGGTATATCTGCCGATCTCGTGCATGGAAAAGTTACTTTCCCTGCAATGCATGGTCACTTCATAACGTACACTGTCATGTAAATTATGAAGGAACAAAGACTTGAAAAGTGGGTCCTCTTCGGGACCTGGAGAATTACATCCCTGAGAATAAACGTTCCTTAAACGATAGTAATAATCTCTGGGTGTTTCATTTTCCCGTTGAATGATGCTGAAAGCGTCAAGAGTTATTGAAGCCTGATCCCTGTACACAGAATATTCTTCTCTTAAAGCTTTGCAAAGAGCTGAATAACTGTCACGAATCTCTAGAGGTAGAGCTTTAATGAAGCTGTCACTTTTGTTGTGCAATTATACACTGTTTAAAGTTATTTAATGTTTCATAAATAACTCTCTGTCTGTTAAGTATTGTCTGGTGATGATCAGCTCTTAAGCTGATATCAGGACAATGGTTGAAAGGGATGAATTCGAGCACTAGCAATCTTTTAACAGCAAAACCTGCACACCCACAGAATAAAAGGAGTGAGAACTTCTTTTCAAGTTCAAGAATTTAATAACAGAAATAAAATGAACATCCAGAGAACATCACTATGTAATGCTGTTTACCTGAATTAACACAATATTTCGATTAAGAAATCCTCTCTACTAGGCTAGTGAAACTTAACTAAACTACCAAGCAAAATGAAGATAAAAAGAAGCTAAGCTAAGGAACTATTTACATGCAGAACAAACAAAAAGACAAAACAAAAGTGGTTGATCATAATCAGAATTCTTCAGTGAATCCTGGTTCACTGCAGATCTGATTAACAAAAACAAGGAATGGAGTTAAAACATTTGCCATGTATTTCAATCCATTCACAATGCAAAGCCCAAGTTGAACAAAACATTATTTGTTAAAATAATGTTCTGAGGACCGGTTTGTCCTGTAAAATCATTTCGAGTTTGTTAAAGCGATTCTCCCTCCGGGCGCATGGGGTCGCTGTGGCAACTCGGTGGCTAAGAGGTTACAACATAAAGTTGCCGAAATTGCCTTGAAAACCGGCATTAATATACCATATTGATGCGGGAATAAGGCTTATAACACCATCGGAGGATGGCGGGACAGAACAGTTACGCTTTATGCTTTAAAACAAACTCTTTGAAATGTCCGAGACCGGATGTTAGCAAGGCTAATAGCATGTTTGGCTAGCGCGAGCTACCGGTTAGCCCTTTTGTTCTAAACACCACGGTTTACAAACATTTCCCAATAAACCTTTTACTTCACCCTCAGCCCCCTGCCCAAACCTCTGTCCTTCGACCGAACTTCGTGTCAGTTCGGTCCAGTTTTGGCCATTCACGGGGAAGCGTTGAAGGAGGGAAGTTGTTGGCTAGCGCTAGCTAGCAAGTTTTTATCACCAGCAGGGGACCCCCTGGTGAGCGAAGAAGGGACGAGCGAGAGAGGGGGAGAGAAAGGCTTCTCCTGCCCCCCCTTATCCTTTGCAGCAGGAGTGGACTTTCTTTGTTGAATCATCCACTGTTCAGGATTCGATCTGTGTTACTATCATCATGGCATGTTATGGCACAACATTTTACTGCGAGGCGTTGCAGGATGGTCTACTGGCTCTTACAGTAGCTGCATCAATTGTTGCCATCTGGTTTTCTGATATTTCTGCCGGCAGATGGCACAACAATGTTTATGTCTGCTTATCGCTCCCGGTGCAAAATTCTTTTCAGGCTCAAAAAGGTAAACACAATCATGATGAACGATTGGCGTATACTATTTTATTTGAAGATGAATATATGGGTTTTTTTGTGTTTTTTTATAGTCATAGTACATGACTAGGCAAGTTTAATGAATGATTTTCTACGTACTGTCAATCTAGTGATTATTTAGTATTGAACAACTGAAAAACTTCTGCATTTTAAATATCTGGGGACAAGAAAGCTCCAACAGTCAAGATACACTGTTTATGGGGTCCACAGCTTCAAAGTTTGCATTCCTCTTTGGATCCAAAACCAGGACTGATCTCAAGGATTCTTGGAGTCTTTCTGCAAGACAAAAGTACCAAAGACTCCATGTAAGAACAATGTCATTAACAACAAACCTTTGAAAAACATGTCCAGAAACATAAGTTCTGGTTTGGCCGCGTCTACAGAACGAACACCGTGACTTCTTTCAAGCCAAGTTCATATACTGTTGGAAAATAGTGTAGACAGCACCCAAAATCATATTGGTAGCAAGGACGACCTCTCCATCTAGTCACCAGCCATGGACTAAATAATGTAAAACCGAAAGCTTTCACTATAATTGTATGTTCATTCATAGCTTCCATCAGAATAAGGAATCATTAGGGTTAATTGATGGAAGCCTATAGGTTTATTCTGCTTGGTCATGCACCAGAAGGTTGATTGCTGTGAAATTCATCTAAATCAGTCACAATTGTACTTGACTGCAATGAACAAACTTCACCACTAATCAACCAAAAAACACAAATAAGCTTGTGTTTTTCTATGAACACCTTCTATATTTAAGCACAACTGTTGCTGCCAAGAGGCATTTTCTCTTGTCAAAAGAGATTTTTAAAATAACAACTTGCAAATAGCTGAAGGGAAAAAAAGAAGCCAATCTTCAGGCTTATCCCAGTAGGAGACACCAGGTAAGAGGGGCTAGTACCCATAATGAGAAAACCTGAATACACTCAGCCTGGAATTGCACAGTAGTGCTAGCAAGCAATCTAAAATTACATACAGATTACATACAGGGACTTTAGATTTTTCTGTCTCTGTTTGCCTGCAAATTATATGTCGCAAGATGCAGTGACTCTCTAAAGTTACACCATGCTGTTAAAGTGCCAAAATGTATTTGTAATCTAAAAAATGTGACCATGATGAATCTTTTTCTTTTTTCTTTTCTTTTTTTTTTTTTACTTTTTTCCATCTATCATGTGCTATTTATCCCATACAATTCAACTGAAAAAAATAAATTAAATGTGCTTCAGGGGAAAATGTAAAAAAATAAAAAGCATCAGTAATGTGCGCACCCTTTAATGAATGCTTTGGTAAAGCATGCTCTGATTCAATTTCAGCATTCAATCTTCTTGAGTTCACCCGTTCCAGGATTTATAGTGAATCTTTTTAACCTGAATGAATCTCCGATGTCCTAGCAGTGTTTTCTTGATAGTTGCTTATTGGCATCCTTTATCAAAATCTATAATATAGAGGTCACAGAGGGACCTCATTGTAGGAAGGTATCAGTCAGGAGCTAGTAACTGCTAATCAGACCCGGAATCTGGATGTAGTGATACACAGACCTGAACCTTCACAGGTGCATAAACACAATTGCCAAGTCGGCCTTCTATCACCTAAAGAACATTTCCAGTGTTAAAGGACTAATGTCTCAACAGGAGCTCGAAAAATGTATCCATGCGTTTATCTTCAGTAGAGTTGATTACTCAGTCTGCGTCCTCACTAAGACTAAGAAAGTAGAGCACAACCCCCAGTTCTAAAGTCCTTACACTAGCTCTGTGTATTTCAGAGAATAGACTTTAAAATACTTTGATTAGTCTATAAATCCCTGAATGGCTTAGCACCTACGTAAATACGTCACAGACCTGTTATCAGTGTATCAACCCTCCAGACCACTAAGGTTTTCTGGCTAAAGTCTATGCTGCATACCTAGAGGCAAAAATGGAGAAGGAGCTTTCATTTCTAATGCTCCACCTTTCTGGGACAAACTCCTAGAAGGCTGTAAAAGTGCTGTAACCCTCAGTTCATTTAAATCAAGGTTAAAAACCCATTTGACTGGCAATGCCGTTGAATTCTCTATTCAAAAATACAAACTGAAACATAATCAGTTTAAGGTTGTAGCTCAACTTTTCCTTACCTGCCTCTATTATGCCACTGCAACATACTTTTCTCTGTGTGTTTCTCTTTTCTTATGTTCTGTTCATGGAAATAACTTTGGATTGTCCTCTTACTGAAATGTGCTACATAGGCAAGGCAAGATATATTGGCTTGCCTTGTCTATTGCAAAGTCAAGATGTATCCTGCTGATAGAGCCTTACCTAAGACAGAAAACTCTAATTGAATCAGTGTTACAGTTTAATTGATTAACCTGGTTTAACAATTATAAAACTGAGGATTGACACTGTCAGGGTCAACGAGGTCTTCTTCGAACTCTTACTGTTGGAAGCTGCAACAATTTGGATGCTTCAAATGAAAAGATGCCCCTTAATCTTAGTATGTGACTCTTGCCTCTGCTCATTGCATAACAAAGGAAAAGTGCTGCTTAGAAGAAATATCTTTAAGCAACATGTATTGGAATGAATTAGTTTCTCACTCTCCTCTGTTCCGTCGGCGTTATCAGGTAATGTTTTTTTTTTCCTCGTCTTTCCTTTGGAATGGAAAAAAAACAAAGTGCAATGTGAGACTAGTGTCAACTTAGAGTGTGAATTAAGCATATGTAATAGGCTTGACATCTTTGCACGTGTGTAATTTGTGCCAAACAGATTTGGCCTTGATTGACTTTCTGCATTCAGCTTGCAAATTAGCGACACAAATAAAATGTTGACGTTACAAAAGATAGAATCGCTGCTGTTAAGAAGCTATTAGCGGTTTTGGACCAACTTGTGCATGAAATGTTTGCTCGCTTACATGGGATTGCTCACAAGGTAGAGTCTGAGGATCTCTGAGAGTGAAAAATATTTATCCAAAAATGTGGCTTTAGGAAGAAGTTGCCTATAACACTCACACTTTAGTCTTGTTTGCTATCAAAGATGAAAGATGTTTTCAGCTCTCTGCATTATTAAAATATTTCCCCCACTTCCCCGGTATTGTAAAATGCGTTTCCCCCATTAGATCAATTTGGAAGGAATTTCTAAGGCTTCCCCAGTTTTCGCTCTTTCAGGGAGTGCTTATCTAGACTCTGAGAGGAGAATATAAAAGCCGCCCCTGGATGTCCGTATTTTAAAATCCCCCCGTGTGCACAGTTATCCTGTCAAAGCATTGCTAGAGGTTGTGTGAAGCAAGAAACTATTGACTTATGAATTATTTTGTTTGCATGCTGGCATTCCTGATTCTGTTTCCTTGGCACTCGGAGAGTGAGAAACCATATTTCACAGCGTTTGTTCCCAGTCTGGCATCGTCATGTCTAAATTAGTTTTTGGTTTACAATACGCCACCATCACATGATACTTTCAGGTATTGTTATTTTGATCAACTCCAGCAAAGTTCAAAGATGTAAACGTTCTTATCGAAGGTTTGTTAAGGTTTGCAAAAAGGGAGAAAGTAAAAGTTTTTATTTCACAACGGTCAGACCATAGCAGGTATCTGAGGATGCAAGAAAAAGAAAGGGGAAATAAAACTGAGGAGTAAACATCCAACTTGGCTTCACTTGTTGGAGACAGTTTTGTAAAAAAAAAAAAAAAAAAAAGGATTTGAACAGATGGCAGCTTATTTTATTGCTTTCAGACTAATAAGTGTTACCTTTATTGGTTCTGTGTTGGTTTCGCTTCTCCTGTGTTTTCGTGCAGCGTTGTTTATGAGGGACATTTTATTCATGAAAAGATGATGATCATTTTAACATCCTTGTTGCGGCCCTGTGAACCTACAAGTTGTTTTTGGTAAACTTGACACTTTAGCTGCAACCGACAGTGAATCAGATGTTGAAGCAGCAGGTGATTCCTATAATAGGAACAGCTGAAAGTAACGTAAAGGTCAAACATTGCTTATGTATAACATTATTGCTATGCAAATGGAAGTTTCTCAACACGCTTTTCTACCTCAGACATTTATTTTTCTTCTCAGCAGGGTGGTTAATGGGAAATACACACCGTTATGATGATGGTGTGTTCATCCATCATATTTGTTTTAGTTTGAAGAAATCCACAATAGTTATTTTTATATGAAAGTGTTTGGCCAGTCTCAACCCAAATTCTTGGACGTTTGCAAGTTATCACCAATTTGTCCGTTTGAGATTTGATTTATTTAAGCTTATTAATTTATCACAATGCACCACAGTTATTTCTTCAAGGGTTCACGTTTTCATAGATATTTGTGTCTCAGTGTTGCACAGTTTGGCCAATAGAGGCTAGTTTTCTGCTGCACTTTGCATTGAAATAAATTCATTTCTACGGCGTTTAATGCCTAGAACTAAGGTAAAGATTATTTTTAACAAATGTTCTATATAATCATGAATCAGCATAACTGGAACATATACATGGAACGGTTTATGATTCCAGGGTTTGGTGCAATTTTTGGACTTTTCTGTTTAATTTTCCTTTTCTCCCCACTATTGCCGTACATCTGCAAGATATAATCTACTATTTATGGAAGTCTGAGGTTAAAGCTAGAAATGATGTTGAGCAATAATTGGGCAGAGATTTCT
The DNA here is from genome assembly GCA_037039145.1 of Fundulus diaphanus. NCBI lineage: Eukaryota > Metazoa > Chordata > Actinopteri > Cyprinodontiformes > Fundulidae > Fundulus > Fundulus diaphanus. The sequence continues at coordinate 28,067,167 of CM073137.1, forward strand.
GATTTCAAATTTAGTTTCATTTTACCATAACATTTACTGTCAAATCTTACGCAAAATAGTCAATTTTCAAAGAAAATACGGTGCCAGTGTGGTTTTAAAGACCTTATTTGGATGTTCAACACAAATACAATTGAAATTATTCAAATTTGCATCCTCCATAGCAATCAGCAGTAAAACATCCCATTCAAGATCATCCCAACACTGAGTCATTGCTCTAGCCAAAAACTAGAAAACTAATCACGTAAATTACCATCATCTTTTCTCATAAAGAAAAAAACAACACAGGAATATTTCAAAGCCCCCAAGGAGCAAAGGTTTTCTTTACAAATATTGTTTCCTCCCTAAAATATAAGACAGACTATATTATTTCATCTGAATAACAAACAGTAATTCATTGAAGACATATTTTCTCATTTGTTTAGTGTGTGTGTTGCTTTGTTTTTCCTGTTATTTATGCCTTTTGTCACTTTTAAAAGAATCTCAAGGTGACATTCCTTTGAAAAGAGAGCCTTAAAGGCCACACATCTCCTTGTGTGGGTGCTAGTGTATGTACGGGAGGCGAATGCTCATGTGACAAAGGGTTATCTGAAAAGTCACGGTTGGTTGAGTTTGTCTTTTGTTCTCTGTACACTTGGAGCCAATTAGGAGACAAGATTGACAAATGTGCTCCTCCTCCTTCTTACCTAACCCTCCCCACGTCCTCCTTTCTTTTCCTTTACCTGTATATCGCACTTTTTATTCTCTTTCTTTTACCATTCATGTGGGGTTTGACTTTCATATTTGAAGTGACCTTCCAGTGCTGTAAACTTTATAACAATACTTACCTTTGCAACAAAGTCAAAAAGGATGTTTTTTTTCTTAAACTCTTTTCAGCCGACTTTAGATGACTCTTTGCACTTGAGGGTATAAAAACCACAAAGGTGTTTCATTTAATTTTTTTGAGTCATTTATGAACATGTACATTTTATTTCTTGAGTCAAGAATACACACACACACAAGTTACTGTTTTCCCTAGCGTCCATACCACTATCATGAAAGGTATGTTGCCAAACATACTAGCTTCTTTGTATATTGCACAATAAGTGTTGATTTTACTAAAATATCTGGTCAGAACTTTTCAAATGTTCATCAACAGCATGAATATCATATTAGTTTTTGTGGTTTAAATGATGCATTTCAATCGTTTCTCTTCTGGTGGTAGCATGGTAACACAGGTAACTTCAATTCATTTTATAAACGATTGGAAAAAAAAGATTGAATTTCATGTGGCCCTAAATCTTAAGTAGTTGGAAAGCCTCTTTATTTCCCTTTAGACGGTGCCACAACTACAAGGAAAAGTCATTTGTTGGCTATGCAGCAGAGTTAAGGATGAAAATGATTGCCACATCCTTCCTGCAAATATCAAACTGCTTAAACTTCTACTGATACTTATTTGATGTCATTTGTTGAACTGGCGGAATGAAGTATTAAGAATTGAGAAATATTAGCTGTTTGTACATTTATTCAGTTCAACAAGAGGTTCAGTAGTGTGCAGAAAAACCATAAAAGTGTAGCACTTCCTCATCGTGCTGGTCACCATGTTGGTCGCACACTGCTGTGTGATTGCATCCCCAAACAAGGTTTATTGCCAGTCATCGAAGGGTTGTGCTAGTCGTTCTGGCACGAAGAGCACGTCCAAGCTGATCCCACCTCTGTATGGATTTGAAAAAATAAATTCAAAATTGTACACGTAGCACTGTTTTAAAAACCGTATAATTTTTATGTCAAGTTGTATATTCCCCCTTCGGTAAAAGAACAGCCCTACTACATAATTAAAGTTCCAATTTAACAAGACTTTCTTGTTAATGATGAGGGTATGCAAACTTCTAACCGGACCTGTAGATGCAATTCTGAGGAAGTAAGACTTGGTTTGCATTTGAATATGGCATTTTGGCTTTGGTATTGATGTTGACTTTAAAAATAGATAAGAAATCACTTTTAAGTGCAGACGTGTGGAAAACATAACTGAATAAGGAATGAAAAGTTTGAAGGCAAGATGAAAAAAGGTTATGCTTTCATATTCGGTCCATTAAGGTTTTTCCTTGCAGCTCTTCTTTTACTTTGTCAATAAATACAGACCCCCTCATCCCCACTCCACCCATCTCCTGGAGATAGATGGATTACAATTCTAAAGTACTAGTCAGGGGAGTTGCATTAGCTGCAGAGCAAGAGAGAAGCTAAAAGCAGATTGATGAGGGGGTTCAGGGAATATATAGGTTTAGGAAATCCTGCACTTTGAGACGGAGACTTTGACAAAGAAACAAGGTGGAACACTGATAAGAGAGAGATGAGGATGACAAGTCCTGTTTTACAATTTTGAGCGTGCTTCTCCCGGTCATGTAGCCACAGCTGGTGCGTGACGAAGGTCAGGGTATTCAGATGAGACTGGATTAAATGCGTGCAAGCAGATGTGTGCACAGATTTGCCTTACTTTTTGACAAATGATAAGGACTTGGGCAATAATCGCGACCGTGGTCAAGGAGAGTCAAAGTACTGTAGTCACGGAAGATTATTGCTTAAGATGGCCACACGTTGATTTTGGTAACTTTGGTTACTAAAAACAAACAGATTGTATCTAAATTAGAACAGATTGAAAACACTTTGAACTCTGCTAAATTAAGACTGAGTTTGAAATGTATGTTATTCATCTATTATTTTACTGTGTTCTGTAGGTTTTTTAACTCCTTATTCGATCTCTAGTTGTGTTTTCTCAATATTATGAGTAAGGAAATAACATTTTCTGGTTTAGCTGGAGTTTTTGTTTCCATTCTCATTAGGCTACCCTGCCGTCCATATGCCTCTGATTATTTTCCCTGTTTTTCTACCTCAGGCAAACAAAGGATTTGTCTGATCATTCTGAACCAGCCTATTGATAAGAACCACCTACACGTCCTCTGGAGTAAAGGTATGTAACTAAAAAATCATAAAGACAGAACGGACAAGACCTTTCTACAACTTTCCGTTAGTCAGATCTTTTTCCCATTGTTTGCAGAGAGCATACGTTCCCTAGACATTTTTTTGTGAGACTACGCTTCCAAGCCTGCGTAGCCAACTATGTGCTGAAGATGAAATTCATGCCATGTTGTTGAAAGTGCTTTCTATTGATTGTCTGGCTGCCTATGCCGTTGTTTTAAAAGTTGCAAAGGAGAAGAACAAACCTAACTTTAGGTTAAACTGAATATGAGCTGAAGACAGAAATTCCCATTATCCTTTGCAGCTTTGAAATCCATCATTTTTCCCCAACACCTGTTGGACAAGCCGAGTATAAAACTGCAGACGTGATATGTCTACCTGCTCCATCTAAATACGGCCCAATCACAGCCATATGGTGCTCGTTATATCTGCAAATTGCAACGAACATGCCTCAGATGAATGGTAATTATACAGAATTTAACGACTGAGCTGAGTGAGAAGGATGCAGCATGCCACAGAGCTGTTAGTCAGATTACAAACAGTGCAAGGTTAACCTAATGATTCTTTTCCCCTTGCCAAAACGCTTACCTTCTTTTTTTTTTTAAATAAACAAAAAACAAAGGAAAATTTAAATTCTTTAAAAATTTCCATTTAGAAATGTGTGATGTTTTACTTTTGTCACTTTGACATGTTTATTGCCTTGCTGAGCTCGAGGTTTTCTAACAGAAAGGGTGCACTCAACACAAATGGGTGCTTTTAGACAGAATTTGGCTCCAAAATGCAGACTTGTGAGGATGAATGCAAACATTTGTTTCTTGTCTTATTTTTTGTTTGTTAAAGTGTTTTTTATTTATTCAGGATGTTTAGTCATATTTTGTGGAATAAATTTTACTTTTTTCCTGATTTATCAGAAAACAATGAAAGTCTGTCTGACCTTCAAATTCTGGTGGTTGCTTCAGTGTTTATTTGATTGCTCTCTGTTAATAGTTGATAATGGGTATGTAAGCAAACTGAATCTGGGGTGTTTTGCCCTTTTGTCATTTTGTACTTTCACAGTTTTGTTTCTTACTTCAATTCAAAAATACTTGTGCTGACATATGGCATTGATTGTGAAGAATTAACAATATTTCCTCACAACCCTGTCCTATCTGACCATTTTTTAATAACCTTTGAGTTTAATCTAACTGAGTTCTCCACCCCCAAAAGAGCGTTCCATTATAGTAGATCTTTATCAGATAATGCTGTATCAAAACTTAGTCTGTTCCCCTTTTAATATCCTCAGTATTGCAGAAATGCCCTGTAGATGGCAGCAATGCTGTTTCTTCCCATTCACAAATCGACACCTTTGTTAACGGTGTGACTTCGTCATTGCGTTCTGCATTAGACAATGTAGCTCCCTTGAAAAAGAAGCTGATAATTCACAGGAAGCTGGCTCCCTGGTTTAATTCAGAGCTGCGTTCCTTGAAGCACAATGTTAGGAAATTGGAGAGAAAATGGCTCTCTACACACCAAGAGGAATCCTACCTAATTTGGAAAGACAGTCTATTGTTGTATAAAAAGAGCCTTCGCAGAGTTAGAGCAGCATATTTTTCATCATTAATTGAGGAGAATAAAAATAATCCTAGATTTCTCTTTAGTACAGTTGCCAAACTTACTCAGAGCTGCAGCTCTGTGGATCCATCCATTCCCTTAGCTCTTAGCAGTAATGACTTTATGGGATTCTTCATAAATAAAATTGATGCCATTAAAAATAAAATAATTGGCATCCTCCCAAACACGATTACCTTGTCCTCAGTAAGTGAGGCAGCGTTGGAGGAATCTTTAGAACCTGCACAGTATTTGAACTGTTTAGAAGCAGTAGAGCTTTCTGAGCTATCTAAAATTTTAGCTTCATCTAAACCTTCTACCTGCATGTTGGACCCAATCCCAACCAAGTTGTTTAAGGAGATATTCCCATTGATCAGTGGCCCTATTTTGGACATGATTAATCTATCCTTAGTAAATGGATATGTACCACAGGCTTTTAAAGTAGCTGTTATTAAACCTTTACTTAAGAAACCTTCTCTTGATCAAGATGAGTTAGTAAATTACAGACCTATATCTAATCTTCTTTTCCTATCTAAAATTCTTGAGAAAGTAGTTGCTAATCAACTATGTGAACATTTACAAAGTAATGACCTACTTGAGGAGTTTCAGTCAGGCTTCAGAGCTCATCATAGCACTGAAACGGCTCTGGTGAAGGTCACTAATGATATTCTCATGGCCTCAGATAATGGACTTGTGTCTGTACTTGTCCTGTTAGATCTCAGTGCTGCATTTGATACAGTTGATCACAATATTCTCCTACAAAGACTTGAGCATACTGTAGGGATTAAGGAGAAAGCAGGGTTGGTTTAAATCTTATCTGTCGGACAGATTCCAATTTGTTCATGTTAATAATAAATCTTCTTCAAACTCTAGGGTCACTTGTGGAGTACCACAGGGTTCAGTCCTTGGACCAATTCTCTTTACTATATATATGCTTCCGATTGGCAAAATTATCAGACAGCATAGGATTAATTTCCACTGTTATGCTGATGACACTGTATTTGTATTTGTCCATAAATCCTGATGAATCCAGTCAATTACTTCAACTACAGGCATGTCTTGATGACATCAAAAGCTAGATGACTAAATTTTCTGCATTTAAATTCTGACAAGACAGAAGTTGTAATCTTTGGACCAGAGTCCTCAAAAAATAAAGTTCTTAATCAATCACTTAATCTGGATGGCATTAACTTGGCCTCTGGTAATAAAGTAAAAAATCTTGTTGTTATTTTTGACCAAGACATGTCATTTAAATCCCATATTAAACAGGTTTCAAGAGTTTTTCGATTTTTTTGCCCATATGCGACCTGTATCTGATCTTTTCATGACAGTCTGAACGACACAGATCGGATTTCTTCAAATGCGATCCAGGCCACTTGGATATGTGGTCCTGAATTCGATACGTATCTGATCTTTTCAAATGCGACCTGTGTCTGTACAGCCAGGTCGCATTCATCCGACCTACACGTCATTGATACTTGACAAACGTCACTAACGGTGGACCTGGTTATGCCAAAGAGTTTGGCTAGAATAAAAATAAAAAAAGAGGTTGGCTATTGTGCGGTAACAAGCACCTGTTGCAAGTCAATACAGCCCCACGGCAACGCGTTTACTCGCTGCTATGGCCGCCGAAGATGTGTGTTTTTACGTGAGAGTGCTAAAGAGATCCGTTCAGAAGGTTGCCTTTGTCATTCGAAAATTATGAATGAAGTCCGTATCAGTAAAGCCGCTCACATTGCTAAAATTTGGCTCTCTTCCTTTTCGATCTTCTTAGAAAGATTGCGTTGGTAATGTGCTGGCTCCGGTTGGAGAATAACGTAAAGAACGCAAGATATGCTGCAGCATTACAATCCCTGTTTACTTTTGCAAACAATGAGCACGCTTGCTACGTATGACGTCATCGCGTCCTCTACTGCGCATGCGGGACACTTAGGTGTATGAATGCAGTTCACACAGGAGATCACATACAAGTTGCATATATTTGGAAATGTGAACGGACACGCAAAAAAATCCGATTTCACAAAAAAATCAGAATTGAGCATCAAGGCCTGCAGTGTGAACGTAGCCTTAGAGACTCTAGGAAGCACCAGTAGACCTGCAGTCTGAGAGCGAAGTGTTCTGTTAGGAACATACAGAGCAATCAGATCTTTAACGTATGATGGAGGTTGATTATCTAGCGCTTTATATTTGAGAAGGAGAATTTTAAATTCTATTCTTGATTTAACAGGAAGCCAATGAAGGGAAGCTAAATGGGAGAAATATGATCTCTCTTGTTTCATCAGAACTCTTGCTGCAGCGTTTTAAATCAGCAGAAGGCTTTGAACTGCATTTTGTGGACTTCCTGATAGTGAAGAATTATAATAGTCCAGCTTTGAAGTAACAAATGCATGGACTAGTTTTTCAGCATCACTCCTGGACAGAATAGTTATAATTTTGGCAAGATTCCAGAGGTGAAAAAAGGAAACTCTGGAAACCTGTTTAATATGGGATTTAAATTACATGTCCTGGTCAAAAATGACACCAAGGTAGGGATTATTAGTTGTTGTTTTTTATTGATCACTTTGCTAATTAATTTTGATACCACTGTCTATTGTAAGTAGGCAACCATATAATGGCAGTTTTTACTAAGTCTATCCTTGATACAACAATTTTGCTGTTCAGTTTTGTTATTTTACATCTGTTGCGTCACATGGATTTCTGCAGCTAAGCTTGGATGTACATTTACATTCCAGTAAAGGTTATTCATAATATGCCTCTGAGGTTTGACTTAGTGCACCATAGCAATACTTAAAGGCAACCAGTCATCATATCTTCTTCTACATGAAACCCATGTTAATGCTCAGTAGTGCACATATTTGGTTCTTAAATACAGGAGCATTGCTTTAAAAAGCAATGGGAATTTATACAAGTGAAACAGGTAGCACCTATAGTGCAGCTTAGGTTTTTGTCCTTAATGGTATTTTTTCTTACATTATTTTTACTTTTTTACTTTAAGTAGTTTTCAAACCGGTACTTTTACTTGAGTGCAATGCTTGAGGTGATACGTTGATGCAGAAGTGTTTTTAAACCCTAGTATCTATTCTTCTCCTTGAGTCGTAAATGTGAATGCTTTGGACACCGCTGCCCCTCCGTACAGATTTTAGCAGCTATGGTGCTAAAAACTATTGAAAGCAGTGGGAAAATCTTGGCGACAAAAAAGAGGAGTGTGGAAAACGTGTTAATCATCACAAAGTTTAACAAAGATGTCGCAATCAGATGTTCTGCTTATAATTAGTGATATGCTCTCTGCACGAGAGTCAACTGGTCCATACCAGGTTAAGAACCACAATTACAATGTCGTTGTTTACAGGTAGGCTATGGGATGGAAGTAGAAAGGGGCTAAAACAGCAATACATGGGTACAAAATGAGAGTATGAATGGCTGAAGGGGCAATGTAGTGGGAAAACCATTCTTATCTTATTTCATACCAAATTTACCCTCAGCGATGAGTTGGGCCGCTGTCTACAGATTCAAGATCTCTTCTGTTCTGTTAAGAATTTATCGTAAATAGTTCTGGTTGTGCAATTCAAGGCCAACATTTAAAAACTATAGCTTTGCATAACTATGAACATAAAGGTCAGGTGTGAGAAAACAACAGCCAATAACTAAAGTGTCTGATAATGAGATAACAAAACCTTGATTTGGGACAGGGGGCTTTACAATCACATTCAGACATACAGTAATTAGTACAGTAGAAAGAGACTGAATGGCTCCACTTGTGCAATCACTTGACGCTTGTTATGTCCAAGGGCATTTTGGTCACTGTGGATTAAGAAGGGGAGCGCTCTGCTTTGCTGCTGTAAACATCAGAACCCTGCCGACAGCAAGTTAGCTGGCAGTATTTTATCCAGCCATTTTTTTGTAGATGGCTACCAGGTGATAGAAGTAGCTTTTCCACCGTGAAACAATTTCTTAGGTAGGAATAGATTTTTTTTCTTCTTTAACAAAGGAACATCACACCCTCATAAATGTCAGTTGACGATTTGTGCAATATTTGTGCTGTATTTCATTAAGGATGCAAAAACACGAAGTGCCATTTCAACCTATATCTGATTTATTTTAATCTGCTAATTATATCTAATACGTTAAACGGAAAATGCACAAGTTGAATTAAAATCGAACAGACGTTGTTGAATCATGTGTTGCAAAAGGGGAAATACAGAAAGAAACACCCTGAATCAGGTTAATTTGATGTCAAGGCTGTGGAACAGCAATTAAGCAATTCATAAGAATTTATGAAAAACTGAACCAACAAGGTTTTGTAATTTGGCAAGGAGGCTCATAAACAAAATAGCTTTGAAGACAAAGTTTAATTAAAACCAATAGGAACCACTTCAGATTGAATTTTAATGAACAGGTCTTTGATATTCTTATCATCTGAGCGAAAACCTGAGCGGCACCTCAGCTCTCTCCCTCTCAGCCATGCCATCACACATCACACCTTTGGCGTTGGCTCAACATGAGACAACCTTTGCAGAACATTTCATTGCATTTGACAAAGAAAATAATATCTTCATGTTTCATGCCAAATGCTCTCTGCTTTCTGAGATAAAGATTTCTTTTTATTATTTCTGTCAGTCAGTTTAGAGAGACATTTAATAATTCTTATATGGGAAATCAAACATAAATCCACTAGTTCCCCCCCCCAAATATTCAAACTAAATTGACTATTTGGTCATATCGGTGGGTGGGAAACTACTCATAAATTGTTAAGAACGTGCCAATTATGAACTTCTGCAAAGTCCTTCTGAGACCTACCTGCAGATTTCTGACGGTAATTAGGTCAAAGATTGTGAGTGCTTCAGTTAAACCTTTGACTCCCTCCTCTTAAAGTGACCCATTGTGGTTTTTGAAGTGTCTTTAATCATTACTATCCGGTTGTTAAAATTTAATTAACTCATAAAAGATTCAAACACAAACCTGAAGCATGATTAACCAAATCTCTTTCAGCTTAATGAAGGTTTCAGATTCTTTTTTAGTAATACTCCTTGTTTCTACAAACTTTTCATTTGCTGCCATTTTGTTAACACACCAAAAAAAAAGTTGTGCTTTGACTTATTCATATATCCTTTTTCTGATTTGTTGGCATCAAGTATATTTTATTTAATTTTAATGATTGATTGTTGGAGCAAGGCTTGAGTATTTGTAAAGGTAAGACATTTCTGACATCTATGTAGGTTATCACCCTAACAAGCTAAAGTTTTGGTAGATTGGCAAAGTTTTCCAACAGCTAAGAGCTTTCATTGTTGTTCCCTTTGACATTACACATGAGAATAATAATTCATTAATCTTACTGAAATGTTTCAACCAAGCGATAGATGTGCTTTGTCAGCCTGACACAGCTTGATGTTGTCATAGGGAAGTTTGCCTCCTCCTGGTATATATTTCTTAAGAAACTGAGGTTCAGAGACACTTTTGGTGGTTTCTGTAGTCACAAGCAATTCTGTGTAATGGATCTCAAAACATGGAAGGCTTTCTTAATTAATTTTGCTGTAGGCGGCAATGCACAGGGGACTTGCGCAAGAAGTTTTGAGAGGCTGACGGTTGTGTGTGATGGACAGATCTGAAATCTCTTCCAGTTAGATTGTAAACATGCTTGTAGCAAGTTTATCATTCCTTGCTTGAAATAGTATATATATATATATATATATATATATATACTTTTTTTTATTGGAGTGTATGCGATAAGCAGATGTCATGCTGCATGAGTGCGTCTTCGGGGGTGTGTCAGGCTCCAGATGGTTGTTCACCTGGAGGCATCATAGCCACCTCAAAATACACAGTCTACCACAAACAAACACGCCTGATCCTCAGATCTTCTGATGTGCGGCCCCTGGGGCCCCAACTCTTCACCTGTGGGAGAGGTGAAGCAGCAGGGAGCGCAGGAGAGATCGAGGCTGCCAAAGCGCAGCGCTGATCAAAGGCAAACTCAAGAGTGTGATGTTGTTAAGTCGGATCAAGCGGCTTATCTCAATCACGCACCCTCTGTCTCGTCTAGACCATCAGTCATCCACTCATTCACTCGCTCACCAAATCAGTCCCCCCGTTTACCCACTTCAGGATGCTTCATCGGCTCATTGTGCATCACCACAAACAAGGAGTTCAATAAAGCAATCAGTTAAGGTGGTTATTGCAGCGAAACAAACAAAAAGGGTGCCTGTGTTGATTACAAGTGCTTCGGTTCATCATTTATTGATAATGAGAACCTCGTTGAAGTCTGAGAACGTCACCCACCTGCAAGTCATACCATACAGCTGAAGTGATAAGTTTCCCCTGAGCAAACACAGATGTTCTTCCTGCGCAACATGCTGGAAAACATGGCGAAAGGCATCACTAAAGGTGTTGGGAGTTTGAAAAGAAAATCTTTGGAAGGGCTGACGGCAAGAAACGGCTACAACTCTAATTCCAGTAAGACTGTCGCGGCAAGGGGAAAGAGAATGAGGTTGTAAAATTGGGTCATCTCGAATAAGAAAGAAGAATAAGAAAAAAAAAAGAAAGAACCCTGCTGGCTTTGCAGAGCAACCAAGTGGAGCTAAAGAAAGAAAATGAAATATTTGTGCAGGAGATCAATCAAGTGTGGGGAACGGTGTAGAAATCACGGTGAATCTGGAGACAAGGTGACAGATGAAGGGGCAGAGAGGTATGCTGAAAGATGAAGGGAGGACATCACACCTTAATAAGGACTGGGATCTTTTTGTGACTGTTTGCCCTCTCTTGCTCTGTGCTTAAGCCCCCACTTGACAGGTTTTAATCCCCCCCCCCCAACCTCATCAATACAGGCCTGCTCCAGAGTCACCACGTTGTTGTGTCCACTCACCTTTTCTGCAACTCAACAGCAGCATAAAAGAAAGCACTAAAAAGGCTCAGCAGTGTGTGAGGAAGTGTATTATCTATCAGTCAGCGGTGAGTGACGGGAGTAGTTGGTTCTTAGGCCTGCTGGGAGGGATTATAATGGCTAGTTTACTTGCAAGGTCATCATTCTTGACCGGGCCTGCCTTTCCCACATAGCTCATGTCATAACGTCACCAGGAATTTTAAGATAAAAAGAAATATATTTAATGACTGCAAAATAGTTTTTTAGTGCTGCCAAATAGTTATCTCAAACTGTCCTTTGAAGTCAAGCAGGCAGGTGCCAACAAATCTTTAAAGCCCTTTATGCTGCAAAGTCAAGCCTCTGTGCAAAGTGCAAGCAAGTGACACCTGTAGGCAGTCATATGGTAGCGGCGTTTAGAAAGGTTGCTTGTGTCAAAAGGAAATCCACATACAATAAATTGACGCCGTTTTTCATGTTTTGTTGACTCACAACCTGGAATTAAAGTGGGTTGTTTGAGAGTTTGGTCCATTTCATTTCTGGAACATGCCTACAACTTTTAAGATTTTTTTTAAATTGTACATTACTTTGTAGAGCCACCATTTGCTGCCATTACGTCTCCAATTGGCTTTGGATAAGTCTCTGTGAGCTAAACTGCTCCAACACCTTCACTGTGCATGGTTTTTCCCTTTTGAACAGGGATATTCAAGTCTAATCGCAGATCCTCAATTGGATTGAGGTCTGGACTTTGACTAGGCCATTCCAACACATTTAAGTGTTTCCCCTCTGCAACTCCTCCAGGGTTAGCTTTGTGCTGCTTCTCTGATAAATGCCCTCCATGCCCGGTCAGTGGGTTCTGGTGTGCGGTCCTCTCTTGGCAGGTTTGTTGTGGTACCATGTGTTTTCCATTTGAAGATGATATATTTGATGGTGTTCTGGTGGAACATCAAATATTTGGATATATTTTTTTAGAACCCCACCCTGACTTGTACCTCTCAACAACTTTTTCCCTGACTTGTTTGGAGAGCTCCTTGGTCTTCATCATGTGATGCTTCTTGCTTAGTGGTGCCGCAGCACTGGGGCCGTTCAGAAAAGGTCTTTATGCTGACAGATCATGTGACACTCAGGTTGCACTCAGCGGGACTTCATTCACTAATTCTGTGACATTTGAAGGTAACTGGTTGCACCAGAACCTTTTAGGGGCTTCATAGCAAAGAGGGTTGATACATATGCACATGCCAATTCTGTTTTGATTTTCAATTTTTTTATACATATTTTTGTCATTTCACTTCACCTACTTGGACTATTTTGTGCAGATGAAATAAGATAAAAAAAAAAAAACATTTAAATTCCAGGTTGGAATGCATCAAAATATGTAAAAGGCTGGGGGCCCTGTAGACACTGACATCTAAGTTTTCCCAAAAAATATGTTCTCCACTAAACTTTCAACAATTGAAACCTCCCATCTGATGGTTATTATGTTTAACTCAAATGTTGTGTGAAGAAATAGAAGAACTACTTTAAAAAGCCAACAGTATATTCTTTCTTATGGGAGAGTGACAGTAATTGCCTTTTACCGTCTGTCTATAGATAGCAGATGGAGAGATGATGTTTTTCAACTTCAGATTACCCACTTTAGCCGTTTAGTGTAATAAAGACAAATGGCACATTAAGATATCTAGAAAGACTAAAGCTCCCACAAGTCTTGTGGAAACTTTAAGGGTAAATTAAGCAGATGTTTTATGAATATTTGTCTGGCTAAACAGTTTGTTTATAAAAGCAATGTCAAAATAGAAGACCATTTTCAAAGAACACACTTCTTCACATCAGTGAACTGAAAGGGTATTTTAAACACAAAATACAGATTTATACCTTCCCTACTCAGTTTGACCAAATAAACTAATTAAACAAATATCAGCATTTGTCTTGAACTGAGATAAGTATCCCAACAGAATGATGTCCTTGTGAAAGGAATACTGCTTTTTCACAGTATCACAGTATTTGCTCAATGATCTAATTGCGTTTACAGAAAAAGAAAAGCAATGTTTCTTTCTACTGCTTTTGCAATTTTAGAAGATACAGATCTTTACGGTTATATTTTTTGTCATAGATGTAAGTGAAAAGTATAGAACATATGCAGAATGTTAGACTATAAATATTTCCAACCTTTACCTTTTAAATTTTTCTAAAGACTGCCTACATGTTTAAATCCAGCATATTCCATGAAAGACAGACATTTAATTCTCAAAAAAGAATAAACCACACTAGCTTTGCTCTGCTTGGTGCAACCTTCCTGTTGTCTGCTTGGAGTCTGGCCCTCTCTGTTGCTCTTTTGCAGCCTGAGTGAATCATGGAAAGGTCTTGACATGTCAAAGAAAAGGCCTTCTTTTTAAAAAGCCCCATAGATCTCTGTTCTTCCCCTGATAAAATCAATAAATTCTTCACAGATACTAAAACGTGTCAACTTGGAGGTTTCTTTTGACAGTACAAGCTTTCACACTGAACAGGAGTGTTGTCTGCACGACATGGAAGTGCTTAGCTACAGTGCGCTCACTTTTCTAAAAAAAGATAAACTTTTTGAATGTCAGACCAGCCTTTTACTGGTTTCTTTCAAAAATGTAACATTAACCTTGCTTACTATTCAAGCTTAAAGTTTCAAAATAAAGAATGCAATGTTACTGTTTGCCTCACATTTCTATGGCTGCAATCAAGAGAACACAGACAATAAGATGTCGCACTTAAAAAAAACTAAAGAGAAATTGGAATAATGTCTTGTAGGTGAATAGCTGCCGTTTTCTTTGCCGCTTCTCTAAATTAGAAAAAGCACGCAGATTCCAGCAGCATTACACAGACGAAAGTTCCCAAACAGCTCCAACGGAAATTCATGCTAACTAATTTGTAACAAAGAGGTTTTATGCAGCTGAACCTGATTATTGTAATGTGCAGGTTTCCGAGCCTACAGCTGTTATAGCTCGGATGTCAGAAGAAGAGTGAACCGGCGTTCACAGGATGGGAAACTCCTGAAGCTCACCAACGGCTTTATTTCACAAAGCAGTATAAATCAAGGCCCTTTAACACGTGTTTCACTTTCTTATTTTTTGAGTTTTACTAACTGTGCATACATTAGTTTTTTAAGGTCAGAGATGAGAATATCTGGGGTTCTGTTTATATGTGTAAACACGAAGTCATTATATTGCCAAGAACAGCTTAAAAACATATTTATCTTCTAGAACCTTGAATCTGAACAATCTTCAAGGCGCTGAATATTGTTTGTTTGCGTGTGTGTGCGCGCGCGTGTGTGTGTGTTTGCATATGGAGAAACATATAAAGTCCGTATGAGTGATTGATTTATGCTCTGCCGTCAGGCTTCAAGGAAATCTTTTCTGTTTTAAGGAGAAGTTGTCATTTGAAATGTTGTTCAGCCCTTGCTCTCTGTAAGAGATAATGACTTGCATACATACATTCCAATCATTGCTTGATTCAAAACATAGACAGTAGTGGTTGGGAATAACTGCTTTATCTTTGCTAGATGTGTTTGTCATAATTGATAGCTGAATTTGTTACTCCTCCACAGAAGAAATAATCAATCCCCCCATTAAACTGAACCCAAATATACCATTTAGATCAGAATATGACATGCCTAACATATTTCAAGGTGTAATTATGCCACTAATGTGATATGAATTGTGTGTAATTTAAAATGACCTATGTGTAGAATGTATTCAGATCAGAAAACACAATATATTCGTCTTGAAGCACGATGCCGGCTGTCACTGGGAAGCATCTCCGCTGTGCTGTTTTGATAATTAAATATGTCGGCTTGAGATGACTTAATTAACACCTCAGATTGCATTCGGTGAATGCGGGTTCTGTAACAAAGTTAAGAATAAATTAAAAATTAGAATGAAATGTATCTGAACACGAGTATGCGTAGATGTGCAGAGTTATATTAGGTCTAAGGAGGGCTTTGGGATGGACCCGACTGGCAAAAATGGAACAAACATACAAGTGTTGCCCGTCTCTTTGGTGCATTCGTAACTTAATTTTGAACAAGGTGCAAGCGGAAAACATCATCCGATTCTTTGAAGTTTCCCCGAGTGTGCACAACAACAGCCCCGAACAGAAAGGGGGCCTTAAAACACAGGCTTTCAACTCAATTTGAGATGAACAGAAGCCATGAAAGAGCATGCATTTGCAAATAGTTTGCATCTAATTTAGTGCATCATGAATAACATTTCTTGCTAATAACTGCCTGCTTGGACTGGTTTTAATCATTTTGCAGCAATTGCACTTTAATTTGAACCTTATATAAACCTAATGGATTTATTGACTGTAATGGGATTCAGTTTATTTATTAATCTAAAAAGTTTTTATTGCTGATGGTGGTTTTAAGAGTGGTGTTTATTTTGCACATTGTTATGCCTTTGATTTATTTAATAGATTTATTCAAAATCCACAAACAGATTGAAAACAAACATTTCAAATGAGTAGAAAGCATAAAGTAATGAACTATTACAGCATCTAAAAATTATTTATTTTATGATCGGTGAGGAGTTTGTTCAAATGAATGGCTCATCTGTTACATTGAAGTTTATTTATATAGCAAGACGATTCAAAGGGGCATTAAGTGAAATTCCATTCTTTTAGATTTTGTTTTGTGATGAATTAAAGGTATCTTTTTAGATGAACTATAGTATGACGTCACTCACCATCTCTCTGTGTTGTTCTCTGGTCTCTCGTTTACATAGCCGGGCCGGCCATACGTGCGTGTACGTACATGCCACTCAGGGCTTAGCCCCTCCGTCCTCATAAAATGGCACCGCCAGAGCAGTGTAGCATAGGAGCAAAATGGTGTCAAGCACGTCCAGCGGATGGAGTGGATGTAGAGAGAGTCGTGGCCGGTCACACATCTTGCTTTGGTCTACTAACAGTGCTCAACAGCCCACCTAATGGTGAAATCGTGCTTATTGCGCCTTTGAATTGTCTGATACAGTACATCCAATGGCAGGTAGGAAGACTTTCCTTTATTATACATTATACATACCTGCCATATACGTTCAGAGAGTTCACAATTTTTTGCATGTATGATTTAACGCATTTGAGGGGAAAAAAATCTGCTAAAAGTAATGTGGACAAAAACCCTTTGGTCCTTAACAGCTCATCAAATTAAATAAAGATAGTTGTTAAATTAAAATCCTAGCATAGCACACTGTCATTTTTTTAGTTGGCGAAAGCTTTGCTGAAATCCTGATGCTTTGTATAAAAAATGTAATTGTATCTCATGATTATTAACTTGCAGAGCTGCCTTTCATATCAACAACTTAACATTTCTGTCTTCTGTATAACTTGTCTTATTGGGGAGGAATTTTGGCCCATTATTACATGCACTATTACACTATTATTTCTGTACTCAGTTTTATTTTTTATTATTTTTTTCTCTGAGCATCGTACAGTCAGAACAGGATGAACTTTCTTGTACGTTCACTCCTAGGAAAATTGGAAACAGTCTTCAATTCTTTCCTCCTTCAGTCTTTCCTGGTGTAGAATTATGTACTCTAAAGGGTCTGGAAACAGCCCTGTGACTCTTCTCCGATTATTGGGCAACAGAAATTGCTTCTTTAAGATAATTGCTGAAGTTTTACTTACATAGACATGCCAACCCCTGGGTGGTAATCTGTTAAATTTGAATAAGGGCGTCTGGCCAATTGGTTCACACCCAGTATTTAGATACCGTCTGTGTCATTTTCACTTATAGTTCATGCCAGTACAAATATTTCATAGTTATGATGTTTCTTTTGTGAAACTGAGGTATTGTTACTGTGGCAATAGCTTAAATCTGGTCACAAGGGAAAAACATCAAGATAGAAGTTTTGATTTCTTCCTACATTGAATAAATTGAAGCAAGATTCATACAGCTGTACAGCTTTTGTAATTGTGTTCTGGTTAATACCCTGATCTACAGGGTTGGGTGATTAGTATTCATTTTAAAGGACTTAACGGGCTATGCAAAGGACAGTTTGATCATTTTATGCATCCTTACGTTTACCATTAGAAGCAGGTTTCTATATAGCCTGCATGTTAAGGCAGAGGCATCGCACTGTTTAATTGTAGCAAGAAAAAGATTGTGCGCTTTATGTGTTCTCCGTGTGCATGCGTGGATTTTCTTCAGGTAGTCCTGGTACCTCCTGTCACAGTCAAAAGGCATGCCCGTTAGGTTAACTGGTGAGGGTAAGTGTCTGTGTCTTGGTGCTTGACCCTGTGACTGGCCGGTCACCTCTCCATGTTGCACCCAGTGACCTCCCCAGTGAATGCTGGGATAGGCTTCAGCCCCAGAAAGATCCTAAACAAGTATAAATCGGTACAAAAAAAGGGTTGTATGATATTTACTTGATTTTAAAAACGCATGAGACGCTAGGCTCTATGGAATTAAATTTTATATAATAATTAAATGATTTTCCTAATTCTTGTAATTACTGTAGAGAAAAACATATATATTGACTCAAGAATCAGCACTCACTCAAAGGCTGCCTAATGTGAAAACCCGTCTATTGAAAAGACAAAAGTGTTATTTCATTACAGTTGGCTTTGTCATATGTAAGAAAAGCGTTTTGTATTTTAAAAATAATTACACTCAGGTTTGCAATAATTTCTTATTGACTCTCGCAGGCTGACACACTGTATGGTTGTCTTTTTTTTTTCTTCCTTCAGCTCTCATGAGGGCATGTGCGGACGGAGCTGCCAATCATCTCTACAACATCACCGCTGGAGATCGTGACAAGTGAGTTAGCCTTAGTTTCACATTTGAATAAGTTAATTAGTGTTTTGACTTACATGCCTAGGTTGGTGCAGTAATTGTGTGTTTTGGAAAACAGCCGATAAACAGAGGAGCTGTTCGCTCGTTCTGTCTGAAAACCTCAACAGCAGCGGCTTCCAAAACCACACTGTGCATCTAAAACCTTTATCTGGCTGCATGTCTATGATTGTTTAATGGATTTCTGTGCTCCAGGTGAATAAATGTGCCCTGTTTGTGCGTGAGTGCAGGGTGTGTTTCTGATAAAGTAGCGCAGGTTGGCAATTTGCAGCAGTGAGGTTTTTTTTTAGCGACTAATGGAGGGCCGCTGTCAGGACAGAGATGGATCGGGGGATCACTGGGTCCCTGAAGTGTCGAGAGTTTCACATTAACACCCAGAGTGTGAGCATGGAGTGTGTGCCTTTCATCAGGGTGCGAATGGGATGTTAGATGTGTCTATGTTTGTCTCTCTGTGTGCATGTCCTTGCAATTCTACCACTGTAACAACCACTTGAAGCTGTTGACATTGGAGGTGATGACAATTTTGTAGTGTCATTATTTAGTCCCAACATCTTGTCTTTTTTTTTTTTTTTTTACAAAACAAAAAATGTCATCCTTGAGGTTAGTGTAATTTTAAAGTTCTAATAATGTTCTTGGTAAAAAAAAAAATATCTGAATAGTTAAATGTGTTTTTAGTAAATCTAAAAACATTATTGTCCAATTTATTATTCGTAATTTACAGTAAAAAATGTTGACCAATCTTTAGGAAGTTAAAGTTACAATAATACTATATAGCTACTCGACCTCACAACAAAAATTCTCGAAGACCGAAAGATTAGCATGATAAAAAGAGATATTGGAGCTTTAATTTGTAATCAAACTTTTTCTTCAGCAATTTAAGACAAAAACGGTGCCGTCAGACAATTGTTTTCCGTAAAAATTGTGTATGTAACACATAAATTATAATTATGCATTGTAAAACACATAAATGGCTTCATCAGTTGAGGACCACAAGCAGTCATATTTAAGCAGTTTGTGGTAGAAATTTGCTCTTGTAAAATGATAGCAATGTTTTTATCTTTAATTACAACCAAGTACAACTTTCATTCTTAGTCGTTTCATTGTTAGTCACGGAATAAGATCTGATCTGAAAATCACGTTGCTTGTATTTTTATTGAATTTGTTTTTAATAAAAAGCCATGTCTATACATCTCACTGTCAAATAGACAGTGCTGGTGTGGTTGTAGCCAAGTTTGCAGAAGCTTTCCCCACTTAGCTGCATGTGTTTCAGTGACAGCAGATTCCTCCTCTGACCCTCCAGTTTGAGCTCAGTCAGTAGTCTGCACAGTCGAGTTGCCTTCGAAGGTCCCCATTTAGACTCCAAGCAGCATGTGTCCTGAAAAGTCAAGGAGTTTGGGAAAAAAAATTAAAGATGGTGCAACTTGTTTATGGGCCAGGATGTGTAGACTAATCATCAAGTTGAAAAGATACATTCAAACCAACTTTATGGAAGAAATCTACTTAGAGTGACTCTAAGCACGCGTTTAAGCAAAGTGAACTTTCAGAAGAACAGGAGCAACAAACTCGTGAATATCCTGTAATTCACTTGGCAAAAGTAAAATAAGAACTTGCTTTGCAGGACAGATGCCATAAAGTACAAAGGACCCCAGGGTATAAATACTGGACTTTGTAAATGCCTGGAGGGGGGGAGAGAGCATTCCTTGTGATTACAATTTATGTTGAACAAGTTGTACTGTAGGGGAAAAAAATCCTACCACTCTTAAACCTAGAATCACCCATAAATTTAACATTCAGGGTCTTGGATTGTAGAAGGAAGCCATGTTAGCCAGTGAAGGTCAGCACTTGCTTGGGGAGAACTTGCAACGTCCACTCAAAGCACTCAAAAAAGGCTTCAGCCGAGATTTGAATCAGAATCTTTCATGCTGTGAAGTGTCGGTGGAAAACACCACTACTGTGCTCTTTGTACCTCTCAATCAAGAGACCCAACTTAAGGTAATTAGAGTTGCAAATATGTTCCACTTTAGTCTGAAACAATTTTGTGCCTTGTGCTAATCTTAAAGAAAGGTCCACTGTAATTACCCAAAGGACCATTTGGATATTTTTTCTTAGTATTTTTCTAGGAAATGCCCCTTTTGATGCACAATTGAATTCCATACATCTCTGAAAATGTTCAAAGTACAAGCAAAAAAGGCGACAGCATTTCCGAGATTTTTTCTTCAACATTTTTACCTTCAAATGAAAGATTTGCAGTAGTAAGGCAGCTTGTATTAACCTATTTTCTTTTCTGTATATCAAGCCAGACGGTATTTGCTCAAAATGTCGTGGCAATAAACATCTGTTGCCTTTAGTTTTTGTTCTGTGAGGCATTATTATACACTGCAAGCCTCCATCCTTAAATACACACGGCATCAAAATATAAGCAGCAATTTTACTTAGCTTTATTTTATTTATTTTATTTTATTTATTTATTTTTTTTGGTCTTCATCTCTCCAAAACAAAGCATATAGCACTGGGGTCAATACATTAAAACAGTAAAAAACCTTTTCAGGTTTTTTATGTTCAAAAGACACGCCGCAAAATGAAAGTTTTATTCATGTACAGACGAGCTGTTAGTTAAAGATAATCTTTCAGTGTTTAAAAGTCATCCTTTTCCAAATACTGGCACTCTAAGATGACATAAATCCTCTGGTTGTTGCTTTATGCCTTCAATTTACTTCAGTCCTGTTCAATTTAAAGATGCCGTGGTCATTATAAAAGGAATCTCTAAACAGTTTACAGAAAACAAAAAGGCAAATTTTTAATCCAGATTACTTTCAAATATAATCACAGACATGGTCATGTTCTTTTTAATGAGTCAAATTTGATCCAATTGTAATTCGTTTTCAGAGGTTCTGATTCAGGCTAATTAGTACAAGATTGTCTATTTGAGGAATTAAGAACTTCAAATCATTAAAATGATGCTCAAATGCTGAACTGTGTTTTGGAGCCTGTGTTGTTAACTCAGCTGGTTGGTCATCTCATAGACATAGAGTATACTTTTGCATGTATTTAACGTTGGGGGCGTCTCTGTTTGTCCCACCGCTATAACATGAGCAGAAATGTATGTTCCTGCTCAGATAGATAGATAGATAGATAGATAGATAGATAGATAGATAGATAGATAGATAGATAGATAGATAGATAGATAGATAGATAGATAGATAGATAGATAGATAGATCTTACAGGATAAATGTTTGCTCTGCAGTCTCAGTTTTTATACATTCCTTAATATTTTTTACTTTCTTTACTTTGGCTTTTTTCTGCTTTTGGAAGATTTTTGTCAAGTTAAAGATATATTTTCTCAAATATCTGTCAGGAGAGACCTTATCTTGCTTCGTGTTGCTTCATACTCTTTTCAGTGTTTGTATAGGCAGAGGTATAACTAAATAAACTGTAATGGTTTTGGTGTCCTATGCTTAGTTTATCATCATTAGGAAACAGCAATTTCAATTCAATTCAATTCAATTTTATTTATATAGTGCCAATTCATGAAACATGTCATCTCAAGGCACTTTACAAAGTTAAGTTCAATCATATTATACAGATTGGGTCAGATTATACAGATTGGTCAAAAATGTTCCTGTATAAGGAAACCAGTTGATTGCATCAAAGTCCCGACAAGCAGCATTCACTCCTGGAGAAGCGTAGAGCTACAGGGAGAGTCGTCTGCATTGTACATGGCTTTGCTGCAATCCCTCATACTGAGCAAGCATGAAGCGACAGTGGGAAGAAAAACTCCCCATTTACGGGAAGGAAAACCTCCGGCAGAACCGGGCTCAGTATGAACGGTCATCTGCCTCGACCGACTGGGAGTTACAGAAGACAGAGCAGAGACACAAGAGAGACAAAAAAGCACAGAAGCACACATTGATCCAGTAATCTGTACATTAGATGGTAATAGCGGGTGAGCCGTCTTCTTTGGATGATGTCACAGTTAACAGAACGCCAGACCAGGTGTACCTACTATGAAGATAAAAGAGAGAGAACAGAAAGTTAAAGCAGAAATGACAAAACGTAATGCATAATTGAAGAACAGTAGAACTCTATGGAGTGAGAAAATTAGATCCTGATGTCCTCCAGTAGCCTAAACCTATAGCAGTAAAACTATAAAGGTAGCTCAGAGTAACATGAGCCACTCTAGTTATAAGCTTTGTCAAAAAGGAAGGTTTTAAGATTACTCTTAAAAGTAGACAGGGTGTCTGCTTCACGGACCAAAACTGGGAGTTGGTTCCACAGGAGAGGAGCCTGATAGTTAAAGGATCTGCCTCCCATTCTACTTTTAGAGACTCTAGGAACCACCAGCAGACCTGCAGTCTGAGAGCGAAGTGCTCTGTTAGGAACATACGGGGTAATCAGAGCTCTGATATATGATGGAGCTTGATTATTAAGGGCTTTATACGTTAGAAGAAGAATTTTAAATTCTATTCTTGATTTAACAGGAAGCCAATGAAGGGAAGCTAGAATTGGAGAAATATGATCCCTCTTGTTGATTTTCATCAGAACTCTTGCTGCAGCATTTTGGATCAGCTGAAGGCTTTGAACTGCATTTTGTGGACTTCCTGATAGTAAAGAATTACAATAGTCCAGCCTTGAAGTAACAAATGCATGGACTAGTTTTTCAGCATCACTCCTGGACAAAATGTTTCTAATTTTGGCGATATTCCAGAGGTGAAAAAAGGAAACTCTGGAAACCTGTTTAATATGGGACTCTGGCCCAAAGATTACAACTTCGGTCTTGTCAGAATTTAGATGCAGGAAATTTAAAGTCATCCAGCTTTTGATGTCATCAAGACATGACTGCAGTCGAAGTAATTGATTGGATTCATCAGGATTTATGGATAAATATAGCTGAGTGTCATCAGCATAACAGTGGAAATTGATCCCATGCTGTCTGATAATTTTGCCGATCGGAAGCATATATATAGTAAAGAGAATTGGTCCAAGGACTGAACCCTGTGGAAGATTTATTATTAACATGAACTGGAATCTGTCCGACAGTTAAGATTTAAACCAGCCTAATGCTTTCCCCTTAATCCCTACAGTATGTTCAAGTCTTTGTAGGAGAATATTGTGATCAACTGTATCAAATGCAGCACTGAGATCTAACAGGACAAGTACAGACACAAGTCCATTATCTGAAGCCATGAGAATATCATTAGTGACCTTCACCAGAGCTGTTTCAGTGCTATGATGAGCTCTGAAGCCTGACTGAAACTCCTCAAGTAGGTCATTGCTTTGTAAATGTTCACAAAATTGATTAGCAACTACTTTCTCAAGAATTTTAGATAAGAAAAGAAGATTAGATATAGGTCTGTAGTTTACTAGCTCATCTTGATCAAGAGAAGGTTTCTTAAGTAAAGGTTTAATAACAGCTACTTTAAAAACCTGTGGTACATATCCATTTACTAAGGATAGATTAATCATGTCTAAAATAGGACCACTGATCAAAGGGAATACCTCCTTAAACAACTTGGTTGGGATTGGGTCTAACATACAGGTTGAAAGTTTAGATGAAGCTAAGATTTTAGATAGCTCAGAATTAAACACAAAACAGCAATTTGTGTTGAATTTGTTAAAACATAAGTATTCTGCTAAGAAAAACTCTTCTGGTATTTGCAGCTGCGCTTTAGGACCACCGGGCTAAACGTTTGGACAGATTTCTAACACAGAATCAAATGGAAATGCTCATGTACTTAGTTTATGTTTGCTGTACTCCCTTGGGTGCAATTTGCAGTTTGTGCCACAGGATGTCACTTAAAGCAATAAACTAAACATTTTAGTCCCACTCTGAATAAAGAGGGCTATGAAACATGCTTTAAGCTATGTATATGATGTCAAGATGTTAATTACATCTATATTTTGTTTAGAAATGTATCTCTACCAATATGGATATTGTGTTAAAGGTAGGTTCTTTTTGTTTTTTTTAACTGCCAAATAACTAATGTTCTGCATTACATTTTGCTTGAGCTTTCTTAGAGAAAAAAAAACAACAAATGATGATTTGTTTGGGAAAATAGTAATGCTCATAATTAGTGAAGTGTGGATAAGCGTGTATTTGACCCTATGCTTGCCTGTTCATGGATATTCAAACAGGGAAAAAAAAGGCTAATAATAAAGATTCTTGCTCAACCTCCACAGACCCCTCTGCTGTCACGAGAACAGAGTGGGTGGAAGGCATCCCGTTGTTAAAAGAAAAGGTGCCACATAATTTTCTGTCAAAACAACCTTAATGGTAGACATTAGGGATGTAGAGTGGAGGGTGTGCTTTAGGCTAAGGCTTTCTGCTTTCACGATGAGTCAAGTGACAGTGATTCCACTTCACATTATGCCGTGGTTAAAGAAACACGACATATTTTTGAGCCAGATAAAGGCTGCAACCCACTTTGTATTGATGCAGTCTGGCTCAGTATATATAAAGATAAAGCATACTCGCATTAGAGATTATGGATTAGTGGTTTTCCTGCTGACACTTTTGCCTTCTCCAATCTAAAGTATTTTTTTATATATATATATATATATATATATATATATATATATATATATATATATATATATATATATATATATATATATATTCATCTCCCTGCCTAAAGGGTTGCATTTTCTTTCATAGCCAGACACTTTTATTCAAATTTACTTGATTAATAGATTTCTACTGGGGATTGGCATGTTTGTGTAAGCAAAATCTATGCCATGTAAATTTTTTTAAAGAAATATTGCCATTGCTCTCACTTTTTCAGTCAAACTACTGTGTCAAAACAATGTAAAGCCAACTGCTTGTGCTAAACCTGAGCTAAATTTGCTTTCATTGAAGCTCATATCTTTTTTTATTAGAGCTGGCATCTTCAAGCCCTCCTGTAAATGTCACTAAGTATCATCCCAGTTTCAAATGAAAATAGAATTTTGTCTACTTTGCGCGTTTTATCTAATCTTCTGAGGATACAAGTCAAGAGATGGATGAGCAAGGAGGAGATCTTTATGAATCTCGTCGGAGGTAATTGTGTACGAGCAGAGTTTATAGCATTTCCAACTGTGGGCGGGTGTGTGTGCAGTTTGACGGAGATGCAAACATAAGCGAATATGATTGTGTCAGTGTTTGACTAAGTGCGAGTATGTGGGGAAGCGACTTTCTGAGCCCGGTTTGTCAGCATATTGTTGTGTATGTATCAGGTTTTGGAGCAGATAATGCTGTCAGGCTTAGCAAATGAAGTTGTCAAGCATAAGGCTTCTTCTTTCATAAGACTTAGAGCTGAAGAAAAATCTCAGAGAAACTCAGTTGGTTTGTCTTGGCGCCATATTTGTCATTCATCTGATCAGTTGAATGAAAAATATGCCGTTCTTGTTTTCCTAATCAGCAGGAACCTGTAAAGATTGTGTGGTGATTGCTGAACTTTTAAAATAAAGTTGTTTGCTGAATAGTAAAATGTTTGTTTTAGGTTGACATGAGTAGTATGAAAAGGATATTGGAATAAATATAGTGTTATATGGGGGGCTTGCTTCACACATGTCTGGACGCTTGGACCCATTTGAGTCCAGACACATTCATATGCCTATTATGGATACATACAGAATAAGTACGATTTTTTTTCTCCTTTTACTTTATAAGGGCAGTTCCTTTACAAGGTCATCGTGTTTCAAGACATTAACTCTTTCAAATGGAAGCCTCAGCTTTCTATCAATGCACCTCGGATAAGGTTGCAGTGAAATAAGACACATTTTTCACCACAATTCAATAGACATATTAATGCAATGTAACTTACAAGTTCCAAGAATGACATGTTCTTGGAGTGAATAAGTTTACAAAAGGGCTTAAGTACCTTTCCAGAGCGATCTTACCCATTGAGCACCACAGAGGTCAATTATGATTAACGGAGAAAGAAAAATCAATCTCTAATTCTGCACTCATAGTTAATAAACTACCCTAGTATATTTTTCAGGCTCTCAACATGTGATCTGTCTGCATAAATAAAATATAGGATTCATGATGTAAAATCTATCCCATCTATTAAGAATGACTTAATAAAAGCCATACGTTTGTCAGCATGTGTTTGCTGCATGTACACCCATAAATGATGCCTCTCACTGATCAGTCAGTAAGCTGTCTTTTAACTTCACCATAGTAGCTTCTACTTCATTAGTTTGGTTTTGTCTCTTAGACAAGGTTTTACTGAAAACTAATATTGTTAACTACGATGTAGTGCTTCTTATTGAAAACAAAAGCCTGTTGTGTCAAAATTCTATAAATCTCTTGAATGTCTATTACACCACTGATCTCTTAATTGTGTCGTTTAAAGAGCATTGCAAGCTAGGCTCGTTGAATGAGCGTTTGCACTTACATTTTTACGTAGTGTGTTGTGCAATTTTTTTTTATTCCCTTTTTTGAAATTGCTCATAACAAGATTTTAAAAAAAACTTTACAGGTATATAGCCACATTATATGCCTATAAAAAACAGAGCAAAAAGCATTTCATCATGATAAAATAAGGTTACATAGCCCAGGCATCCAACTGGATAGTGTATTGATGGTCCTTTTTGTGCCTCAAATAACCCCAGTAACGGGCGTGATAATCAGATATAAACAGACGTGGCGCCATCTAATGACAGTATCGCAGAACTATCAGAAAGCATAATAATGAGTAAAATAAAAATCGATAAATCACTATTAATAATAATGCCGAACCTAGCCTGACCCTCTGAAATTCCTTGCGGCAAAGCGGCCGCTCGGCCTGATCGAAGACCAACAGTTGTTAATAAAATAAACCAATCTAGCAGCAACTCTAAGAGTCTCATATCAGAACATCATGGAGAAATTAACTTCCCATACATAAATGCAAACAGGGACACAGTATCAAGGTAAGAACCAATCAATCAATCAATCAATCTATTTATAATGTTGTTTTTTCTTCAGACTGTAGAGGCTAAGGACATTGCTATTACTAATATCACAGTAGCAATCAGATCTTGGGCCATTGTTTCCATGACTTCGCTGGGAGATGCTAATAGCCGTTAGCTGCTTCCTGGTTTATCCCCTCCTGTGGACGGGCAGTGTCGTACTTCCGTTGTTATTGTAAATAAACATGAAAGGCTTTATTTACTAACAAATTAAGCAAAAACCAGGTGTAAAACACCAAAATAACTAATATGCTAGCCAGACATGATAATCTTTCAGAAAAACCTTGTATGCAACCAGTGTGAGTTACTGACGTATAGATTCTATAAAGGTCAAATAACGCGGGTATGCACCTTTTTAATATAGTTTTTCCCATCAAATTATGATTGATAGATTCACTTAATAAACATAATATTAGACTGTAAGGGGTATTAAGAATATTTGGTGTTTGTGGTTATTAGATACCAAGAAGCATCTTTTTGATTACCTGGACAGTGTTGACCTTATGATGATGCACTGATTGGGCTAAACAGAAGAAATACACAACGGATTATGTATTCTGCCAAATAACTGGTCTCTGCCAAAGTCTCTACTATCTATAATCTATCTAATAATGCACCTTAAACTCATGGATTTGAGCATATATGCGAGTGTCCTGATAGTTATACTTGTAGACCTAAGGATCTTGAAGTTAAAACAGCAATGAGTTCTGGTGTGCAATATCAGAAAGAGTTCTGTTTGTTTGTTTGTTTGTTTGTTTGTTTGTTTGTTTGTTTGCTTGTTTGTTTGTAGTGGAGTTGTTTCGGGGTACTTAAGGGGTCAGTATATCCGCAGTTAGGGTAATCCTAGTTCTGAGAATAAGTGAAGAATTCTCCTGAGGGAGTGAAGCTAAAAGCTTCTCAGCACAAGGACAAACGTAAGATCAAAATTTCATGATCCAACCTCTTACAGGTTCAGATGCTGTGTTCAACTCCCCAAATAACAACTACAAGACTGTACAGTTGGACAATTGTGAAAGCAAATACAGCATAACTATTGGAAAGTACAGAGGAGCAAACATACATCAGACCCCTAAAAAATGATAAATACGTTCAGTGATGTATGACTTTACACCAAAACACTACAGGTAGACAGTGTCACTGTGTGACAAACCTAAGTAACTTTAACTTGCAGCCACAATAGCCATCACAAGCATCCATGAAAACAATACAATACAAATTTATTTATAAAGCACTTTAAAAAAAACACAGTTGACCAAAGTGCTGTACACCGATAAAAACAAATAAAATACAGAAATACCTTTGCCAGTTCTAGCAAGCAAAAGTAATAAAACATCAGAATAATAAAACTAATACAAATAGATAAAAATAATAAAATAGAAAATATATAACTAAAGAAATAAAAAACAACTTCTCAATCTGAGTTAAAAGCCAAGGAGAAATAATGTGTTTTAAGAGAAGATTTAAAAACAGCAAGTGAGTCAGCCTGTCTGATTTGCAGAGGCTGCTTATTCCACAGTTTGGGGGCAGCGACTGAAAACGCTCGCTCACTTCTCATCTTCCTCTTTGGCTTCGGGACAACCAACAGTAACTGATCTGCCGACTTTAGTGAGCGTGAGGGAGCGTACCTTTTAATCAGGTCGGACAGATACTGAAGGGCAATACCATGCAAACACTTAAAAGCAAATAAAACAACTTTAAAATCAATTCATAAACAAACTGGAAGCCAATGCAGTGATGCCAAAACAGGAGTGATATGTTCTTGTTTCTTTGTATCAGTTAAAAGGCGTGCAGCAGCGTTTTGAACCAGCTGAAGTCGGTTCATTAAAGACTGGCTCAGCCTAACATAAAGACCATTACAGCAATCTAAACAAGTCATAATAAAAGCATGAATTAAAATCTCAAGATGATGCCATGAAAGAAAAGGTTTAACTTTAGCCAATTGTCTCAAATTATAAAAACTAGACTTGATTGCAGATTCAGTCTGCATCAAGTTTAAAATCATTGTCCAGTCTCACATTCAGGTTTGTTGCTGTCTGAGTCAAATAATCTGATAAAGGACCCAGATCAACTTGGACATGAGAAACATTACTGGGCTTAAACAACAATACTATTTATTAAGTCTATTACTATCATATAATCTCTTCAGGTTGGCATTGTGTAACTTTGCTACCCATCACTAGCATGTGCAGAGCCAGAATAGGAGCGTTCACCTTGATCTGCTGGTGATATGTGTGTATAAGCCACCAACAGAGGTTTTCACTGAGCTGAATTGGCATTTATGTGTGAATTTGGAGGTGTCACATTCCCAGGTAGATTATCGAAAGGTACGGCTGTGTCTTAACAAGTATCTCTTCATTGTACTAACAACAACCAATAACAACTGTTTGAGGAAGGAATATATTTTACACCCAAATATAACATAACATGCGACAGATTGGCGACCTGTCCAGGGTGTACCCCGCCTCTCGCCCATTGACAGCTGGAGATAGGCGCCAGCACACCTCGCGACCCTAACAGGGATAAGGGTGTAGGAAAATGGATGGATATAACATAACATCTTTTTTTACATCTATCCTGTCCAAATAGATAACTCAGAATCGCATAAAAACATGGTTAAATTTGGAGTTTTATACCGAACCAGCAATGCTGTTCATGAGACAAACTTTTGCTTCCTGCTTCCTCTTTGCTCTCAAAACCTTAAAATCTTACCTCTCCTGTCATTGTGGAGGATATTTCCATCCATTTATAGCAACTCCAAGAGACAAGAATAGGGCAGCCCCCTGGAGGAGCCATAACATAGCTGCTTCACTCCTTCCATTTCTGCCTCAATTCACACCAACTGATTAAGAGGGTAGGAACAGATACAAGATTAGAAATTAATATGATATGTTACCATCATAAAAAACATTTTCAATATTATTAACATTGTGTAATGGTAGTCCAAAAAGAATATAACTTCTAATGTGTCTCCCTTCCCGCAATTCACTTCAACTCATCTCAGTCAGAACTAAAATTGCCAAACTATCTTGCTTTGGGGTTGTTTATGTGTGTAAGCTTTAATGATGCCTCCCAAAGTGCTTCATCTACCACTTCATTGTCTTTTCTCCTTTGATTGGGAAAGAAGGGGGATAGGAGATGCAATCAGAGCCATATTTTCCATTCCTCAAAAGGACCTTACAAATTAAGTGTTGATCACATCATGCTTGGGAAAAAACAACAGACCATAGCATTGATTTGAATTACAGGGACATATAATTCAGGTCAGAAGTTTACGTACACTTGTCATGGAGATACTAGTAAAAGCTAAATTAATGCTAAATAAACTAACTGAATGCTAGGGTAATAAATCGCTAACCTGAAAATCGATAGGACCACAAAACTCACTATTCAAACTCCAATTCATATGGAAGTGTACGAGATGGAGCTTTTATACCCCACAGCAGCAGCGCTACTGACACATCAGTTTCTGTTTCCTGCTGACGTCACAATAACTTTTGAACTAATAGCAATACTGATTCGAAATTCAATGCAAGACATTCGTTGTACCTTAGAAGGGCGCCACACTGACTTTTGTAGACACAAAAGCAGTAATGTGCAAATGTGCAGTAATTTGTCGAAAATGACCAGGATATGTAGACAGCACTAACAGACAACCATGTTAACAGTTTATTAGCAAATACAGTTGATCTGGGGGTGAGTAACCATTTAAATATCAACCATCTAGTTCCAGGGTAGTCCACTCTAGTCCTCAACAGGATCCAGCATCCTGCTTGTTTTAGATGGTTCCCTGGTTCTACACACTTCAATCAAATGAATGGTTAAGCCTCTGGAAAACTTGATGACATACTACTCAGTTGAAAGAATCATCCCCACAGTATGATGTTACCACCATCTTGCTTGACAGCTGGCACAGTTGTAATTTGATTTGATTCTTCTGCTCATTGTTCCCCAATAGCAAAAACCTTTTTTGCTCTGACTTATCAGAACACAAGTCTTCTCTCCAGAAGGTATTTGACTTGTCCACGCAAGCAGTTGCAAAGTTTTGTCAAGCTCAAGCTTGGGTGGTGATTCTTGGACCAGGTGCTTAGACTCTCTTTGCTGTGACCACTGACAGTAGTGTTGCAGAGTCTCCACGTTATGATCAACTTGATGCTTCACTGCAAAAAGGGAACTAAAAGTAAGTAAAATTTTCTTGAAATTAGTGTATTTTTCCTTGATTTGAGCAGGTAAATCAGACTATTTGCCAATGGAATGAGTATTTTACCCCTAAAATAAGATTATTAGCTATCCTGTACTTGTGATAAGATGATGGAGATTAATTATTATTTCAAGTGCAAAAATCTTATTCCATTGGCAAATAGTCTTATTTACCTGCTCAATTCAAGGAAAAATACACTGATTTTAAGAAAATTTTACTTACTTTTAGTTGCCTTTTTGCAGTGTTCCCTGCTTGTTCTTGAACATCATAAGCAATTCCCTTTAATATGAGTGTAACAGGTTTACTCTAATTCTAGGGAACATTCATCCAGATATTAGTATGTGTAAATGTATATATTTCAACCTGTATACATAAGCTTGACCTTGTCGGGGTTATTGTTAAAAGTAAATTCAAACTTGTGCACCGATTTTTAATGTTTTTTTAAATCCTTCAAGCTGGATTTTGTGTCCTCAGTTAACCATTATGAAGGATCATGAAATCCCCAAATCAATGTGGCATTCACACAGAGGATGAGTGTAGAGAAACCTCTGACTGTATACAAGCACAGAATCTAAATGCTCTGCAGGATAGCAGTGCTAAAAAAAAAAATCATGAATTAGAATATTAAAAGTGCATATCATAAAATAACATGCTTTTGCTGTTATGAGATGTTCTGAGATATGAGGAAGTTTCCCGTTACACAAAAAAAAGTTAGTTCATGCGGAAAGGTGTGGAGAGTGGAGGGTGGAAAGAAGACATCTTCCAAGAACAAGGACTTTTGGTTGAGAGAAAATGTGGAAAAAGTTAACCAGGAGGATGCAGAGAGAGAAAGAAACAAATGCAGACTGATAGACACACACACACTTGTATACATACACAGGCAAAGACAGACAAAGGTCACACTGCCATCCCCGCCACCGGTGCTCAGACAAACTGCTAGTAAAATGCTCTATTTCCCATCCAAATTAAACTGTCAGTTAATATTAATGTGAAAGTGAAGACTGTCAGCCACGGTAGATGCAGACACACAAACACATACGCAAACCGCTTTTACGGCCAAACACACAGACACAAATGCAGAATTTAGATTCTCGTCGGGTCAATTACTAGCAGCCGAATGTGGCGTGCACGCAGGTCACAGAGAGGTCTGTGCGAATGAGGGTGTGTTGTGTTTTGTGTGTTTGAGCGTAGCTTTGATCAAGCCCAGTGACACATCTTCTCCCATCAGTCACATGAAGGTTATTTCTGAATGAAGACGCAATTGTGGCACAATATTTGATAAAAACACATCACAGAAAAGTGCCTGAGTATTTGAGGCTATTTGTGTGTTTTAAGTAAGTGTGTTTGATAAAATTCTCTTTAAATACGCCTTCATAAGAGATAACGATTTGCAGATGGATTATGCTTTGCTTCAATTTAAGTGGAGTTCTTTCTTTAAGCATGATTTTTGGGTGTGTTATTCTGTGCAGATGTGTGTAGCAGTTGATCACATGCAATGTCTGTTACGTGGGTCTTGGTGTATCTTGTTGGACCAAATGGGAATGCAGAATAAGGGAGGTAGAGAATAATCCTCACGTATCTCTTTCTTCAGCCGACCGGAACATAGCTTTCGTGGCTTGCTGTGGAGCACTCACAAACAAATGCACACAAACAGAATACCCAGTCAACCATAAAATCGTAATGTCAGACCTGTTAATGCCTTCAGATAGCTGCAACTGTAGCCCTGCATGCTCTTACTCCCATAACCACAAAAGCACACACACGTAAATGGCATAAACAGAGACGTATCTCTCTCTTTTGACATACTACTCTGCTCTGTGGAGGATCCTACAATTTTGGCTCTTCTCGCTAATATATGATTCTGAAATTATGAATTCCCTTACCCTGGTATTCATGAAGATCACAGGAGGATAGATTTAGTGAATGCGAAGCTAAAAAGCTTTTCCATTCACAGACCTTTTCTCACTTAGCTTTCCATTATGAGGAAATCCTAATTCTAGTTATGTAAATTAAACCTTGGCAAAATTACTGAGGTGCATCAATCACTGCATTTAAATTGGGGCAAAACTTTTTCTCTATGAAAATATTACTAATTATTGTCCTAAAACGGACATCTATGTCTTCTGCCATTTCTTTGAGTCCTTAAACAAGACATATTATTAAAATGTTATTCAGAGACACCATTAAATCAAGAAGATTCTGTCTGAATGCGGCACACGTATCACTTCCTTATTCACTTTAACACTGTGTTACTCTGTTGACCCACTGCAACATGGCTGTTCCAGCTGTCCGCTTGGTTGGCAAAACACAATCGTTGCAAGTTTAAAGTGAAGCAGTAAAGTGATGTTGTTTTGCATGTAGGTACACACTTAGATTCATAAAAAAGTCCAGGAACTCATTTTGAAATATTTCCTAAAGAAGAAATGGCAAAACTACAATGATAGAGAGTCATTTCGGATACAAACTGGATTTTGTATGGGACCCTTTAGATTACAGTCATGTGTGTCATCTAATCTTTATTACAGGTATATTTGTTTATTATCATAATTCTGACTACTTTTTGTCCTGTTAGCCCACCTAAGTAAGCACACCAGCACCTCTCAGAACACACCTCAGATTACCTAGCGTCAAGGGGTTGGAGCTGAAGCACAGGAGCACCACAGAGATCTGTACTCTCACCATTCATTTTCACTCTGTAGACCTGAAACTTCCTATACAAGTCAGTGTCCTATCATCTACATACATAGTTGGAAGACTGCTGTTGTTGGGTGTATCAGAGATGGAGAAGACAACTGGTGGACAACTTTGTGGCACGGTGTGACAACAATCAACCCATCTTTAATGTGACCATCTTTAATGTGGATTACAGGAGAAAAAGGAGTACATTAAACACAGTTTCCATTTAGGGAGAACTGGTGGTGACAGAGGAGTACAAATATCAGCAAGATGTTGCAGATCTTCTGTAAGTCTGCTGTGTGCCAATCTCTTTGGCCATCTTCTGTTGGAGTAAAGCTGGCCTAGCTGCTAAAGCTGGATCTATTCTGGAGACTGCTCTGCAGCCTCTTGTACAAGAAAGTATGTGTCATAAAATTAATAGCAAACATTCATTGCTGCAGACCCTCTTCACAAGACAGAAATGCAACAACAGTGTTCGTTCAATCAAAAGCTTCCCAAGATTCTCAGTAAGGCAGACTGCTACAGGAGATCATTCCTGCCCACAGCCATCCTAATTTATGACAACTCTTTGAATATACTTGAAGAATTTGAGTTACTACAGTGTTAAATGTAAATTTGTTGTTAAAGAAATGTCCCCAAGTCCTTTTTGAATAACTGCGCATATACAAGACTGTCTTACCTGCTACCTTCCACTTCTCAAGGGGATTGCGTGAAAAAATCCATTCTGGTCTTATTTCTATCTACTGAGGCCTTCCTCTTCTTTTTATGAACTTGTATGCGGTTTGCTTCTTGCAGCTCTCAGCCATGTTCAAAGTATACAGTGAGAGCAGCGGAGCTACAATGAACAGCTAACACCGAAGCTAACCACTAAGCTAATCGGGTACATAAACACTAAAAGTGCGCATACGCAGCCAGCAAGCGGAAACTAATGTGCATGCGCACTGATGTTAAGTGAGCGCGTCAGAATGATTGGCATGTCAGACAGCCAATAGATAAGCTGATATCCCTGGAACTTGTGGAACAGAGGGGGTTTAGTGCAGGACCAAAACTCTGATGAATCCATACCCTTTGGACCGAACAGCAAGGATTGGTTAGAGGTTTTACAGGCCAGCAGCTCCCACAGAGATTGATTTTTATAACCTCTTTTTTTCTGAATACATAATTTATTTACTACTTTCAGGATACAAAGACCATTTTACCCAGTATAACAAAGTGTTTTTGAACAGGATTACCAACTATAGCTCTAATGCAATTTTTTAAATGAATGTAAATAAAATTAAATTGAAAACGTGTCTCTTGGCCATGTGTTTTGACACAGTGTGGTTTTATTTTATTTTGATTTATTTAGTGTTTTTTTTTATCTGATTTTTATACAGCAGTTATGTTCGTGTCCAACACATTGTGACTGTGTATTTTCTAAACCTTTTATTTATTCTTCTGTACAGCCAGTTAGTCCTGTGTTTTGACTTTACCCGTAAAGAAGAATCGGACTTAGATTTAAACAACATATGTAAATGTGTGTCGTCTGATACTCTTACTTTATGAAAGCAAAGCTTTGTAAGCATAACATGAATTTTCGGTAAAGGTTTTCTTTACTCTGCTGCGATGCTAACCTTGCCTGCAAGCTGAATTCTCGCGGTATTTGTGCTTTCACAAACACACAAATCAATCTTGTCCCGCTCCCGATTCAACAATTAGGGACCAAACCAAAAACAGTTTGGACCAATCCCATTGCAGTATTATTGTTTAAGGTGAGACATACAGCTGTGACGAAAACGAGCTGCCGAGCCCACCGCCAAACCCAAATAAACATGGCAGCGCAGGAAGATGCACGTGTAGCTGCTGCCATCACATCTGTGTTGTTAGAATCCATTATTTCTTCTTTGAAAGGAGAACAGCAAGAAATGTCTTGACCAGTGTCCCTGTTTTAGTTTCTGCTGCTTACATTTTTTTAATTGACTAAAACCAACATTTGGTAGGCAGGCGCTAGGTGTCGCTTCCTCCAATCAGCTTAGAAATTTCTGCTGAATGTCCCTCCTTTCTCTAAACGGATTTTATAGGAGCAGTCCCAGGTTGATGTGCAGAACTCAATCTGGCTTCCCAGGTTAGTGTGATGCTCGCTGTACCTTCATTTTGAACCTACTTACTGCAATACTAAGTATAGTGGTGTTAAACAGAGAAAAATTCAAGTTTAACAAGGTTGAACAATCATATTTCCACAGGGACTTTACTTAAATTTTTAAAACTATTGAAAAGATCTGGTTGAAATTTAAATTTATATGAACGAGGTAATACATGTGAAAAAAAAACATTTTTAAAAGAGCTATCTTGTTTTCTTTGTTATTTCATTACTCGTAAGCAGAGTCAAACCCTGATCATTACTCCACATATGTTGTCTTCAAAAATATACAGTAAACAATTTGCATTACTTCTCATCACTACTTTATTGCACACATAAACACAGGGAAATGCTGCAATACAATCAGCAATAGTCATCAGATAAATACTTTGGAAAACATTTATTTTTTTAACTAATTAAACTGGCTCCACCCAATTTATACTGGTTAAGTCATGCTTTGTTTGCATGTGTGTGAGGGAGCCGGCAATAGGCACATGTATTTATTACAATGTTTGTGACTAATGAGCAAATTTACCCCCAAGCCTGTAATTACTCTGCAATGTTGATCTGTTTGT
This sequence comes from Fundulus diaphanus, assembly GCA_037039145.1. NCBI lineage: Eukaryota > Metazoa > Chordata > Actinopteri > Cyprinodontiformes > Fundulidae > Fundulus > Fundulus diaphanus. Next base: position 28,103,867 of record CM073137.1, read on the forward strand.
GTTTATCAGGCCCTATGCACCTAATTATAAGACTATAAGCATGAACTCTTGCTTCTGGATGCTGCCATGTTTGCTTTGGTGTGCTTTTCCATCAATCTTTACATCTGCCGCAAGCCCTGTGAGCATGACAGGGCCAGGCTCAGCGCCACAGAGAATAACCCTGTCAGTTTCCATGTCTCAGCGTCCTCCCCTGGCGGCATCACTCTTCTCCCTCCCTGCACAGATCAAAGAACTGACACATGCCCCTATGTTGTCTCTCCCCTTCTCCCTTCTATCTCCGACTTGCACTCTTTTTCAATCTTAACCCTCTCCCTCTGTCACTCACCATCTCTTCCTGTCCTTACATCCAGGTTTCTTCCTGACTACATCAGTGGGGATTTTGATTCCATTACAGCAGAGGTTAAAGCTTTCTATGCAGACAAGGTGAGTGGATCAAAATTTCCACACACAGTTGTACACTCAGAAGCATACAGCCATACAGCAGGACTGAGATACAAAGTTCTCTTAATATCCTGCCTGTTTAATTTCAAGGATACTTTGTGAAGTCTAACATTCACAGTATTGTTTTTTTATTAACTTGAAATACAATGCATGCAACATGTTTTGGCACCCATGGTAAAGATGTGCATAAAAATATTAAGATGACTTTATATTTTATTGCAGTAGCTTAATCTCACTCTGAAAACTTTTAAGAAATCCTAATTTTAATTTCAGCACATTTTTAGTTTAAAAAAATCACAAGTGGCACAATGGTTAGCAACCCTGCTGTTAAGAGTTTGCACAACCCTTGTTTTGCCAGTTGGACAGCACTTAGTTTTCTTATACTTCATTTTAAAAGGTCAGACTATACAGAGAACAGGATCTTTCACCATTTGACTTTGCATAATCTTTTTAGGTCTTCTAGGGTCTTGGGTCCTTTTTCGCCAAGCTAAGCTATGCCAACTTCATTCATAAAGCACTTAAACACAGCAGGCACTTACCAAAGTGCTAAATGAAAGGAATGAATGATTAAAATATATAAAAACATTCAAATTTAGAAGTAATAAGATTATTAAAAGTGGACATATATAATCCAGGTAAAAGTAGTAACATGAAATATAACAGAAAATAAAAAAAAGGATTAACACTTCAGACTGGTTCAAAGGCCAAAGAGAAGAGGTGGGCCTTAAAAGCAGATTTAAAAATGTCTATTGAAGAGGCTATTTTAATTTGCAGGGGCAAAGAATTGCATAATTTGTCAGTCAATTTGTCATAAAGACACAAATCACTGTTTTTAAGTCATCTTTGGAGAAGATGCCCTTTATTTTCACCAGTTGCTAGATTTCACTACTGCCCTGATCTGCCAATTCAGTTTGAAATCACCATTCATTGTAAAACCACGGTTTGTAACAATAGGCTTTCTATAGTCTGCCAAACATCCCAAGTATATGCAAGAGGAAGACCCACCAGTAACATTAGGACTAAAACTCATCACCTAAGTCCTAGGTGACCTAAGGCCATTAATTTAAACTTTAAATGTAGCAGTCATCATCCTGCTTTAGGGGCACATAAACCTGAGTATCATCAGCATAACAATGAAAAGCAGTCATAGGCTTTCTTCAAGAAATCAATAATATTTATTGTCATTATGAAGTCATAATGACATTTTAGTGAGATGTCGACTCTCAAAGCACGCATGACACACAGACACAAATCCAAAACACCCATGGAAAAGCGTACACTGAGCATTATGAGCAAATTTAAGGTCAAGCTGTACAACAGAGAGAGACTTATCAGGAGAACATACTGTGCTGTTATTAATAGATAATAGGGCACATTCTGATAATAATGAGATGTTCAGGTTAAAAAGAAAAGAGAATCAGCAGTCAATTCACAGAGCGATGAAAAAAAACTGTGCAGTTTGTATGAATGAACTAGACAAACACTCCCTGACAAGCTAAAAAGTGTGTAAATAGATATTAGCATATGAGAGGCAGTTTAATAATTCTCAATTGAATCAAGAACCCGTGGAACCAATACTATGTTTGTAGACATGTAAACAGACCATGAACTGGGCCGGCGGTTTATTTGATTTTCAGCAAGGGACATCTTTACAACTTTGGGAGAGAAACTGTTTTGAAGTCTAGTAGTTTTGGATTTAATGTTCCTGAATCATTTACCTGATGGAAGTGGTACAAACAGAGCATTTTCCGAGTGAGATCTTTTCCAATACGTCTGGCCCGTTTCTAGACTCGTGCAGTATAAACCGTCTCTAGATCTTGTAGATGGCATCCCACAATCCCCTGTGCTGTCCTCACCACCCGCAGTAAATACTTCCTCTCCTGTGCCTTGCAGCTCCCATACCACACTGTCACACTGAGACACAGACACAGGCAGGTGGCTGAGCAGAAAGTCCAGTCTGTTTCAGTTTCTTGAGAAGGGCAGTAGTTGGTCCTTCTGTGAATGCTCAGGAACCTGATGCTGTCCACACACTTCACCACCTTCCTATGCATGCAGAGAGGAGCAGTCTTCCTGGACCTTCTGTGATCCACTATGACCTCCTTGATCTTCCTGGCGTTCAGGATAAGGTTGTTCCTGGAGCACTATGTTAGATTGTGAACCTTCTCTAGTCGGTCCCATCATTGTTAGATATGAGACCCACCACAGTAGTGTCATCAGTACACGTCACCATTTTGTGGGGTAGTGACTTCTTGTGCTTTCTTCAGCTCCTCTGACAGATAGGAGGGCTTTGAGGGCTGAGATGGTCATTTCTGTATTGATTTGTACATACGTTTTAGATCATTATCCTGTTGAAAGACACAATGATGACCTGTTATTTTAAAGGTAGGCACCACCACATTGTAATTAAAATGTGTTGGTATTTCAAAGAGTTTGTGATGTCCTTGGCTCTAAGAAAATTCCTAGTATCCTCCATGATACTTAAAAGTCAATGTGAGTTGTGTTTTCAAATATTCTTTCTTTGTTTGACACCACATTCACCTTGCATGTCTGTTACTGAAAAGCTCAATTTTCTCTCATCTAACCAAAAGAATGTGAAGAACTCCACATATTTCTGAGTGTGATGGTAGAATCAAGGCTTATTTTTATTGGCATGCTCCCCAAACAACTGGTTGGAAAGTAAATGGCATCTAATGGTTTCTATGAAGCCATTATGACCCCAGAATGAGACTAGTTGTTGCAGTTCTCTGTGAGTTTAAGAAAAAAAATAGTTTCTACCTCCGATAACATCCACTTCTCCATGCATGGTGGAAGAATAACCATGGGTCCACTTCCAGGCTAGTGGCCAGTGTTTAAAACAAACAGGCATATCAGATTTATATCCCAGGAAAACATGAGGTCATGTAAACCATAATAGTTCTTAAAATCTTAAAAAGAAGAGTAAAGATGAACCAATATCTGTACCACCAGTGATTTTTGTTCTAAACATCCATCCATTTATAACACCATTGCTACACCAGGGACAGATCATCAACCCATCACAGGAGACACATAAAAAAATTGGCATGCACAGACTCACATCCAAGAGCAATTTAGAGCTGCTAATTAACCTGACATGAATGTTTTCAGACTATGGGAAGAAGTCGGGTGTACCTGGAACGAGCGTGCAGACTCCATGCAAAAATAATCTAATCAGCATTTGAATCCAGCGCCTTCTTGCTGTCGCTGCTCTCGGTGACTTTGTTTTAATTACTCATTAACATTAACAATTTCACAATTTTCAGGGTCAGATTATGCCACTGTTAAAAAAAGGATAGATTTATCTTAATTTTCTCTTTGTAAATCTTACCAGAGGTGCCAACAAATGTATCCGTGCCAGTACAAGTTTATGGTGCTGATTACAGTGTAGCTACCCTGGTGGCAGGACTTCAATCTAAGTAAATATGTCTGTTTTTGCCCGCACAGCCAAGATCTTTCCCATTTCATTAGTGACTCGGCAATCTGTCATTTCATGCTACTTAACAAACATATGCCACTCACACGAAGTGTGCAGGGCTGTGTCTAGCATCTGTTATAATTAAGCAAGGTTTATTTGTCTTGTGAAATCCCACAATAAGAGAAGAAGGTACCGGTATGATGCAGAAGGTTTACTGTAAAACATAAGAATACTTTACTTAACTGGAAATGTACACACATTCTTTATGATCTAATGTTTACGTATCACATTGCCAGTATCGTAATATTACGAGTATTACAATGCAACAGTGGGAAATTGCTGCGCAGATAGTTAGTTGCCTTGTGGGGTCATTGTAATTAGAGTTGGCCCGAAAAAGACCTACAGGAGCATTCTCCATCTTTTGTGGCCAACATAAGATGTTTTTATGAATTAAACATAACAGGAACAACAGAGCTTCAAGGGGTCCACGAGTTTCTACATCATAGTCTCCACTGCCTTCTTCCCTGTATTGTGGAGACGCAAAGTATCCAAGGTTATAAAAGAAAATGCAAATCAATCTGTGAGGTGGTCTTTCCGTTGTTTTTAGCCAGCAGAATGTCAAACTGCAGGCTCGGTTCAATAAATAATTAATACAGGGGAAATCAGTCAAGCATGTATGCACATACACTTGCCTCGGAGAAAGAGAAATACAAAGCCTGTGCGTTCTTTGTGCTGTATCACTCTGTGCATTTCTGCAGCGGATCCAATACTTAAATATGCATGCACGTTCCCGCTTACACGCGCTCACCACCTGCACATACACCCCCCCACATCACAAGACTTTGGGATTCCTTCAGCTTTGTCACTCTTCCCCTCCTCTGTTGCTCTCTCTAATAGTAGACCTTTTTCACAAATATCACACAGGTTGTGTGAAAAAAAAGAGCCATGCCTTTTTCTTTTTTCTTTTTTTTTTTTACTTGACTGAGAGAACAGACTGTTACGGTAATGCTTTTGAAGCAGAACAATTGGAAAGTTTGAGGCGTTCCTTCAGAGATTTGCCGCAAACGGTGAATAATTCTGCATAAATGGAATAGAGGGAGAACAGAAAGACGTCCACGAGGGAGGGGGAGACAATGAGAAAGCAGGGATGGGAAAATGATGGAAGGAGGAGGGGAGTGAAGGGTGGATGGATGTGATCAAACAGAGCACAGCGAGCGAGTTTTGTGTGAACTCGCTGTTGCCGTATGTGTGCCAGTGATATGAGGAAGACGGCGCATTTCAGAAGCAAAGTGACTCTGTGGAGAGAAGAAGAGATGGAATGGGGAAAAAGCCAGAGCATGGTTGTTTACCTAGATGTTGAGTTTAAGGCCACTGACTGGAACCTCTACATTATTCAACAACACAACCCGTGGGAAGCTAGACAGCACTAAAACACTGATTTATACCTCTCTCCGTGTCTGCATCCCTTTCTGTTTTTTTTTCTTTTGTTGTGCTTTTCCTTATCTTACCCTGGGTTTTTGCTTCCCTATCTTTGTTGTGGTACAAATATTGAATCATGTTTTGTTGCTCTCGTGTGTGTTTTAATTTGTCATTGTGTCTCTAGGGGTGCAAGCTGATAGAAACAGCTGACCAGGATCTAACAGACTACACCAAATGCCTTGCAATAATGCTGGAAGAGATACAGACGCAAAAGTTGCAGGTAAACAACGCTCCGCTCATACTCAGACGTACTTTTCATTCTGCTTTAACTTTCACATAGCAACAGTTTTTTTTTTTTAAAGTAATTCCTCACATTTTTCCTTTGATGGAATAGCTTTGATGTGAGGATTCCCATTACTTAGTTTTTGTTATGCAAAATTTATACAGTTGTGTTCACAATAGTAGCTCCGTTTTTTCACAAAAGTGAGTAAAGCTCAATAATGTTTAGAATTGCTCTCTTTTGCATATACACCAATGCATTGGGAACGTATTCTATTGCAAAGCAAAACGTGTAGAAACAAATCTTGAAATTTGCTCTCACTCTTAAAAATAGGGAATATTAAGCTAAAAAAATGGAAGATGTGCCTTTGTTTTACAAATTTACTGCATAAACCAAAAGATTTAGCTTTCCTATGAAACACTGATTTAATATTTATTTGTTTAACCTCTCTTTTGGAGAACTGCAACAAATCTGAATTGTATAAAGTCAATCAACATCAGGAGTAAATTTCACAATTTCTCAGTGTTTCTTTGTTTAGCCTCAGAATCAGTGTTTATGATGTCAGTACTCAAGTTTTGTATTGTATTGAGGTCCTGGGATTGGGCTGGAACCAAGATGCTCTCTACTTGCCGTGTTGTGTTTGGGGTTGTTGTTTTGTTGAAACATCCTGTTCAATTGTATTGTAAGACAACATGAACTCCTTAATTATTTTTAATGCATTCATACTGATCCATGATCCCTGGTTTTCAATAAATAAGCCCAACACCATAATATGAGAACTACTCCCCATAGCATGCTGCCTAATGAGCCATGCTTCACTGTCTGCTGAGTTTTCCGTGGCTTGCATTGAGTGTTTGTGGGTCATATGATAAACTGTCTGCAGCCTCTAGTCCCAAGGAGAACCATATTGGTTTCACCAATCCATAAAATGTTTGCTTTTTCTCTTTTGGACAGTCAGTGTGGTTTTGGCAAATTGTAAACTTTTCAGCACTTGTTTTTTTTTTTTGTCTGTTTTTTTTCTTCAAAAATGGGACCTTGTGGTTGCTTCATGCCAATAGCCTGTCTTCAAATAGACATTTTCTTATTAATACAATAGCTGTAGTTGTTCTGCACACTTTTTCTGAAGCTGATCATTGGCTGAGATTTTACCATATTAGTTCATGTTTAATCCATTCAAATTATAGTTTTCTATTCTCTTCCATGTCTTTCAGGACTTGCTTTTATATTTTAATGCATTTGAGATGATTAAAGCTGTGCAGCATATCCGTGTACCCTCTGCAATTCACCTTCTTCTGAACAATGTCTGGGGCAATCTATCTTACTCAGATTTTTAGAGGAATGGTACTATAACAATATTTGCTGCCTTCGTCCATAAATAAGGGTCACCTGATTGACATCTGCTTTTCTACAGAATAAATTACCTCACTGATAGTTGTCTGCTGTTGGTTTTCTATTACTCCCCTACATCTACTAGAATGTGTTGAGCATGTATTGGAAATTATTCTTGTGACTTAATATTAGGTTAAAATGTGCATTTGTCAACACATTCCATTGCAAAACAAGGCCACTGCATGTCACATTTGACAGGACGTTTTTACTTAATTTTGCTCGTTTTTTTCCATTTGAAGTGCACCCCTGAAATTTTTAGGAGTTTCCTACCTCTTTGAGTTCACTTTGCATCACAAGACTTGGGCCACTTTTATTTAAACTGGTGTGAGGGTACAACACTCCATGTCGAGCTGGGGTAGATGGTACGATGTCAAGAATCCCTCTTCAGTTTGTAAGGGAATGTTTTTTTTTGGATCAAAGCAATCACATATAAACAACTTGAGCAACAAGATGTCGCATATCAAAAGTATCTGTTTTTTTTCTCCAGGAGGCTACAAGCATTGATAAAATGACAGTGGATAGTTAGCAGAATTCTAAAACTTGTCCAGTGTCACCAACAACAACAAAAAAGTCAAAAAGCTAACTTTTCTCAGGACACCCAACCCCCAATGGCCCAGATTTCAGCAATATTTAGGGAAACAAAAAAAAATCCCAACACTGGAATGCTAAGCTGCTCAAGTTATTTATATTTTTCTTGGGCTTGTAAACCAAACAGTTAATGCAGAAACTAGGGCTGGGCAAGTTAACGCGTTAATTTCGCATTAATTCATTAGACTATTAACGGCGATATTTACTTTATCGTGCATTAACGCATGTTGCTCACGTGCTTTTATTTTGTGAAGGTCTGTTGCTGCGGTGTAGGGGTTTGAATCAGAACAGTAGGTGGCGATAATAATAACTTCGCTGTCAGCCCAGCCTCGGATTCAAACAGGAAGAAAGGTGCTGGCTGGAAAAATGAAAACGCGGAAAAAAACAAAGCTGACATGGGGTGTTTCCCGCAGGAATTTGCTTAGGCGAGGCGATGAGTTGGCGGTAAGAACAAGTTTTGCGCGGATGACTGGCGGAGCGGGGGGGGACGCGAGGAAGCAACAACAAAAGACCGTGTGTTAACGTCAAATAAACATGCAAGCATATCAAGTTAGCAAGCATTTCAGTTTAAAGTTCTTCCAGCAACGAATATGACAGAAACAAGTTAGTTGTAACCACTGCCAAGTTAAACTTTCTTATCACCGGAGCACCTTGAGCTTAACATATCACTTAAATGCCAAACACATTGTAAACATCACCAAACAATTCAATGACTCAGAGAAGCTAACCAATGTAATGGCGAAGTGGATAGCTACTGTAGACCTTTTTTTGTGCTTCACACTTTGGTATTGAACATAAAGTGGTAATGCTGCTCCCTGCTGTTACCTCAGAAATTGCCTGTTTTTGGTAGATTTTTTCCCCATAAAGAGAATTTCCTCTCAGTGGCAATAAGCTTTAATTTATTATTAGTGCTGTTTTTTGTTTTACATGTTTAAGTTGAGCTTTACACTAAATATGTGTTACTGATAGGTGCTACAAATGTTACAACACTTTTGTTCATATGGCAGCAGAACATTAAAATAAAAGTGCTCTTTACACTACTTTTGAATTCAGTCTTGGAGTTTGCGCATACAATGCGATTAATCATGATTAATCAGGCAAATTATGCAATTAATCGCGATTAAAGATTTTAATCGTTGCCCAGCCCTAGCAGAAACACAACAGGAAAACAGGATGTAGCCTATGTTTACTAGATATTATCCACAGACTCCCTCCTATGATGTCATCCTTTTCCTGGTCAGCCAGTATGGAATGGCATTCAATCATTTTAATTGATAAAGCATATTCATTATTTATACACATCTGGTGTGACCTTTAATATCTTTGTGCCCTGAACACATCCTAACCACAAACATAATATCTGCCAACTCTGGGATGGGATGATAAAGCCATGTAGGGGATGTTTGCTGACCTGCTGCAGTCATGCGGCTCTGTGTTGTCTCCAGCCTGGCTGACTGTAATCATGCTGACCTCTGCCCATCCAGTAAAAGACTGCGGTGTGGTCCTGCAGTTAAAAAAACAGCGGTTAAAAACTCAACTTTTGCCACCTGCGGCCTTAAAAAACACAACTACCATGTCACCTGCGGCCGTGAGGGCGGCTTCGCCCCCCGCGTATCACCCCGGCTGTGTTTTATTATTGGGTAGAGGGAAAAAAGCAGTTCAACCAACGACTGGTTCAGCCTGAAACAGACCAGCCGGTCAGGAATCCTTCCGAACCTCCCTATTGCCACCCCGTCTTGAGCACACAGCCTGTCAGCCTCTGTGTGCAGTGTGCAGGGCTCCAGCATCTTCTCACAGCAAGCAGAGCGGCTGCAGCTGCAAGGGGCGGCAATTTGCCAATTCCTCACACCGTGATATAATAGATAATGGAAAACCGCTTTTGGGGCACAGATTATTTTAAATTCTTTTTTAAGTGCTCGTGCAGCCCCGTATGTGTCATGGCTACCCGGTTTGCCCGTGCCAAAAACCGCTACTGCAGATGCATAACTTTTTTTGAAGGTTGTTTTGCAGCACTTCTTGCCTTATACATAGCACTCAGACAGTTGAAAGACAGGAAAAAGGGAGGCACACAGCAAAGGTCCTGAGGCTGGGGTCTGAACCCCGAATGGCCACAGTGAGAACAAACTGCCTCTCCACATGCCGCACACAGTTACACTTTTTCTTTTTCTGTTCTCATTCAAATTTTAAATTAAATTAGACAAAATTGTTTCTCTTTTGCTTCAATTAGCATTGCTAACAGATTTTTAATGGGATATGTTTTTTATCACTTTGCACAAATTAAAAAATTAGCATAGGGAAAGACTTATATTCTATTAAACAAATTAGGGAAGAGTGCAAACTGATTTCACAGCTTTGTATGCTTATGATAGGCTAATTTACATCATCTGAGTTAATCGAAGGCAAACCTGTGAATGTATTTTAAGGCACTTAAAGCACACTACGTCCTTGTGTCAAATCATGGCAAAATGTAACAAAATCAGCCAAAATATCTGGAAGACAGTGGACCTTTGTCAACGTGGTTTGTCAAATGAAGGAAAAAGAAACCTTAAAAACTGTACATTTTGCTTTAAAACAATCCTTTAATCAGGATTCTACTTCAAATATTGTGCAACTACCATACAAAACCCTGAAACCTGTGACATTCCACCTCCTAAACAGAGCTTTGAAGCAGAGTTGAAAATCAAAATGCTTGTTACGCTGGTACACGGCTGCTGCTATGCAACATCATTGTGGCCAAACATTCTGGCTGTTAACACGTCTTGTGTCTGACACCGAGTCTGATTTCAGTGCATAACTAAATGTAAACTCGATCCAGCCGTTGCAATTCGAACCAGTCATACACAGTGGAGAATCTGCTGCTCAGACAGAAAGCTCTGATGACAGAAATGACAATGAAAGAGTCCCGGACTGGAATGTTAAGAGGATAGAAAGTGCAACATGGAGCGTCTCTTCACATATTCACACAAGTACTATTTTTCTGCGACTAAAGTGCAATATCTTCATTACTTTATAAAAAATCTTATGCCATTGGTCTTCTATTACTTTAGCGTTTCATTTGAGCAGTGGTGCAACTCTCTCACAATCGTGCTATCATGGTGATGCAGGAGGGAGATGACCAGCTACCGGTGCCGGTGTGTCCCATGTTGAGCTGTTAGTAATGTTGGCTGGTTGAACGGAGTTGTGCAGGCATGAACGGCTGCCTCTTTAATAGTTTTCCTATAAACTGTTCAACTATGACTACTTTAACAAGGACAGCTGCAGTATGTGTTTGACACACGCTCGTGAACCGGCACACCAAAACACGCGACTGTCCACAGAAGCATGTTGTCAACATCTCCGAAGCATATCAACTATACTTCATCTGCAGTTCTGATAACATTCTGCAAATTTTTTGCTGCCATCTGTAGCATATTGATAATACCCAATAAATATATCACAATAAAAAAACTGCAGTTTTTATGTCCTTCTCAACAGTATTGGTAGTTTCAAGAAGTTTTGGTTGCAATGATCAGTGATTCAAATGAATTTATGGGTGCAAATGTATGGAGTTAGTTTCCTGCCAAAACGTTGTAAACAAAAAATTGTGTTGCACACAAATATACTGGAACTTGTTTTGCACACAAAAAGATATGTTTCACCCAAAAAAACTTGTTTTGCGAACTTTCCCCAAACGTTGCACTCAAAATATAATTTATAAGTTTTCCCCGAGTACAAAACGGTCTCTGCTCGCACAAAAAAGCCTATGCTCGCGTACGAAACAATTCCACACCCTCTGCGGTAAATTTCTGCCAAAAGTCACGTGATGCATTAAGAGTTGTTGTTGTTGTTCAGACTTCCCAACAGCAGGGGCGCAACCGAAAAAAACTGAAACGCGCCAGTTTGGCTGAGGAAGAAAGACGTGATATCACAGCTAACAGCATCAGCAGCCCACAGGTAAGGTTCAAAACTTTCCCGGTGAAAAAGTAACAGCTCACTCTGCAGATAGATCATGTAAGATTTCAGTTAAAGGCACTGTTTAGTTTTATCTCTGATTTAAAAATGCTGTGTAACGGACCTTTGAAAAATAACGTATTTAAACCATGATTTGATCTTTAACTCTCAGAATTGAACGTCTTTGGAGAGACGTGTGGTGTGCAGGAACTAACACAAACTACAATGTGCTGCACTCACGAGAGGACAACAGTTTGCTCGACCTGTCAAACATGTTAGATAACTTCTGTTGTCACTATTTATTTGTCCCAAGACTACATGTAAGTTTTGACACCATCAGCAGTGGCTGGGATAACCAGAACTGAAGGGAATCTAACACTTATGGGAGATGGGAAGAATCCAGCATGCTGTCATAGAACCAGAAATCACAGAGGTAAGATGGATTTATTTGTGCTTGCTATTATAGTTTCTCACATCAATGCGTATATTTCAAACCAGAAAGGAATTTATCTGATAATTTATCTGATCACTCCAATACAACAAAACATTGAGTACATCAGAGAGGTGGCATTGAAACTGGTTTCTTTGAAATGTGTTTATTATGGTCCTTCAAAATAATTAATGGATTTTGGAGTCTTTTTTTTCAACCCTTAGCTCCATGAATTAAATTATATTCAGTAAGTTGTAGCAACAGAATTATGGCCTCTTTTCTTAATTCTCTATATATCTCTATCTTTCTTGCAGGGACTCTGCCTGCCTCATATTGACTGGGATGACAGTGGACTGCTTGATGACCCACACTGTGGGGTCACTATTCCTGAAACTGGCAATGTGTTGAGCCCCGAACAACTGGTAGCACTGAGGGCAGCCATGGATACATTGGGACATTCTGACTCATATGGCTCAGATATATATGTTGCTACTGTCCAGTATGACCAACACAGTTTAATCTTACTGTGGTTACCATTATTGCAAAAGGTTTTCAAGTAGTAAAATCCAGCCAGGAAAATGTAACTAAGTTAGTGTATTTACTGAATAAAAATGTAGAACTGCTGGAATTGTGATAGTAAATGTGTATGGTACTGTATAAACCTTTTAAAAATGCTGAGGTTATTGAAAAAAGGGGCACATGGGGCTGTTACTAAAACTGAGAATGCAAACATTGTGGGACAATTAAACAGTCCTTTATTTTCCACATTGCATAATAAACATAGATAAAGTCTTTATTTCCAATTCTTACCAATATTAATCAAAGTCAATACACCTTTTCCACAAGGATTGCTTTTATTGTTGAAATTAAGCCTCAAAGAACTCTAATTCTCCAGGTTTTTCCCACTAAACAATCCATGTATTACCATAAAACGGGCTGTATAAAAAAAACTGGCTGATGAAATGGATGAAGCCAAAAACAGGACTATGAAAAACAATTTCTGCATGTAAGACTTTCAGGAAATTTAGAACAATGTCAAACCTGGGCTTTTTTTTCTAACCTTTGTGTTCAGCCTAAACGGCTCCACTAAGAGCTATGAAGGAGTTAATACTGGGAACTAAAACGGTTACATATTAAGATTATTTTTAAACAAGCCCAAATCCTCTGTCGTGTGTTTAAAGATTACATCAAATCCTGAATTGTTCAAGTCTTGGTAGTCTTGTGATGGAAGTTGGCGTGTCTCAAAGCAGGTTGATGACCTGGTGGACCACCATGGCTACTTTCCATGGTGAGAGTTCATGTAGGAGCCTTCCATCCAACCCAGAACTTTGATGGCCTTCACCTCATCAGTGGATGCTGGAAAACAGATATGTGTTATGGTTATGTAAAGAATAATACTCCTCTTAAAGAAAAAAAATAAATCACTACTAAGATGAAAACAAACTTTTCAAGAAAATATCTGCCCATGTGGCCAATTCCAGCTGTGGTTTTTGCCATGGCCAAACCAAATATGTGTTGTGCACAACACATATTTGCAATTGGGCACACATGACCTAATTTTTACTTTGAAGAAATTAAGGAGTTAGAAAGGTAGTGAGATATAATCTAGATCTGCTGCTATATGCTTTACTTGTAACATTCATATTTGTGTTAGAAAACGCAATTTTTAATTAATTTCCCTACCAATTTTCACATAATCAATATCCACTCGTTGCAATTATTTTAAATTGCTTAAGAATCCATTTTGCACATGAGCATTCAGAATCAGAATCAAGTTTAATCGCCAAGTAGGTTTGCACATACAAGGAATTTGACTTGGTGATGATGGTGCAGACAGAAATAATAATACAATAAAATAAAGTAAAATTGAATAAAATCAATATATATAAAGAAGTAAGACTGTGCGTTAATGTAACGCAGAAGCTTGTAAGTCCTGAACGGGGGGAGAGAGACAGTGTGCAAAGTCACAGGCGGCTCTTGGCCTTGTTCATATGACCGGTAGCAGATGGGAAAAAACTGTTCTTGTGGCGTGAGGTTCTGGTCCTGATGGACCGCAGCCTCCTGCCAGAGGGAAGTGTCTGAAATAGTCCATGACTGGGGTGCGAGGGATCAGCCACAATCTTCCCTGCAGGTCCTGGAGAGATGGAAGATTGCAGCCAATCGCCTTCTCTGCAGACCTGATGACACGCTACAGTCTGCCCTTGTCCTTAGCGGTGGCACCAGCGTACCAGATGGTGATGGAGGAGGTGAGGATGGACTCAATGATGGAGGAGTAGAACTGCACCACCATTTTCCTTGGCAGGTTGAATTTCTTCAGCTGCCGCAGGAAGTACATCCTCTGCTGGGCTTTTTTGGTGAGGGAGTTGATGTTCAGCTCCCACTTTAGGTCCTGGGAGATGACAGTTCCCAGGAAGCGGAAAGACTCCACAGTGTCAATGGTGGAGTCACAGAGGGTGATGGGGGTAGCTGGGGCTGAGTTCTTCCTGAAGTCCACAACCATCTCCACTGTTTTTACAGCGTTGAGCTCCAGGTTGTTCTCCCTGCACCAGGTCACCAGATGGTCAGCTTCCCACCTGTAGGCGGACTCGTCACCATCAGAGATGAGTCCGATGAGAGTGGTGTCGTCCGCGAACTTCGGGAGCTTGACAGATTGATGACTGGAGGTGCAGCTGTTGGTGTACAGGGAGAAGAGCAGAGGAGAAAGAACACAGCCCTGGGGGGAACCAGTGCTGATGAGCTCTGAGTCAGAGTCATGTTTTCCCAGCTTTACGTGCTGCTTCCTGTCAGACAGGAAGTCTGTGATCCACCTGCAGGTGGAGTCGGGCACATTCAGCTGGGAGAGCTTCTCCTGAAGCAGAGCTGGGATGATGGTGTTGAAGGCAGAACTGAAATCCACAAACAGGATCCTGGCGTAGGTTCCTGCAGAATCCAGGTGCTGGAGGATGTAGTGAAGGGCCAGGTTGACAGCGTCGTCTGCAGACCTGTTGGCTCTGTAGGCAAACTGTAGGGGGTCCAGGAGGGGATCTGTGATTTCTTTTAGGTGTGAAAGCACAAGGCGCTCAAAGGACTTCATAACCACAGAGGTCAGAGCGACGGGTCTAAAGTCATTAAGTCCTGTGGTCCTTGGCTTCTTGGGAACAGGAATGATAGTGGAGGATTTGAAGCAGACTGGCACGTGACATGTTGCCAGTGAGGTGTTAAAAATGTCTGTGAACACTGGAGACAGCTGATCAGCACAGTTCTTCAGGGTGGATGGAGACACGGAGTCTGGTCCAGCGGCTTTCCTCGGGTTCTGTCTTCTGAATAGTTTGTTAACGTCTCTCTCGTGAATGGAAAGAGTTTTCACTGAGGTGGAGGTGATCTGTTGGGTGGTGTCGTGGGGGGTGGTTGCAGGACTGTCCTTTTGTCTGTCGAAACGACAGTAGAAGTTGTATTGTATTCATGCATTGGTTTGACAGTTTTAGGATAAATTACCAAATCCAAACATCAATTTAGGTTTACACCAATAAGAACAATAGACAGTCATTTGAAAACAACATAAAAACCACATTATAATCTGTTAATGCATTTATCTGGGTATCCACTCAGGTACTATTTATTTGACATAGCACAGTAAAGGGAGAAGCCAAGGGGTTACATTACAAAGCAAAAATTGTTTTAGCATGGCGTTCAACCTAAGGCTAGCTTTCATGTTATTTGCTCTAAAAAGTAACATGGTCCCTTACTGTAACATAGCAGTGCCTTTAACTGAAATCTTACATCTGCATATTAAGACGTAGTTAGCTATTACTTTTTCACCTGGAAAGTTTTGAAACTTACCTGTGGGCTGCTGATGCTGTTAGCTGTGATATCACGTCTTTCTTCCTCAGCCAAACCGGCGCGTTTCAGTTTTATTCGGGTGCGCCCCCTGCTGTCGGGAAGTCTGAACAACAACAATAACTCTTATTGCATCACGTGACTTTTGGCACAAATTTACCGCAGAGGGGGTGGAATTGTTCCGTAGTCGAGCATAGGCTGTTTTGTGCGAGCAGAGGCTGTTTTGTGCGAGCTGAGGCTGTTTTGTGCGAGCTGAGGCTGTTTTGTGCGAGCTGAGGCTGTTTTGTGCGAGCAGAGACCGTTTTGTACTCGGGGAAAACTTATAAATGATATTTTGAGTGCAACGTTTGGGGACAGTTTGCAAAACAATTTTTTTTTGGGTGAAACATATCTTTTTGTGTGCAAAACAAGTTTTATTTGTGTGCAACACATTCTTTTGTGTACAACCTTTTGGCAGGAAACTAACTCAATTGAGCCGCTATGCAATGCATGGATGCTCTTTCTATGAAAAGTCCAGTGGTTTCAGCAGGTGTCACACCGAAATAGGTTGGTCACAAATGGTAAATGGTGAAATGGTAAATGCCTTGTACTTGTATAGCGCTTTAACTAGTCCTACGACCCCAAAGTGCTTTACACTACAGTCATTCATCCATTCATGCACACATTCACATCCTGACGGTGGTGAGCTATGTTAGTAGCCACAGCAGCCCTGGGGCAGGCTGACAGAGGCGAGGTTACCATGCATCAGGCAATTCAGGTGAAGTGTCTTGTCCAAGGACACAACGACTGAGACGGTCGGAGCGGGGGCTTGAACTGGCACCTGCTAATTGCAGGACGTCAGCCACACATGACGTAATGTTTTTAGCAGGCTTATAATTCTAAGTACATTACGGCCGGGATTCAAAAACCTTGATTTTACTTCTCTGTCTGATGCTGCGGATGAGGGGAGAATTGTGGAGGCTGCCGTGGTTTGGCCCGAGGAGGAGAAGGGAGAGGCAGGGTGGGGCAGGCCGCGCCGTGGATTCGCCAGTGTAGAATTGTCACAATAACTTGAATAAATCCCCTTTAAAGATTAAAACACTTTTGAGAGGAATTAATAGCATAGAGGGTGATTCTTATTATTAGATGTTGAAAAAAAAAGTGTGCCAGCAGAGAGGATGTTTTTTAATGCAGGGCAAAGGAGCAGTTGCTTGAACACTGGCAGTCTATCTCCCTGCATATTATAATTATTAATATATTGAATATTACTATGATCATAGCTATTGGTGTAAATAAAAAGCAACTCACAAATTTGTTCCATTTTTCTTTAGCGCATTCTTTTGGCTCATGATGCAGAAAGTCCCGTCATGGCCGCTGCAGAGGGTCCGGTCTTGTGCAAAATTCAGTCGCCTTATCGTTGCACGGCATAATTTCATGGTTGGCACAGCAAGATATTACGTAAAAGCATTTAGTCATCTTTTAGCTGGCGCCTTTTGGGTACAAAACCATTGGCTCTTCAAGGAGGCAGGACTCTTCAAAATGGTCTGATCAGAGCCTGCTGTGCATTGTCGGTTTTCAGTCCTTCCTCCATGCAGCATCCAACCAAATTTTCCACCATCGTAGATCTTTGGGACAGCTGAAAAAGCTTGCATTTGACCCTGTAACATCTGTCCATCCAAAAGCCACGCAATGTCCCATTTTATAATCTTAATTATGAGAAAAAGTGTTAACAAAAGTTGTTTCAACAAACGAAACCAGCTCAGACGATGTTCATCCGCCCAATGATGGTGGTTTTGTTTGACCACAATGACGTGACACATGGCTCCGCCCCTTCAAGTGTCCTGGGGCAAATTCAGACTCTGGTTTTAATGCACATTGTAGAAAATAGCATATTTTGTTCCTTTTTACTAATGTATTAAAAAACTTTGATGCATATGCATAGTGCAAATATCATATACTATAAAAATATAACATTTATTTCACAAACTAATACAGCCTTCATATTACCTTTTAAATTGTTCATCTATACACATAAGTATACACATAAACACCAAGGGAATGACCAGCCATTATACCATAGATTTTTTTGTCCCAGAGATAAATGTGTGTATCAACCTCTGAACAGAAGCAAAAGGTATCGGATAAACATTGGTTCAAGAAGTGTCCCTGGTGAAATGAGTCCTGTACAAACATGGGCTTTAATGCCACTCGGTGAGAAAGAGGCCATTGTTACAAAGGCAATATAAAAAGCCGGATACAGTTGAAAAAGGTACACATGGACAACAATCTTGATTTTTAACACCTCTTTTACTCTGATTATACTACAATTGAATTGTCTGGCCAAAATAACCAGTTTTGGAGGGGAAATGGGAAGCTTGTAAACCTTAGCTTTAGCATGGAAGTTGAATATTCACTGCAGTTGCTTCTCACCAGTAAATCAATGCCAATAGAAATGTTTATATCTTACATTGATGTACTTATTGTTACAATACCGAAAAATGGATCCTTGGTTAAAACAAGCAGGTTATGCCGTCCCTCTCCGTCTTTCTGAATGCCCTACAGTGTGGCTTCTGGTACTCGGGTGCTGGAGAAGAGATGTTCAGAGGTCAGTAGTGTCTGCCTCTGTTTTACCAATGGCAAATCCCTGCTGGGATACGTGGGTGTATGGGTAACAAGAAAACTCTTCTTCAGGAAAAAAATATCAAAGCTCACTCAACATTTCCTGGAGAAATAAAGTTTTGAGAAATGCCATTAAAATAACATTAGACACCTACATATAAACTCCAAAGGAGCATTTAACTGTATTAAAATGCAATACTTTACACATTCTGAGGTTTTTGCTTATACTGGAATAAGCAGCAAGCCAGAACAGAGCTTTATGTCCAACACACACTAATCAGGCTTTTTATTATGATGTTATATTGATGTGTTTTGCTCTGTGCTTTTCTTCTCTCTACTTTTTCCTGTCTCTCGTATCAGGGTAAGCAGCATGTTGAGTGTTGGCCCAATCACTGCAGAGTGTCCCAATCACTTCACATTTTTAAGCTAATGAAAAACCATGGCACACGCAAACTTGCACTTCATCTCATGTACACACGTAACGCTGCATCCTTTTACATTGTTTCTGTCTGGGTTTGTCCTTCCCTCTGAATCTTTTTAGTTTTTTTCTTAGCTTGACTAATATTTAATCAGCTTTTGTACTGGTGCTGGATGTGTTCTTAGTCTGCCTGTTTGCAAAAGATAGGAAGCTGGCAAAATGTTTTTTTTAACCATTTGCTGCTAAGGGCTCTTATTTTGTCACAGATTTTCCTCCTTACCCTCTATTACTCATACTTGTACTCCGGCTCTCTTTAGTACCCAAAAAGGACTAGAAAAGCTAAACTTTTCTAAGAATTTAATACAATGCTTTGTCATATTCCCTTTCTGTTCACCTTTGCGAATTTCAATCCACTTAGCCTTTCTAAAAGAATGAAATGCGTCAGTAAAATAATAGGACTGTAAAATCCCCTGGAATCGTGTCAGAGGATTATAGTGGATTTTTGGTGCTTTTTCATTGGAATGTGCGCACCTTGGCTGCAGGTACTTATCTCTTGAATAGCGTGCATGTGTTTTGGAAATGGCTGTTTTTGTGTCTGTGCTTACAGGTAGGCAGCGGCCCTCGTTTTAATTTTCTGCTCTGCTATGATCTGTTCATCATTTTCTGATGTGTATCGGCGTTGATCTCACCGTCCTCTTTCTGCTCGCTATGGCTCCTCCAACCAAGCAATGTCTTGAGAAAAGACGGTTCTGTGCAGCCTGCTTCTTGAAATGATCTTCGTTCTGTCACAAGAGTTTTCTTGGCCTGGTTTTTGGTTGTTTTTAGTAAGCAAATGCAAAAGGAGAAACTAATAAAAACCCGTACTGTTACACTGTTCATTATGTTGCCAAACAAAAAAAAAAAGCATTGATGTAAATTATTGATGTGAAGATAGAGCTGATTGTTTCGTGAAGGTTTAAGCATAATGCACAATCTTTTTCTGTCTTGCAATTTTTCACTGTCAACTTCTGTCACTCTTCACTCATCTCATCATGAGATGCTAGGTTTTTAGGTTTTCACTCCGAGCTGTGAATGTTTAGCAACAGTATATCTACTTTAGATGTGGCTAAAATTAAACTGTAAACACTATTTCCTCCTGTTTAACTGGAGTTTAGGGGTTTGTAAATTGCTGTGAGCTTTTCAGGATCTGAATTAGGGCAACAAGGAAAACATGATGTACATCAGTTGTGATAGATCCACATTTTTCCCGCCCATGTTCTTCCCATGTCATTATCATGGTTTCAACACTGCAATGGATTGCAAATGGTTTGTTGCAATATTAATATTGTGCACACTATTTCATTGGCGATTTACACCCAACTGATTTTGGTCCATATTGACATGATAGAATCACACATTTGCGGTAGATTTGTCAGCTTCAGATACGCAATGCAAATCTCTCCTCGATAAAGATTTGCTGACTGTGGAAGCAGCTGAAAAATAATAAACTCCTTCTTGTCTTCAAAAAAATAAAAACTTTGGTTGTATTTGAGCTAAGTTTTATGGTGATTTATCATGCTGGAAGTACCCAGAATATCTGCACACTGTTCTCATAAAGGGGTAGACGTGGTCTGTAACAATACTCAGATAGGCTGCGGTGTTAAAATGATGCACAGTTTGTACAAAACTCTTAAAACAGATAGAACATCATAATAGAATTTCAATACAATTTTTATTCATTCCAATAGGAAGTTTGTATCTTGAAAATGAGTATTTTCCATTGAAAATGATGGAATTTAAAACTAATTGCTCAAACGCGTCACCGGCATTCCAACAAATCATGCACAGCACTCCAAAATCACAGACATTTGCAGCATGACAGATAAGCACAGTTTTTCTGGGACACTCACCTGGTTGAAATTATCAAGATGGTTGATGGTTTTCAAGAAAAACATCATGGTGTGTTCTCCATCCTAGAGCATTCTACACTGGGACCCCAACCAAACACAACAACCACAAATATCGACATTACTGGAAGCCCATACGCAACTGCCTAGGTGTGCCGGAAGTACTTGTAAGGAAAGGCAAGGCAAGTTTATTTATATAGCACTTTTCAGTAGCAAGACAATCCAAAGTGCGTGTCACTTGTGTCACGTTAAGTAGTCTTAAAATTGAGAAGAGGCCAGTTCATAAAAAGTTGCATATGTAGTTGTACAAAGTTATGCTGATCAAGACAGATTGGTTTGGGTTTTGCTGCACACAGAAACATTACACTTTTTCAAACATTGCAAGCACCAATTTGATAGCCTTGGAAGTCAGCACCTCTGCTATTAGCTGCTTTATATACCAGGTACAGGAGACTAAGTGAAAATAACACAGGACAAAGAGAGCACATGTAGCAGTGTCAGGTGGAGCCTATACCTGCACAACAAAGCCAGGGCATATTAATGACATCCTTTGCATTCCTATTTGAAGAAAAATTCCTAATTGGGACAGTCATAGCCATTCGTTTTTGGAAAAAAAATATTCAGATGCCTTTGTTTTTAGCAGTTTTACTTTACCAAGGGACCCAAAGAGTGAAAAGAAAATATCTCTCACAACATCACACTACCACCATTTCTCTTAAGCCATTACTGTCATCTGAAATCACAACTCAACAGACCAGACACAATTGTCCATGTGGTTATTGCTCAATTTTCATGGTCCTTTGTAAATTGTAGCCTTCTTAGCTGACAGGAGTGGCACCTGGTGTGGTCTTCTGCATATGTAGCCCACCTGCTTCCAGGTTAGATGTGTTGTACATTCAGAGATGGAACTCCACATACTTTGGGGGTAATGAGTGACTGTTGGAGCTACTATTGTCTTTCTGTCGTCTCAAACTAGTCTGCCCATTCTCCTTCAAGCTTTGACAACATTAAGGGATTTTGTACACAAATCTACAGTCCAGTGGATATTTTCTCTTTTTTCACCAGTGATGGTTATGTATTAAGATCCCAGTAGATCAGCAGTTTGTGAAATAGTCAGACCAGTCCATCTGTCCTTAACCACCATGCCACGTTCAAAGTCACTCAAATCCCCTATCTTCCCCATTCTGGTGCCAATTTTTAACTTCAACAAGCCACATCTAGATGCCTAAATGCACCGACTTGTAGCTAAGTGATTGGCTGATGTGTTAATGTGTTAAAAGGCAACTGAACAGGTGTAGCTAATGAAAGGCTAATTAATGTATTTGCAATATGTTGTGCAGCCATAATCTTAATCTCTACTATGAATGTATGATTTGGGGTTCAGATGCAAAGAGACCACATTGCATTAAGTTTAGAAAGCAACCTCACACAGCAACACCTTTCTGATCTTAGTTCTGAGATAATCACACAACTACCAGCTCTGCTTTGGAGAGCCTTTTGTCATTTACATCACCCAGGTCTATCATGGGACCACATGTGATTGTAAACGTGCAGCTGTAATTGCAAGCTCAAAGAGAAATGGTGTATAACTCTGCAGCTCTGACCGCAGCGCATGCATAAAACGAGTGTCTGTTAGTTCCTATACCCCATTGTATCAGGCAGAATTTCCTTAAGCAATTTTGTTAATTGCCATAGTCAACATGTTATATATTCACCAGAGTGTACTGGTCAGTTTATCGCTAACATCCGATGGAAACCGGAGGATCACATTGTTTTGTCCTTCCTTTTAATCTCAGTTATTTTTGCCTACATCCCAAGGTTGAACTAGAGACAGAACGTGTGGGTTATGGTGGGCTTTAACTTTCCTTACCAGGTTGACAGCTTGCAGCTGATAGCAAAGAGCATCAAACTTGTCGATCACGTGCTGAAAGTGTGGTCTGAAATGTGCTAGTTTAGTCTGCACAGGGGCTTTGATTGTATTTAGCAACGGAGAGTAAAAAATCCTGCATAATCGTATGGTCCAGAATGGAAATATTGTGTGATGTGCTTGGACGAAGCTCTATGTGGATGTTAGTACAGTTAGCTCTATGGTATTTTGTAATTTTCATCAAACCACAGTGATGGATTTGACAGGCAGATTAGCATTTTCTTGAAACCTTCTATCTATGTCTGTGTATCTCCATCACAGAGGGGAGTTTGTTTACCAAGCCTTGTTGTTTACAGTCAAGGCGGTGCTTTTCATCATGCGGGGGTGTCAACCAGATGTTGAAATAACCTCCATCTCAGCACTCTGTTTTGTTTTAACGCAATCTCCTAAGGGGGGAAGTAACTTGTGACACATTTAGTCCAGTTATTTATTTATTTATGTTTGATCTAAGCTTGTTTTTCCACTGATGAAACTTGGTTAGCAAGGTTAAATGATCAAATTGAAAAACATAAATTTTGGAGTTCATTGTGTAGTAATTTGAAACAGGTTAACACATATTGAAAGAAAAACGAAACAGAACAAAGGTCATTATAACAAATTACTAATGTTCCTGCGAGGCCTTATGTTAAAGAAAAAATACAAGGACACTGATGATTTGTTTTCTACAAATGAACCAGGAAACATTATCCCCACATGCGATACATTAACCAAATTGAACCAGATAAATCTTTACCTCTCCGTGTCCATATGTTTATAGTAACTGAGGTAATAGTCTGTTGCCAGTGATTATAAGCAGTGTTATTTAAACCCACTGACATCTTCAATACCAAATTCTCTTTACTATTGAAATGGGAGAGCCATCAAGCCAAGATCTAACGTGTTTTCCAAGACCTGGAGAAAAAAGGTTGTGGATGTCTCGGAGTTTGGTTAAGGATATAAAAAGATCAAGCGCAGACAGTCTGCCTGAAAGAGAAGTCTCAGAGAGCCTTTAACTTTCATCTCACTGTCTGCAGGTATCGCTTGCAGGTTTTCGTGTCAAAGTGCACGTATCTAAGAGCAGAATGCAAAGATTAATTCAGATATACTAGATACATACTAGCGAATAGTTTTTTGGCTTTTTTAAAACGTGTAGCAAAACAGCAGCTTAGAAACGGGCTAAGTTGGAAACACCAGCACTGGTGGGACCAATCAAAGGGGGAAATGTTTGGCCATAGAAAAAAAACAAAGATGTCTATGAAGACAGCTTTTACTGAGAGGAAGTATAAATCAAGTGGTAGTTACATAGATGGGGGCAATGTTATATTCTTATTGCTTTAGACCAGGAGTCACCAACCTTTTTGAAACTGAGAGCTACTTCATTGGTACTGTGTCATACGAAGGGCTACCTGTACTGACCTTTGACGTTCTTTGAAGATCTTACCTTAACGTTATGTAATATAAACATGTTTTAAAGATTGTTTTTTGTTTTTTTCTTATTTTTAAATCTATGTAAATACAAGTATGATTAAAAAGGAAGAGAACCTGAATAAAATAACATTTTAGATGCAGCTCACTGGAGGGTTGTACTATTTTTTTAACAGGCTTGAGGGCACCACATATGGTCCTTGGGGGCTACCTGGTGCCCGTGTGCACTATGCCGGTGACCCCTGCTATAGAGTAATGTAGGAAAATTGATTGAACTATGATGTCAGTTTAAAAACATTGTCAGCTGGACTGGAGAATTAGCCAGTAATATATAAAAAAAGAAGAACCTGAACAAAACATCTTTTTTGCTGGTATTCTCTTGTGAAATGTTTTCAAATTTGTGCCATTGCTCAAGTAGACTGTTCATCTGGTAGTACTTTTATGAAAAGAGGCTGTTCCTCTTTTATTACATGTTGAAAAAATGTGATGAAATGAATCTTCCTTCCTATATTTTCTTATACCATCTTGTGTTGATGCAGGCTAATCGAAAAAAGGTAATGAAAAAAGGAAAAGGGGAAAAAAAAAACAAAGTATGTGTGATTGACGGAAGTTGGTTTGTTTTCGTTGCTGGTGTGACTGGCAGTCGTCAGCCTTTGAAAGCTCTTTTGCCCTCTTTACTCTGCTGGGTTTTAGGGCTGTCAGTACTCATGCTGACTGCTTGGGGAGTGTAAAGATATAACTGCTGAGCAGTAAATATGCTGCTTAAGTGAACTAGTAGCTCAAACTTTAGTTGTAACATGATTTAGGTCATTTGATTCCCACTTGATATACCAGCTCCTAAACTAAGACACTCAATGTTGTTTACACAAATTGTATTGACCAGCATTAACAATGCCAACACTCATCTTTCCCTATTTATTTTTCCAAGCCTGTTATCCTTGCTAATCCCCATAATTTTGTTCAAAAAACAATTTTTGCATTAGTTTGTTCACTCTTCTTAATACGCTAGTAAAAATAATGTAATACAAAAATTTCAAAAGTTGTCTCCTTGTATGCGTTTTTCCAGACGGATTTAACACAATTTTATTATCTGACTGACTTTTCTTTTAAATAGCTTTTTCTTTGTCATATTTTTTACACCTTTCATTTTTGGTCATTTTGCACTTTTGCCATTTCATGCCTTTGTATAAAATCTTTGTCTGTGTGTGGGGCGGGGGGGTCATAAAAAGTATTTGGTTTTTCTTAAATTCCTCATCAGTAACTATTACGATGTTTAACATATGCGCATCTTGGTAAATTAAAACACCATCATTTAAAAATAATATTTATTCATATATAGATTCATTACACACTATTTTAGGCATAGATTTGAATGCATTTAGATTTTTATTTACCCTAACAGTAACCTGGACTAGTGCCAACAGCTGCTGTTAACCTGAATTACAGCAGTGCTTTGTTTAATTTAGCATACCTGCTGACATCTTTCTCTGTGTAAATGCTGGCTCAGTGGCAGGACTGAGGCTGTGGTTAACTCAAGGGGTTTTCAAAGTTACAGAGAGCATCCATACTGCAGGTGGCATTACAATGACAGCCATGGATGGATGGATTTACTGCTTATAATAGTACTCGAAACAGACGCTACGGTTGTGGTCTCAAGAAACTATCAGTGAGCACATGGCAAGCGTTGTGATTTCTATTTAAAATAAAGTCTGATGAAATTTCAGAGTTATCAGCAGCTTACTGCTTTGCTGTGTCCTTTGTTTCCATACATAAGGAACCGAGCCCTCGATCAGATGAAGTCTCTGGACAAATTCCTCTTCATTGCCGGCAAAAATTACTCAAGCTTTGATCCTTGACGAGCTTTGCGCCGACGAGGAGGACTTTCCCTACTGATGCGGGTACATTCCCACGAAAAATAAAGTAACCTGGCACTTCGACAAGGTTATGATAATGGGGGCCGGTGGAGTTCGGTTGTGTGGGTTAATACACCCAACAACCAAACATTTAGATTTGTCCACTGATGACTTCAGCATCCTTGAGTTTTGATTAGAAAATCGAAGTGACAACGAAACATGGCGAAAAAATGGTGGGATGTATATTACCTTATGTAGACGTTCTGCAAAAAGCCGTAACGGGGAAGAAAGCGTAACATAAAACAGAAAAATCTGAACAGCCTCAAAAGTATGACATAAAAAGAATCTAAAGATATCTAAACAGCACTTTGGAAGCCTGAATTCAACCTTCCAGTACTTCCAGAGGCCCCAAACACACAACAAATGGTATTTTGAACAGGTAGTGCTAAAAAAGTGGATTCTTCATTTTATGTCCCCTTTAAGCTAGGCTATGTTCGGACACATTAGCTGCGTCTCAATTTGCAGGCTGCGTCCTTCGAAGGACGCATTTTAAGGCCGGTTACGTCACAACGATGCGCGGAGGTTGTCCCATTTGGCAAAAATTCTGAGGATGCTTAAAATGCAGCCTTGGAATGCGTCCTCCTTTTCCCCGAATTCTGAGGACGCACCGCTACCATCCTTAGTGGCCTCGCCTGCCATAAGATTTCCTGAGGTGCTTTGCGCGCTTTGTTAGTGATAGTAGTGATTTAAGTCAGTTATTTACAGGGTTTGTACACATTTAACTATTCAATTTAAATTACTAAAGTTACAAACATAAGCTTATATCAAGTCTTACAAATAAATATAAAATTTTATATTTAAACATATTCATCGATCTGCTGACAAGCGTTTGTTTAATAACTGGTATATTATGATCATTAGCAGGCCCCTGTGGGTGAAAATAATAGCAGATAAATGTTACCTCTCCACTGCGCTCTCCCAGCCTGAGAAGAAGTCGTCGCCGGTTTTGCTGCCGTCTAAGCCGACTGTCCTCCTCCAATAACAAGTAAATTAAAAAATAAAAAATTCCATATCCATTTTTTTTGTGTCGTTTATCCTGTCGGTTTTTGTCTGGCGCTGTTTTTCCCGGGCTTGGGGGAGACGTGATGACGTTGTGTCGCAACCAGGAAGTGCTCAAAAGGCTAGACCGTCCCATTTAATAATAATAATAATTGAACTTTATTGATCTCACAATAGAGAAATTCACTTCTGCATCTTAACCCATCCCCTTGGGGAGCAGTGGGCTGCCACTGTGCGGCGCTTGGGGAGCAATCGGGGGTTAAGGGTCTTGCTCAGGGACCCAGAATGGCAGCTTGTGAGAGTTGAACTCAGAACCTCTGGGACCGAAGCTCTGTGCTCTAACCACTACGGCTGAGGATCCTCCGGAGCATCCTCCGAAGGTTGGGTCCTCCTAAGGCTGTGTAGGCTGGGTCCTTCGAAGGACGCAGCCTGCGACTTGAGACGCAGCTATTGTACTTGGGTTTCTTCTGTTAAATGTCTAGGTTTTTTTTTTAAACCATGAACATGTTTTAACTGTCTATCAACACTTTTGCTCCCAATTATAGGGTTTTTATGTTAAAATAATTTTATGTAACTATGCACAGTTGGTGGGCTGATTTACTTGTGTTTTCCATTTTTTACAGCTTGACTTTTTTACAGCTTGACTTTAGAACATCAGCCATCTCTCTGGATCAGAAGGACGTGTACTCCACCTTAATGTCGTTGCTGTAGCTGGGAAGCAGCCCGGTCTTAGAGGCTGGTTTTGGTCACATGGTACACATGAAACCATCGTAACTGACATTTGTGGGAACAAAATGGAGCTTCTTGACTTGGGATGCTTGTATCTACCGTCAGTTTGTCCCATGCAGCAGGGGAACTGTTTGCAACCATTTGTATAGCTGGTGTTTTAAAGTCATTTTCCAGAATCAGCTCAGTCTGCTGTAAGGAGACATGATTTAATGACTGCAGTGAATAATGTCTGGCAGTAGGAAGTCAGTTGGAGTTATTATGGTTTGCCCGGGGTCATAAGCTGTCATAAAATCAACATGGTGAAATGGAAGAGAACAAAATCAAAACAAATGGAAATATATATATATTTTTATATATATATATTTACCTTTATTTTAAGTTTTATGTGGTATCATATATAAGCATTTTTGTAAATAGCTTCATAATATATATATATATATATATATATATATATATATATATATATATATATATATATATATATATATATATATATATATATATATATATATATATATGACAGAAATAAACAGATTTCCAATTGTTTATGTGAGTGGTAACCAATGTTTTTTTCACACATATGAAATGGAAATAGGATCAGACAAAACATGTCGGTATAAAATGGGGTTAGGATTTGGCGGCGAACTGAATTGACTGGGAGGGTTCTGTAGCCAAATCTTTTACTCTCTAACCAACAGGTAAATCCTGCCGAAAGCTCAGAAACACTCACTGTTGTTGTAATCTTTTCTCATCTCTTTACAGGTGGACACCATAGTGACACTGGGTGGTCTAGCAGGGAGACTTGACCAGACCATGGCATCGGTTGAGACCCTCTTCCATGCTCTGTCCATGACACAGCTGCCTGTTCTGATCATACAGGAAGCAAGCTTGGCATACTTACTCAAACCCGTGAGTGAATTGTTTTTCCAACTTATCTCCATTATCTACTGTTCTGTAGGCCAGTAGAGCCACCTGTCCCTCAGTCTGATCATCATTTCCTGTGGATGTCTCTCGCTATCAGTCTTCATATCCAGCTTCAACTCAATACAAAACTCAAAACAAAGAAATTGTTGGGCACCAGTATCAATGTATGCCAAGGCTTTAAGAGTTACGGTTTCAAAACGGATTAGATCTTCTGTCATACCACTTCTATGATTTAAATACCTTGTTATGAAGATGACAGCTAAAGTGCTGGAGTGACCAGAGGTTTCTACTGATACATATAGCATAAAGTAATGCAGCCTCCTCCAGTCAGCAGGCTGCAAGACCTATACCTGAGATTGAGTTTGGAAATATTTGTAGTCATGGTGGAGAAACAATTGGAACGTCACTCATTAGTCTAATTAAAAAAGCAGCAGTTGGCAAGCTATGAGTGGCATGTCTCTTTAAGCAGCAGACGGTAGGCTGGCTTCATGAGCAGATAGCCAGAAATAAGGAATCAGCTAAGATCAGCTCGCTAACATCCCTGTGTCACCCTACAAGGAGCAGGACAGCAAAAAAGTATGATAACATTGCATGATAAGCACTTGTAAAACATTACTAAATTTAACAAGTGTTTGGTCTATGTTTTTGCTTAAATCTGTGTACCTAAATCACAATAGGAATCAGTTAAAAAATATTTTAACTGATTAGTAGTTACTCTACTATAATTGTAATAATTATGATTTACTTTGGCAAATACAATAATAATTATTGCTAAAATGTTTAAAATAAATGTAATTACATTACCTAATCACTGTGTGAGCTCCAACAGTCCAAAAACGTGACTTTTAGGTTAGTTGGCTACTCAAAATGGCCCTTAAGTGTGAGTGATTGTTTTCCCTGTTTGTTTCTGTGTTGCCCGGACTGATGACTGATGACCCCCCTCAACCCCATCCGGAAAAGCAGTTCTACAAAACGAATGTATGGATTTTAATTTAAGCTTTTTGTGGAAATGAGAGCCCTAAATCAGCCCACAACTACTTCCAGTGCAAGTAAAGCAATAGACCCATTATCCTGAAGAAAGCCTTAAATTTATATAATGACCGCCTCCAAAGAACTAAACTTTTGTGATGTTTTTATGTTTGCTGTGTGTTCCCTATAAGGTGCATATAATCACTGCGTACATAGGCGGGCCTACAATCTAGTTTCTTCACGCTAGGCTAACGCTGCGCCTTAACAACTTCCAAATCATCCGTCTCCCAGGTGCTCTCTCTATTTTCTATTCTCCCTCAGAAATGTTTTTCTTGGCTCCGCTTCCACCTTGATTAGAATGTCGAACGCTTTGTTGTTTTTTTTTTTCCTTCTCACGAGTAATCACTTCAAGAACACAAACACACACAGACGCGATCACTTTCTCACTCACACACACACACTTCTCCGCTCTTATAATGCCCCAATTTGCTGTTGTGAATGTAAGAGCCAGAGACTCTCCTGATGCTCCCCAAATTGTTCTTTTCTTCTTTTTTTTTTCTCCTCTATGCCAGCCACTTTCTCATGCTCTCTCGATGATTGCGTTTACAAGTGGGCTTAACATCTGCCTTTTTAGAACGCACATTGAACCCACAGCCCCTCGACCCTTCTGTTTGTCCCTTGGCTTTCTGAAGTCTCCGGGACAAACGACTAACTGCGATGCCTTCTGATGACAAAAGCAAACCCTCTCTGCTGCTCTCTCGTCATATTCCTTGTCATTATTCCAAAGGCGTGTTGTCATTTGCTGCTTCATACCTCGACACCTCCAATTAATCTTACTTCAGCGAGGGTAAATTAAGCTCGTTTGTCAAAGCAGCTCCAATTCGCTGGCGACTGATGAACGCACATGCCCGTACATGAAGGTGAGCTCAACCTTTGAAAGGGCCCTCCGTTGTTTGTTCAAGTTACATATGTATCTGAAGTGTTTACAATTTTTGCCAAATAATCTCACACGCCATATTCTCTGCCACGACATATCCACAAAGTGCTTTTTTTTGTTTCAAAAAATTAATTGTGCTTCAGTAGCACAAAGATCGTGCACTCTGGCTTAAAACACCACAAAGAAAATGCTCTGTAAACTTTGAACCCTCAATAAAAGAAAGGATAAATCTCTTTAATCTCTCATGTTTTATTCAGCGAATACAACATGTTTCTTCATTTTGATTAAATCTCTGAATTTGTGAACCACGAAGAAGCTCTGATTTAATCAAAGTTGCACCTGTTTGCCTTATTTATTTTGTTTCCCAAATAACGTCTCTTAGTATAATTATGCCACCTCTAGGAAATATGCCGAAGTCATGTGTTTTCTATAGCAGTCTCAAAGCGCCGCGAAATTATCATATCTTCTATTAAATTATGGGTAGAGACACCTCCTTTCTGAGTCTCTGCAGAACAGGGGGATGTTTTAATCAGTCTTAGTCTCATGGTAGTGCTAAATTTACTTAATTTGAGTCTCATAAATAAATAACATAAGGACAGAAGGTGAGCTGAGCTCGGTTCGCTTTTCTCTCATGATGTGCTTTATTGAGTCCTGGGTAACCACAGTGAGATTTACTGTGTTGTAAGCCAGCCTCTGTGGAGGCTCTGGAGGCTCCGCTCTGCGTGTTGTGGGACGCGGAATGAGCAACGATGCATCTGTCCGATCTATTCTGTAAATCGGTCCAGCACGCCGACTACAGCTCGAAACTGTCGACTTGTTTACTTGCCGCTCTCTGAAGGAGTGAAAGTCGTCAGATGATGCGGCTGATGTGAAAGATGAAATGTGATAACTCGAGTTGTGTTAAATCATCCAAGCTTCTGTGCTGGGGTAAACTAAGCGAGGTTTTAGCGTTTAAATATAAAGTATAAATAAATAAGGAACTGAGCCAGAATGACGCATTCTGTAAAGAACTGAATAATTTAGAGTAGTCAATTGAAGACACAAAGGAAAAGTCAAATAGTTGTTTTTTTATTCAAAGTTCAACAGACTTTGAAAAAGCTAGTTGCGTGAGAACTGGCAACACTCAGAATATTCTAGGTTATTCAAGAGGATCCTTTTCAAGATCTGCAGTTGAAAACTTTCCTGACTTTGCTCCGCTGTGGGGTAATTTAATGCCATGTTTACCATGTAAAGGCTGAAACAGACCTGCAAACAGATGGGAAGTGTCAGACTAACTGCAAGGAAAGGACATTGCAGGGCAGTATCTGTCTGTCATCTACCCCTTTGTTAAACATATCGCATGGGATTCTTAAGTATGAAAGCAATTCATTTGCCCCATTGCAGCTGGTAGGTGCACGATTCCTTCATTGTAATTAAAATGATTATTTTGTAGTCTGTGTGACCTGGAAATGAATTAACATGTGTTTTCTTTAGAAATGGTGTTAAAAGTGTCGTGTCAGTATATTCTAAAGTTATCCTTATATAATTTTTTTCACTGCCTAGTTGTAGATTCTAGTTAACATGTCGTGTTAATGTAGATATTTCTGCTTGAAGTTGAACCTTGCTCCTGGGAAAATGCTGCTGTTTAATTAACAGTCTTTGAATTAAGTTAAGGAGATTTCAGTGCTCCTCTGTCTGCTGTCATATTTTTTTTCTCATCAGTAAACCTACTGTTGGTCTTATTACTGCATTTTATTTACTATTTAATATGTTATGCCCAAAACTAACTTCTTTGTATATTTTGTTTCTTATTCTATATTAAAATTGAAAGTATTTTTTATAATTGTAACATGATTTTAGATTTATTTTTTTTATATTGATATTTGCAATAAATGTTTTTGGGGAAGTTTTACTTATCTAAGAAAACTGTGTCTTTAAATTAAATAGGGTATATTCCTCTTCAGGTTTAGTTGGAGAAACACCCCCCCCCCCCCCCCCCGCCCCCTTTATACTTGCTCCTCATTCACTCTTTTTCTGATGCTGTAACACAAAGAGCCCGTGCTTATGTATAGAAAACAACCTCAGGTTGGTTTCTGAACACAAAAAGCTCCAAAACTTAGATGTTTCCCATCTATTCCTTCCCTCTGGCTCTGCAGTGCCAGGTAGCTAAGCTATGACGACGCTTCTTTAAACATACATTCTCAAGCTGTTTAGTTTGTCTCCCCTGGATGTGTTCATCTATGGCACTTTTATAGTTTTAGATGACTGATGTTGCTATACGCACTTTGTCCTATGATGTAGCAGCAGAAGCGTTCCATATTCCAGCTTCTTGCTAAAATATTTATACTTCTTAAATGTTTTGTTGTTGTTTTTTTTTTTCCATATTGCAATCACAAACCATGCCGTATTTCATCGGAATGTCATATGATAGACTAACACAAAGTAGAGTGTAACGGTAAAGTTCAAAGAAATTTTTTTTATTTTTTTATTTATGTATTATTTTACTAATGCAAATATGAAAAATGTGGATGCATTAGGGCTGCCGCTGCACAATATTAGACATGCTTTGGCGACATTTTTAAATATTGCTATGAGGTTATAAATTGCTGTCAATCCTCATTATCCTAACTCACTCTCGTTGAACTTTAGTACCTTCAGTGCTGTCACCTGGGTCCTTTCTGGCATCTGCTGCAGTAAGAGTCCATTTAACAGCTGAATTTGGTGCTAGCTCGCTAAAAGTGAATTCCTAACACTGGAATCATAACAGCCAGCAACTATTACATTTCAACCAATCCTTTGCAATACTAACATTATGCATAATATTATTACAGTGATGCTATATTGTGTAGCATTAGCATGCATCTGTCTTGGTAGAATCACTTTTTGCTTCAATACAAGCTGTATTTACAGCTGTAAGCCATCCCTACCAGCTTCCATTGTTGCTCTGGCTGTATGTTTAGGGTTGTTGCCCCACTGTAAAGGCTGAGACACACCAACACTGAATTATCATCTGCATAAAGTCGTAGCAATTACATCAGGTTGAAGTGAATGGTGCCAGGGAGACTCGCCTGCGGTTCTACGCACCTATGTCTTCGTAGTTCCAACAGGAAGAAAGACACATTGGCAAAGTAAGACAGGTCCGCTTTGGGTAAAGTACAAAATAAAATCACTGCACCACAAGATAAACTGCATGCAATTTCCATCCAGGTTCGTCCCCATATAGGTTTTTAACAGCGATGTTCTTTGAGCCTGTTCGAGCAGCAGCTGCAGCTTTACGTTTACTGCCCAGCTTGTTTATGCTGACGTCCAGTAAATACTTTGGCATGAATACTCGATCCTGCAAGTCTGGTGGTACATAGACGGACCCTCTAGCAGTCAGCAGGTCAGGAGAAGAATCTGTACCTCGAATCGGACGGATTGGTGTGTCTCGGCCTTAAGGCGAACTTCTGCCTCATTCTCAAGTTTTTCACAGCCTCTGATCATGTTTTCTACCAGGACTGCCCTCTTTGGCAACCATCTTTCCAATCACTGTGACAACCTTTCCTGTCCTTGCTGAAAAAAGGCATCCCCACAGCATGATGCTGCTACCACCATGTGTGTTCAGGGTGGTGTGTAGTGTGAGTTTTCTTCCACACTTGACATTTTCCAAGTCAAAACGTTTGTTTAGGTATGAACTGGACAGACCGCATTCTTCCCTCTGTCCTCTACATGGGTTGTGACAAACTATCCCTACAAAGGGCTTGCCACTCATCTATAAAAGCTATTTGTAGAGAGCACAATCCATACCTATCTTGTCACCAAGTAGAAATATGTTTGCACAGCACCATATGTCCAGATGTTTTTGGTTTCCTTCAGCTGCATAGATTTACACAAGTAGTATAGCTTTCTACTTTGTGAGTAGGAGAAACTTTCTTTCGACCTTTCTATATTCCACTATGTGGCTTTATTCACAGCAAGATAATGGTATTGGCCTAAAAGTTGGACACTTGCTTCTATCTATTTTTCTTGATTCGATTTATTTTGGTCTCTGAATCCCAGTTTCTCAGGGGAAAGAGTGGCATTTACAAATGTTGTGAATGCTTGTTCTCTACATGAAACATTTCATGAATAATGTCACAGTTCCTCAGAAATAGGTCTCTTCTTATTGTTGAGACACAATTGGTAAATACCACATTAAAATTGTCTAGTTCTTAGATAATTCTAATATATGTTTTTTTTTTCTTGGATTCTTAAACATGTTATTGTACACCATACAATAACTCTACCTGTTTACCTACTGTGATACATCAGATTAAAGCTGCTTGAAAGTGTAGTTAAATCTGTCTTTTAAAGTATCTTTTTGACTCAATAGACTGTAATTCAATATGCCGGGGTCAGTTTGAATTTCGGGACGTTAAACAAGGTGTACAGCTTTGACAATAGCATATTTTAATGACCCTCGGTGCAGAAGCTGAGTCGGGGATAAAAAAGTTAAAGTCCTGCTACACACATATATATATATATATATATATATATATATATATAATATATATATATATATATATATATATATATACACGTATGCATACTAATTCACTTCATTCGTGTAATGTGTCTGCAGGGCAACCACAGACTGGGGGTGAACACAGGCCTGGAGGGAGAGTGGTGCAGCCTCATTCCTGTAGGTGGACCCTGCCAGACAATCACCACAGGGCTCAAATGGAACCTGAGTGAGTCCCTTCCTGTTTACAACCTGTTATTACTCTCCTGCTTGCTTTACTTCGGCATTTGCAGCCTCAGTATACATACAGTAAGCCACTGTAGCAGCAAGGGATAAACTTGAGCATTTCAAATTTGTAGTGAAGGAAAAATAATCTTTCTATTCTTCCAGAGTCTTCAGGACCATAATGCTTTGTTTCACAAAGTAAATATAAGATCTGAGGCTGATTACTCCATTCGCAGTGTAGACATTTCTACAAGCAAAAGAGACGCAGTGATTTACCGATGCTTAATTTGCTTCAGTCAAATGATTCTGCAGTTTGAACATGTTTCATTTGGAGATGATACACAACGTGCCTCAAAGAGCTTTTTGTCTTTTTGACAATTGTGTGAAAATCTACTCGAAGCTCATCTGAGGACCCCCGTGGCTTTACTCCACTCCAACCCACATGGCCAGCTGTGCTCTTAATGAGTTGGCACAGACCGAACTGCCACCCATTCGAGGGAACCTGGACCTTCTGTCACTGGGGTTGCATAATGTGTTTGCTTCTTGGTGGGTGTCCACCGCCAGTGCCTGTATGTGCACATGTACGTTTTTAGGAGTCGGCACGCTTGAGTGAGCGCACGTCTACTTGTTTGAACATGTCGCTGTACATGTTTGAATATTCATACGCGCTTGCACTTCCGGCCTTGTTTATCAACTTCTTGTTTGTGTGTATGTGTGTTTCTTCTATATTTTTTCTTTTTTTTTTCCAGCTACAATATGTTCTACAGTGCACTTATTTGGCACACCTGTGAGGTGGCCTTCTGAATGGTAATGAGAGGGACTTAATACATGAGAGTCTTATGCAGATTAGCCAGTGGTAACAAGATGCATAATTAACCACATGCATATTTAGAAGGCGGGAAGTAATGACTTCCTTCTGGGGTTTGAGGGAAGGACTAGAATATTAAACAAAAATTTGGGACTTTTTTTTCCCCCAAAATTTTGAATGTCCCATGTCCTGTAGGACTATTACTGTTGTACAACTCTGGTTTGTGTGTTTCTTGTGACTGCAACAGTTTTTTTGTGCTAGAATTAAGCTTCTGGTAGCTCAAGTCAGAGAATGTGCCATTTTTGAATGACAACAGCTTTTTTAGAAATTCATTGAAACAATGCCCCACATGTTCACAGCCTCTCAGTGAGGAAAACTGCATATGTCAGCATCTACAACATTGCTTGCCCGAAGGAGGCTTTTTATTACTCCTTCATTCAAAGGGTTGGTTTTATTGAGAGGGAACATAAAATTTGCCATCCATCCATATCGATTAGATCAGATATGTTCATTTTAAAGGAATTGGCTTTTCTTCAGCAAACATTTTAGTACAGATTATTTTATAGTAGGGAAATCCACATAGACTAAAATACCTTGGCTTTGGTTGATTTCTTCACATGTATTTATTTTTGTTATTACGCAATCTACATTGTTCTAAAATCAATAAGACTCGGGACGTATCTGTGTTCATTCACAGAGTTTAAATCTTTTAAACACCAATGGCCAGAAAGTAGCAGGGTAATGTGTGTTAACGGGATTTGGGGGTTTTGCCAATTAGCCCTGTCTGACATGAAGGCAGAAAGACTTGGCTGCCAGCTGCTCCTGAATGTAGGATAATACAGTTCCTGTTCTGCAGAACACGACGTGCCAGGAGGTAGGAGCTACTGCTGAAACTGCATATGGACCATACACAATCAAAGTTATGGTAGACGTTATCCGCTATGATTTTCCTTTGGGAATTAGCAAAAGGATGTTTCAAACGTATGAATAAGCCGTGTGAAAGAAAACGTAAGAAAGAGCGTATGGGAACGTTATGCTCACCTTGATTTTCTACTAATGGGCTTCATCAATCAAGTATACATAATTGCAATCCAAACAGGCTGACCACACTTACCTTACTTCTTTTTATCCTGGCGTGTGAATGCAATTACCAAAAGACATAACAGAACCGTAATGAGTTCTCATGCCAAGACAAGTATTTAATTTACCAAATGATGTGGACTTGCACTCTAGCTGCGTGGTAGATTCAGTTTTAATTACATGTGAACTTAACACATGCAATCACACCCCTCCTTGTGTTACAGGGAGCAGTATAGACATGCACCTCTTGGAAAGCCAAGCCAAAAATTCAACCATCTGAAAGTGAAACTAATAATTCATTGTCTAAAATGAAATCTGTCCCTAACGATTTAAATTAAATGATGATGAGTAGGGGTACGCCAAAATATCACATTTGTAAAAATTCATCACATCTTTATCATATCTTAATGTAAAACCATGGCTTTTAAGGATGAACATCTAAAAGAGCATTTGGGTCAAATAAAAACTTTTTTTTTATTAACACATGTAAATAAATTTGCACAATTTGGCCAACTTAATAAATGTGTTGACATATTTCAAGAGATTAATACTTTCGGTCCCCCTACAGATGGCCCCTACAGATATACCACAAAGTCTTTGTTTTGGCAGATCATCACACATTCAGACCATTCACAATCTAATATTGTCACACCGCCCACCCCTAGACTGTAATTGTGGGTTTTAAGAGACATGTTTCAGCTGTAGGAACCTTTTCCAGCAGCCAGAGAAGTTGTCCGTCCATTTCCACTGCATTTACAAAGTAGGAACAAATTGCCAGAGCAGATGTTTAGCTCAAGAAAATACCTTTTTTCATTACTGTTAATGTGAATTTACCTAAGTTAGAAGGTGTCATTTCTATGACAGTACTTCACAGGTTATGCTGAAAAATCACAGCTTTTATTTTCACAACCAGAGTCTCTCTCCTACAGTTATCTGCTGAAGGGCCTCTTGTTTAACACCAGAAAAGTGGGATGAGTTACCCACTCAGTTGTTGTTTTTCATGAATCGCCAAGTTTTAAACTCCACAACGAATTAAAATGCTCCAGAAAATAACTTCTGGGAAGAAAAAATAACAATCCCTGTCTGATAGTCAAAATGTGCCTAGAAGGACCAGGTGAGGGATGTCTGGATTCATCCTGAACTTGTTACGCGGGGCATACACTGTACGATATTTTCAATCATTATACTCATATACAGCTCAAACTGTACAACAAAACCGCAGAGTTTAAAAGTTCACAGCTCACCATATCTGTTCTTACACTGTACGGCCCGACGCTCTGATGCGACCTGACTGCTCACACTGTACGTCCAAAAACCACATGTCAGACTCAGCCCCGTAGGGAGATGGCGCTACTCGGACTCGTCTATCCGGAAGCCAAACGTAAACAGTAGAAGAAGAAAAAGGCGGAAGTGTCAATGCTCACCGTTTAATATGAGGTTCACTAGAACGAACCGCGCTGTCTTGGCAATTCTATAAGTTGCTCCTCCGTAGTTTGACTCCATGTCACACGTACCGGCGTCATGCTTCTCTCTACGCCTATGTTTTCGTCTGAGAAGGTGAAGAAGAATCCCCTTGTTTGCACATGCGCAGTGCGCGAGGTTGGGGGAAATAGGCTCGTAGCTCCGTTTCAACAGCAGGATGCGCTCACGATCACCTCACGAGGGCCGACTGAATTTCAAACATGTTTGACTTTAATCCGACCGTCCGATTCTTGATCGGGAGGTGGTCGTGAGAGGCTAATTGGCCCTCGTTACCCCTGTGTACGACACGGCACAGGACACACAATGAAGCTGAAACTTGGCCCGATCCAGAAAATTCTATAAACCATGTTATTGTTGTGGGTTCAAAGTGACCTAAAAAAAAAACAAGCAAATGTGAACTGAAATGCTGAACTGACCATTTGGAAACCATGTTCTGAGTGTTTTGGAAGTTGACAAAAACTAGCAGTGGAAGGATCTGTGGTTAAAACCTTCATGTTTTAGTCAAATCAGTCCTGTGTTTTCTCTAGAAGGTTTTCCGGCCTGCTTTGTAATTATAGGGAGTCAAGTTAAAGAAGGAGCCATCATTTGTGATATTACTAAGGGAAGGTAGGAAGCTTCTGCACTTGTGGCTCAGGAGAATCCTGTCTAATGATATGTCTGCATTGCAGTGATGATACCAAAGGATTGGTAGGTGCTACTTAATAATGATGTGACTGCAGTGTAGTAAAAATAACAATTTGATGATCTAGAAACTTTACTCATTTTTTTCAGTGTGTACAGTTGTAAAATGCAGCTGGAAAGATTGATGCATCTCAGTTGGCATGAATCTGGTATATGTTAACAAGGCTATTACTCACATTCTGTTATAATTCACACCCATCTCTCTTTTCACACTGTTGTCACTTTTTTTTTTTTTTTTTTACAGCCAACCAGTTTACTGTCATTCCCTTCCTTTTTTCCTCTCTCATACTCCTACCATCTCTTCCCTCTCATTAGGAGACACTGTGACAGCTGAGAAACTCACCATTTTGCATGTTCCATTAATTTTCCATCATTAACCCTAAACTCCCCTCTGAAAACAATCAGTGAATGCAATCGCTGTGTGTGGGCACATAAGATGTGATGTTAGTTTGGTCCATATATTCCTACACAAGTTTTTATTCATGCATATATTTAAATTGGGTTGTTGGATTCATGTGCTAGCTCTGGGTCATATATATCCCTAGTTACCATCTTCCCAGGTAAATACACCCAATGATCTAAAACTATCTTTTTAATTAAGCCATATGCCATAATCGGCTAAACTTTGGCTTTGCAGTTGTGGCTTTTCTTATTTTAGTATTTTTGTATCGCTGTCAGGTCACCCTTGTGAAATAGTTCTAATCTCAGTGGGTATTTTACCTGGTTAAATAAAGGTTTGATAAAACATAAAAATGAATAGAAAATTTATGGAGTCCTGTGTTTTGAAAACATCCCTTTCAAAATAGTATGACCTTAACGGTGATGGGCAGCGGTCCTTTTGTTTCAACATTTGTTAACTGCTCAGCCAGCTCAAACTTCGCCTTGTTGTGGCTCATGCATGTACCGCTGCATCTACTCCTGTGTTCAGACAACACTATTAACATTCTTTGAAAGGCTCCTGGTCTCTCTTTGAAAAAGTACTTGTGGTAATCTAGTTGTAATTCTCCTCCCTGCTATCTTTATCACAGGAAGCCATTATGCTGCTGTGTTTACAGCTGGGCTGTCTTCGCCTCGCTAAGTTGCCTCCTGTTGGAAACCTTAGTTGAGAATTCGGCTATTTCCATACCCATGTCTTATTTTCTTTTCACATTATTTTCACAAAAACAGTGGACTGTTTAACAAGTAATGATATCTTATTTTTAAGCAAAAAATGCACAATTTTAAGATTTCACATGGAAAAGAGGTGCATACTGGTGAGATAAGGCCTTTAATATTTAGACAATTGACTTTTTATTTCCGCTTTATAGTATTCAAAGGATTTACATATATATATATATATATATATATATATATATATATATATATATATATATATATATATATATATATAGTTTTTTTGTTTTTTTACCTTTTTCATAAAACGGTTTACAGCCAGAGAAGCAGCAACTCAGCCTTTTGTTCCATTTTCCAATCTCTTCTCCCATGCTTCTACAATAATTTTGGATGGCAAAAACATATACTGTCT
The DNA here is from genome assembly GCA_037039145.1 of Fundulus diaphanus. Lineage (NCBI taxonomy): Eukaryota > Metazoa > Chordata > Actinopteri > Cyprinodontiformes > Fundulidae > Fundulus > Fundulus diaphanus. The sequence goes on from CM073137.1 coordinate 28,144,557, forward strand.
CTAGTGTGGGGCTTTCATGTTTTTTGCAGCCTTGAATGTTTCATCCGAGGCATCTAGAACTTCAAGTTTACCTATGATGTTTTTCGAGGCCTCATAATGCTCATCAGCTTTAAAGTTGAGAAACTGACTCTTTTTCTATTGCCAATGGACTGAAAATAATTTTAGACTGAACCACACATTGTAGAAGATAATTTCTCTAAGCTAGAAATAATTTCTTCAAAGGGCAATTATCATTTTGTACATTCCTCCTGCACAGGTTTCCAAGTACCCCACTGCTTGGTTTAATGGCCAGAGGTTTAAAGGAGCAATAAATAAGATATTTACAGTAAAATCAACCTAAACCATTCTCATTTTTCTCCCAGGATGGAAGTAACATTCCTTGTAAACAATCGGTCCTCTCTGTCAACGATGTGTTAGTCAAGTTTTTCTCATTAGAGGTGGAGTGCAGAACTACTTTGGTGCAGTGTGTAGCCCGTGTTTACTTCCTGGTTCCTGAGCCAATCGTGTGAGATTTCCCAGGTTTCTCAATACAGAGCGCAACATTTGGTATTTTATTTTGGCAAAACACAACACACAAACATAACATAACAACACATAAACCATTAAGAGAAGCAGACCAAAATAGAAGAGAATACAACATAATTTTAGCCTCGTGAGACCATCCTGATCTCGCGAGCTTTCAAGGTTTCACTCGCAGATCAGTCTGGCTACTCTCCGTTAAAGAAAATTTGGAGCCGTTCACCAAACGAACGTCCAATCAGCGTTGGCTTTGAGGCGGGTTGAGGTGTGACGCAACCAGAAGTGCGACAGTTCAGTCTAAAGAACATGGCGGCTTCAGCCGATGAAACTAGCGTTAGCGTGGCTATCGAGCAAGTTTTATCGGAATTACAGAGTATTTCTTTGCTGAGCTAACGAGCCTTTACCTGCAGCAGCAAGAGTAGCTTGGCTTGTGGTTGTGTTTTCGTCGTCGCTCGTAACAGAGCGACGACGAAGCATGTTGACATGTACGTCATATGCTTCGTTGATCTGATTGGTTTATTTGGCCCGTCTATCACCAACATAGGCCAATCAGCTAACCAGTATTTTCGCCCCTTCCCAAAATTACTTCAACGGAAGGTTTCCAGATGGATATGCGGAGCAAATCTATCTGGCGGCGTCAGGTTAACATAATTTACCTGTCCTGTGGAAGTAGACATTCAGTGGCATTCCACAGCAACAGCGGAACGTTGAGTAAATGGCGGATCTCCGTGAAAGGCTTTGTGTATCGAGTTGTTCCGATTTTAACTACTAACTGTAGTGCTCTCAAAGAGCACATATTTGTTGGAAATATAGGTACCTGCTTCATTGGTAAAACTGAAAAACTCCATGAACACAGGGTCCATGATGTCTTACCATTTCACCCCAACTTTGTTGTTTTTGTCGTGTCACGTCCAATTACTTCATAGCCTCTTTGCCAACCTGTGAATTAAAGTTGATTTTTATCTTATCTACTTATAGTTTACTGCTAGGAAATTTTTTTTAATACTCCAATAAACATAAATGACCAACAGTTGGTCTCTCAGGTATTTTGGTTAGATTTGGGGCTATATTCTGTTATCCCTCCATACACCTGGATTAATCAGCTTGTCCTGATGTGGCCAGTTGACAGTAAGAAACATGTATTAACCTTTACCTGCAGGCTTGACCACTACTTCTTTATGTTAATACAGAAAAACCTATTTCTCATAGGTATGTAGATGTGAACAGAATAAGTATTTGTTGCACTTTTTTGAAAAGGTGGGGGAACTCTGTTTCCACGGACATGCATAGAATAAATGTTTGTATTTCCCTCATGTCACTCTCCCCTTAGGAGGCAGCAGAGCTCTTTGGGCCCCACAAAATTGGAAAGCCCTGCTAACCACCCTTGACCCCTCCACCCCCACCACTTTTCCCCAACCCAGAGACACAGTTCCAGTTTTCTATTAATAACACTATTTATTAATTTTATTAATCTTAGGATGCACTAAAAGTGTGGAGAGGCACATTCCTGGCTTTTACACTTGATTTTTGTTGTTTAAATACTAATAAATATGTAAAAATAAATGAAACCATTACTGTCCCCGTTTCCTAATTTTATCTTGATGAGATGTATTGATTTTTATGCACGAGCAAGAAATGTCCCCACGTTAGATTTCAGAAATCTGGTCACCTTAACAGAACACCATTATTGGGCTGCCTGTGTCCGTGAAGCTAATATTCAAATAGTGTTAGCTTATGTTATCGTGAGATTTACTACATCACTGTTGCAGATACAGGAGCTTTACTGACATTTTTATGCTAATCTCAAACATCAGTGTTATAGCATTAGCTTGTAGCGCAGCTAACATGGCACTGTTCAGCGTTACTTGTCTGTCTTGCGCATTGGGGAAGTTCATCCAATCGACACTTTCTGTTTGTCCTTTCGATAAAGAGGGTCAAATCTGCTTTTCTGGCTTTACTCAACATGTTAGCGGAGTTTATCCTTTCAGCAGCAGATAACTCTTGAGATGAGCAGCTGAGTGTCTCTGTTATTGCAGCACTGGGGTCGGAAGAAGTGTGACAGTTTGGGCAAATGTGAATGGGTCCATTTATATCAATTTTGATGTAAATGAGTATCTTTGTATAATTTGTTTTTTTAGCATCGTTTATATCCAGACATTGATTATTTTGACAACACTAATACAACATAAACATACAAAGTAAAGCTGTCACCTGCCCATAGCTATTTAGGTTATGTGTCAGATAAGCTACTGCCTCTCCTTCAGCAAAAATCTTGCTTGACCTATTTACATTGATAAAAATGCAGCATCCAAAGGGATCTGAGGTGAATTGGAAAGAAGGATGTGGTGGTAAGCGAGACAAACAGAGAGGTGACAGGCTAGAGGTGGCTGAGTCAGAAGAAATGTGAGGAGATAAAAACGAATTTTGGCAAAGTAGACAGAGCGTGGTGAGAGGAAAAAGGGTTGTGAAAGGATGACATATGAGAGTTAGAGAATGAGACCTGTCAGGCGTCTCATTCATTTGATGTTCCTGGATGCTAACACAGCAGGAAATGACTATGGGAAGCTATTGGGAAGTGTGTTGGAGCTCCTAGCTGGTGCTTCCATTTGTTCACACACACACACACACACACACACACACAAGGGCACATTCAATTTCGGCTGTAATGCACTCAATTTAAACAAAGGTATCTCCTGTTTCTCTTTTTTCTACAGGTTCCACTTTCTTGATTCCTTCCACCCAACCGCCCTACTCTTTTAGGCCTGTTTTCATTGTTCCGCATATTTGATATCAGATTACAGAAGATACCTCAGGCGATGTGTTTTTTGCAGTCGAATGAGCTCGCACAGCTTTGCCCATTTTTTTTCTCCACCTTTCTTTGCCACAACAGACGCTTTTGTGTTTGCTAAGAAAGACAAAAAAAACAACCTTTTTTAACTATCTTCAGTTGACAAGCTTTAGATTTACAAATTCTTTGGTAGAAAAACAGATGATCTGAGGTTTGCAACTTCACTCTAGGTTTGATCCTATTTGCGTGTATGTATAAAATAGATCTTTAAATTTACACAAAAACTTTCATTTGGAGCGGTCGGAATAACGTGGCTTTTTAAATCCTAATAGGTTCACCAATAGGAATCTGAAGAAAGTTAGTCAACACATATGTCTCATATTAAGAGGCCCATGATTTTTTATCCAGAAAGCAAACATGAGGGAGGTCCTTTTTGTACTTGTTGAGGTTTTAAACCCACATCCTTTTTCGAATTAGACAATTATTTGTGGTCAAGGAGTGGCTTTTTCTCCATGCTTTCCTCTCCCTGACCTGGTTTCTCGATGCCAGCAGTTTTCCTGTGACATCTACCTTGACACGCTCGAGGGATTCTGTTTCTGGCTTTGCCCCATCTGCTGTGGTTTGGAGCTCTCTCCAGGCCTTATCTAATTAGGTAAACCCGGAGGTGAGGAAGTGAGGCACTTGCCACTCTTCCACTGAAGATTTCTTCATCCTCCTCTCTCTAAAATGTCAGTATTCTCTTTTGTTTCTCTTATTATTGCACAACAGCAAGACTTGACAGCAAGTCATTAAATGTTTGCTCTTCAGCTGGCAACTGTTGTGTAATCATTTACATTTTTAACACAGGTCTTTTTTCTTTTATTAAAGTTGTCCTCATTCTAAATGTCAAGCGCTGCATCTGTTCTTTCCCTTGGACAAAATACAACAGCCATCTGTGAAATGTGCACACTGAGGATTTTTTTATTTATTTTTTGGCATTGTGTGTTTTTCTATTCGTGCATAATCCTGTTCTGAAGATTTACTGTGTAGATCCGTAATGAAGATGCCAGACATGAAGTGTGTCGGGACCCTTGATGTTCAAAAAACACAGTTCAGGCAAGACTTCAAATGTTTCTTGTGCTGTACGTAGATCTGGATTTCGCTTGATCGTATATGCACCAGAATTGTTTCGCTCTCATGGGAGGTTAAAAGTGTAAAAAGCGTGAAGCCTTTAAAAGGTACAGCTTTTCAGGTCTGGTGCACTTATCCACAGAATTCGATCACAGGCCTAATTGTATATGCAAAGGTAAGTGCAGTCCATTACTGCTATAGCCCTGGGAATTACAGGCAAATAGAAATAAATGTAGAAGACAAAATTATAGGGGCAGGTTAGTTTTCTAGTAATTGTTATTTTATCCCAGATTGACAAAAATTAATGACTCCTCAACTTTTTCCACGCCTGCACTTGCCGTTTTGATAACTGGTCCTCAAAGCATGAAAAATTCCTTGTCATTTCTTTGCTCCGTTCTTACAAAGTCTGGATACAAATCATTTTGAGTCAAGTTTGTGAATCACAGGAAAACATCTCAGCATTTATAAGTCTCTTTTATTAATTCTCTGATTAATTTATCTCGTTTCAAGTTTCAGAAACTTGGTCAAAAGAATTTTCATTACTCTAAGTTTCGCCATATTTTTGCTCCTTTTTCCTCAAGCTTAAAAATTTATAGCATAACCATGACAGACTCAGACCAAAGCTGCCTTTTACATCCTTTACTAAGCTCGAGCTGGGTTGCTGATGCCGGGAACTGGTATAAATATTTTGTCATGCCAGAGCAAAGAAATGCAGACCAACATCTTGCTGGGTTAGAACTTAGTTTTAAAGGTCTTGCCTGGAGTAATACTTAGAGTCTTATCAATTTATTTACATTAAGCAGACATGGTCTGAACTTGTTCCTCTGCTGCAGGGCAGTCCTTTTTCCTTGCTTTCTTGTACAAAAAAATTAGTGGCTTCGCAAAAACAGCATTGTAGCTATAATTTGAAACGGTGGAATGTCATAAATCTCCATAACCGTGATAAAAGGAGAAAAGTTACCCACTGGAAACCACTAACACGATCAGGTCTTGCACAGCAGCTGCGAGATAACGTTTGTGTGTGGACATATCCGCACATATTTAAACACATTAGTTCTTAAAGCTGTTTAGAAAATGGTGTTTCCTCTGCATGGTTTCTGGTTTGCAGGAATAAGTTACTTTAATTGCAAGGGCAGGTAATTTACTTTCATTTCCTTTGCACGTTCATCTCATAACCCATGATGCATTGCATGAATTCTAATTGCGACTTTCAGACCAGGATTCTTGCATGTAAACAGCCTCTCACCGAGCAGAAATTGATCAAAATGATGTGAATATAAATGTGTACATTTTAAATTGAATCATATAATCATGGCTTCATTTTAACCTTCCAAAGATTAGGAGGCTGACCAGACAAAATTAACTACACTAGCATACGTAGCATTCTGATTTCTTACACTGCAATGTACAAAGACCAAAGATAGAAACATAATTAAACTTCATATCAACTTGCAACTTCCCATGCTTTTAAATCCCATATTCAGCACATTATTTGTGTATTTAACTATTTATAAGTGGTAATTTTCTACTGGAGACAATACAGTCAGAGATGGGCAGATGAGGAGGTAATGCACTGATAAATTACCAATCACAAGAGGGCGCGGCTCCGTTACTCTTAATTTCTTGGCTCAAGCATCATACATGATCTGCCCTCATCAGCACTGCTAATCCTTTTGAGAGGTCACAGCCGAACAACGAGGTGGGAGAAGGATTTTAAGGATTTCCTAATGACACGTGTGCTAAAAGAAAAGTTAGTAAGTGAGAATGTTTGTGAAACTAAATATTTACCACAGGGGTGTCAAACATACGGCCCGCAGGCCGGTTCCGGCCCGCCGAACAGTTTAGTCCGGCCCGGTGGCTAAATCCATTGTCATTCAAAAAAAAAATACTTTTTTTTTTTTTTTTTTCCCAGTGTCCTGTCTGGCAATGTGGCAATAAGAATTGTTGTCTCAATGCCAAAAAGAGCTCATCAGATTTGACTTTCACAAGTGGAGCAGTACTGCTTTTGCCATAGTGCTCCGCTTGATTTATGAATGTGAATAGTTTTATTATGATTCATGCAGGGAATAGCTCAAATGATATGGACACTACAATGGGAAAGTAGGAGATGAAAGGAAGAAAAAAAGAAAAAGTGAAAGAAAGAGAAGATAAAAGGAAGAGAATGATAAAACAATTATTGAAAAAAACATGTACTTTGTGTAATTGAAAATCTGCAGTTCAGATATTGTCCACGAAGGGCGCTGTGTTTTAATGAGCAGATGGTAGCACTGAGCTTCAGATGTGGAAAATTGATTTTAAATCATTTCTTAATTTTTATCTGTTTGATGTATTTTGTCATGCAGGACAGTGTTTTTAAGTTCCAAAAAATGTGAATAAATGTTTGTCAACATTGTACAATCACTGTGATCAGTTCTTATGCATAACGCACTTAAGTAAATGTTTAACTGAGTAAAAGTATTGTTGAAATTGCACATACTTTTCTTAAAAACGCTGAGGTTATTCATGATATATTGTGTAAAAGTGAAATTAATTTAATATAAAAATCAACAACAAGTCCACTTTTATTAGTTCTATTTAATCTTGCAATGAGTTTACTCGTGTGGCCCTCTTGAGATCAGATTAAGCTATATGCGGCCCCTCAACCAAAATGAGTTTGACACCCCTGGTTTACCATCTCCATGTTGTTTCATGCAACTTTATGAAATCAGTAAAAAAAAGAAGCAGGCCTTAGAGGCTGATAAAGAGGCCTCCTTTTGTTTTACAAGCCAGACAGCTATCACTTAAAATTACATTTAAATTCCTATTTTGAAAGAAAACCTTTTTGGGAAATAATAAACTAAAGCTATTAAATGCGTATAGAACCCGAAATGTGACTTTATTTCATTTTGCTTTCTGGGTGTCTGCTTTCTTAGAATTGTTCAGCTTCCCTTCAATTAACAACGTGAAAGCTACTCGGAGACTTAAATCTTTTCTTTGCACTCATTAAATTAATTGAAGTTGCATGCATCCATTTATAAATGCACTTAGCCCAAACAGACCCGTCTCCTCTGAAGAAAGTGGAAACGGCTCCTACATTAAATCAACTGGCTCTTGTATTTGCTAATGTCTTCAATGAAGCTATTTTCAGTGTTTCTAATGGAATGCAAATGTTTAAAGTGAAAGTTTAAAGTTGGGACCATCAGGCAGTCAGTAAAACCTTGCTCACATGGACCTACTGGTATGTTTTATTTATTACTAAAACACATCCAATCCCATGAGTTGGTTTCACATGTTCCATTTGTGGGAAATAATAAACTGCTTGTCCTTAAAGCAAATAGCTGCCTATATATCAGTCTCAATAATAAAAGGCATAATTTTGTATCAGTCTCAAATCTATCAATAATCAGTCTAGAAAAGTAAGTTCTATGTGTCAGGGAGACGTGTTATTCCATATTTTACAGTTCAATTGGAAACTGAATAATAGTTAATTGAAATAGTCTAAATAAATCTAATTCTAATCTCATTAAACAGTGGTAATAAAAATGTATTCTGGTTTTTTCCAGTCCCTATTGTCTGTTTCCCAGTAGGAACATTTCCAAAACACTCAATAAGATATCTTTCTGACTGTAAGCAGATGACTAGGCCCGAGACGTGTTTTTAAGAAAAGCAAGCGTGCCTTCAGATGAAATTATGGGTCATTTCAAAACCTTAATGGGCTCTAAAGCTGTGGAATAAGATCCTTCAATTTAGGAAACACTTTGACATGTATTCCCAGGTTTCTAAATAAACCATTCATCACAATAGCTTCAGGGTCACAAACACTGCATGTTCTGACAGTCCCTGGCACACAATCTCATGAGTAAACACTTTATATCAGATCAGTTTATGGTCACGATTGGCCAATCCTGTTTAGAGTGACAGGTGTACCTGTGTGAATACATATACATGCAAAAACTCCAATTTCTGGGGGCGTACTTATTGCAACACATTTTTTTTCTGGCTGGAGTTTTGAAAATTAAATTGTAGGCTTAGCACTTCTGCATCCAATCTCTTATTATCTCCTTAAGTTAAAAGTGAGGGTCAAGTGCTATTGACAATGGATGAAATTCCTCTTAATGAGCACTTTGGAGGACTTTTAAATCACTAGAAAACTTCATTTCAGCAAGTTAAAAGCTAAGCCTTATAGTGATGATTATGGGTACAAAGGTCAGTTAGACAATGAGTCTTCATCTGTGATTGACTTAGTATTATCCTTTGCTGTGTGGGTGTTTTTTGCTTGTGTGTGGAAAGCCTCTTTAGTCATTTCATGTGACTCAGCCCTCTCCCATCTGACAGCTTAATATTGAAAAGCATTCATCCTGCAGCAACACAACCTGGGTTAGGCGTTTGTGGATAATTTATTTGTGTGTGTGTGTGTGTGTGTGTGTGCTTTAAACCTGCTTCGTCATGAGGTTTTTGGCTTAGTGCGGATCACAATAAACAACAAATTTCAATAGGTGTCATGCAGAAACCGTCTCTTCCCTGCATAACGCGTGCGTGGGTATGCGTTTGTGGCCTTGTGCGTTTTACTCATGTTTGTTTCCTTGCATGTCACCCTCTTTTTTTTTTTTTACGGAAGAATATAGTGATCTACGTCTGTGTGCACCCTCGTCAGCGTTGGACATGCATACAATAACTGTCAGGAAGCTGATTAGAGAACATCTGAGGAGGCCAAAGTTTCCTTTCAATTTGATATGCAAATAAAATAGTGGCGCTCCTCTGCCCTGGCTGCTTATCATAAGGCTCATAAACGCCAGACCCTGGCTGTAAATGAATTTTAAATTAGTTCTGTGCCATAAAATTCAGAAGAAACCTGGATTTCGTTTGTTGACTGTCGGTGCATGCTTGTAAATCCTCAGATTCCTCAGGGATTTTATTTGCAAAAGAGTTAAATCGACAACGTTGTTAAAACTCTGGAGACGACAAACAAATTAGTCAGTGCATCCCACGGTGGCACGTGGTAGCACATGATTTGCATTATTGTCTGACAAATGTGTTACCCCGGGATTTGGCAAATTGTATAAATGTAGCAGAGTGCCTTAAATATGTCAGTAAGTAAAAAAGATTAAGACTTGTGAACGTTGAAGCTAAACGATGGATCTGAGATAAACATTGCAACACAGGCATGTTTTGGCCTCCATCAGAGCCTGTTTCATACTGTCTGCAGATACATGTGTAACAGTAATAAACCTGGCATCACTTTTAGCGAGATCCCTCTCGTTTTGTTTTCCATCTATTATAGGACTTATGTTTAAAGATTTAATGGTATCTTACCAAAAATAAATGAAATACACTTGAGGCTTTGTCCAGCCTCCTTTAAAAGTTACTTTAAAGTGGGAGAGCTTTCTTTCTTCCTTAGATTACTTTACTTTTTTTGTTAAACCCTATAAATGTGCCAGATTTGCCCTACTTATTTTTATCTGCAGTCTCTGGCAGTTTGATGGTGGGGGTTAGAGAAGACAGAGCAGAGACACAGAAGCACAGAACCACACATTGATCCAGCAATCCTTTCTATGTTATATGGCACTGGCAGGTGATCTGCCTCCCTGGATCACAGTTAACAGAACGTCAGGCGAGGATGTACCTACTATGAAGAAGAAAAAAATGACAGAGAACAAAAAGTTGAAATAACGTCACTAAATTGTATTTATGATTTCTAAACTGACTTTTTCCACTGTTTTCCTTTTTTTTGCATTAGAGAGTAAGACAGCTAATGCATTTCCTAAGACAACAAAAGATTGCTTTTCACAAAACAGTGAAAATCAGAATGTAAAAAGTTGTCTGAATCATAACAAAGACTATGGCTACGTTCAGACTGCAGGCAGCTTCAGCATCTTTGCTCATTAGTCACTTATATCTGATGTGTTTTTTTATGTTTGATCCACACAAATACATTTTGTTTGTTTGTTTATTTTTTGTTTTTGTTTTTTACCCAGGCCAATTCATGTTCCCTGCACCTTTGCTTTTGCATCAAAACTACTCCATCTATCGAATAACTTGTAGTATCTTTTCTGTTATGGTCACTGTTTGCTACATTTATTTGCTAAAACAAAGTGTACACACATGTTATAGTTTTAGAAAGAAAAAAAAATCATCCAGAATCAAACTCAACATGTCAGACCTCAAAGAAAAAACAGAAACCCTAATCAGCCAATAAAAGCCAGATCAGTGCATCTCTAGATGTAACCGATGATTAAAGGAACCAGCAACTCCCAAAACGCTCTAGTTCAAATACCCGTCACACACACACACACAGCACAAACCCAACATGGGCAGGTGCTAAGTTTGATCAAAAATAAACACATGCACCCGCATAGATTTAGACTGCAAATTTTCTCAGAAAGCCAAAGCAGTGGAGAAATCTAAATTAAAAGTAAACTTTGGGAAAGCAGCGGAAGCTTGGCCTTGCTGTTAACGAGAGCATGCTGTTTATGAAGCGCAAGCCTTCAAAAACACATTGGAATGCAAATGAGACAGGGTGTTAATAAGGATTTTATTACATATTCCGTATCTTTAGTTGCAGTCAGAACAGCGGGACTCGCTGGGTGCGAACATATGCATTACTTTGACAATTTACGCATGCAAAATCAGTTCTATGTAACCTCATTAGTCTAATTAATACTCTCTGGGAAGGATGAGGTTACATTTGTGATAACAAGATTTCTTCTGCACTTCATGGACACCTTTTCTCTTTCTGTAACTGACCCTGACTTTTATAACAGAGCCTTCCCCCTGGCTTGTTAGCTTTAGAGGAAAAAATATGGAAAACATGGAGAACAAATATTGACAATAAGCTCCAGGGAGTTTAGTTGAATGGGTGTTTTAGGAGTTTTTTTTTTTTCTTTTTTTCATGAAATGTCTGCAAACTCGCCATAAATATTCAGTGTTTTTATTAGAAAAGCAAACTCAAGTATTTATATGTGAAATTGCAGGGCGAGAAAGATTTTGATGGGAATTCAGAAGCTTAAGTGGTGGAATATGTGGTCGGGCCTGCCTTTAGCCATGTAGATTAGACCTGAATCATTGTCTGCAGCGCCAAACATCAGTATTCAGGAAGCGTCCTAAATACTGTAAAAGACTGTTTTCAAAAGAGGGCAAAGCAGTGTACTTTATCTTGTACTTGAAAAGATATGTCTGACAAAGTTGGTTCAGTCATTGAGGTCTAACCCAGCGTCCCTGCCAGAGGCAGACAGCTCCACTGAAGCATCTCTCCTTTTCCTTCTGTTTCTCTGGATGCAAACATGCTCTCTGACCTTCTCCTTTTTTATTCCATATCTCTTCCTTTCTACCCTTGTTTTTTTTCTATTTGTACTCTCGCCTAGTCTATTTTCTTCCAGTGATTTGGTCACAAGGTGATTATCTATTCTTTTTTTTATCTATCGGTGTTACATTTTGTCCCACCTGGCACTTTTTGCATTTTCACCTCTATACCTTTCTGCATAATCTCACCTTTCTACCCTTGTACTCCTTTCATACCACCTCTTATGCTCTGTCTTCTCTCTCCTTTCCTCCCTTTTCTCCTTCACTCTCGCTCACCAAGGTCCTGGAGGGGGGACAAGAAAAGCATATGTATTCTGTAGCAGGCAGAGTGCGGTTGCAGGAGGGAAAACTGCTGTTTTATGGTTTTATTTATGGATCTGTAGGTTTCTGACACAGCGCACATCACAGACTGGGGCAGAGGGGGGGAAATTAAGAGCACCCTGACGTGAACTGCTGCTAGCACCCCCAGTGGAGCTGCTGACTTGCAAGGAGGCAGACAAGTCCACATAAATACACACGTCTAGTGCAAAGATTTTTGGACCAAATGCACAGCCACAGCAAACAGTGTAGACACGCCCTATCATGCACACACACAAGATGGAAATGCATATCGTATTAATTAATCTAAGCCACCTTATCAGCAAGAAAAACACAAATAATAATGAATTATCCTTCGCAATCACTTACTATTAAAATATAGATCATTTACGCTGCTGTGTGCTTGCAAGCTTGTCGACCGAATGATTGTCACCGCGGTGCCCGCAGAGATGAGTTTTCTTATCTAAAGGTCGACTTAAGCCAGAACAAGGTTTGTCACCTCACCCTTTTAAAACCCGCCGGCATTTAATGGAAGCTGCTATCATCGCACAGCAGATGGTGCTAACACTGCTAGTGCTCATCACGGGCCGTGTCTGTGCCAATAAATGGCCTTAAATGTAAGGAGAATGTCAGGTGGGGAAAGTAAATGAGAACGGCGTTTGAAACCACGGGCTGATATATTGAGATATACAGCTCCATATTTCTTGAATTAGACACAACTGAATGTTTTTTTTATATTAAAATCATACTGATTTCCGTTGGTATGTCAACATAAGTACAAAGAATATAGTTGTATAATTCATTAGTTTTCTGTTTTTGCGGAGGGCCAGCTTTGATTATTGCTTGCCTCGGGCAAAAAAAAAGCCAAATAAATCTATAAATGATTTCTTCATCCTTAGGGTTGCTCTATGATAAAATACAGTCACATGTTCACCCCATTTTAGTCATTTACCCTGCCATTACTGAACAGAGATGTTTTGTTGAAAACCATTTTCTTCTTTCCATTACTCTGCATAACTGTTGATAGCGCTGTGTTCTGAATAACAGCGGGGTCTTCTACCCGACCGAATGAGTTTTGTCTCCATGACAGGCCACATTAAAACGGTACATGTCCAGATATAATGGGAATGTAAACGATTTGTTTCACTTTGTGATCAGATGTTTTCTTGAAGGTGTTTTTGATCCTTTTAGATTTGCCTCCCACACTACTAGATCATCCAATAACACAGCAAAAATGCATCAGAAATATCAAAGGATTTACATTGGCAGTAATACGAGACCCGAGTACCAGAAGAGAAACAAGAATATATTTCAATATACATATTTGTCGGTTTTCCAGGTTTTACGTTCAGTACAATTCCTTTTATTTATATCACAAAAATTTACAACAATTGCCATATAAAGGCACCTGACCAGTATGCCCAGGTCATGTTCAGTTATATAGAATGCAGCTCTGTCCAAATCTGAATAAAATCAATATTCAAATCAAAAACCCTGGCTCACTGGTCCAGAAGCCCCACAGTATGCGTCCACATATAATATATATATATATATATATATATATATATATATATATATATATATAGGAAAGATAAACAGAGTACACTGTTCATGGAGTAATGGGTACAAGGCTAATTTAGTGTTTAAAACACATACTATATAGATATCAATAGGGATTTAAAGGTTTTATTTATTTAATCAAATATGAAATATTTTGTACATAAATAAGATTTTGAAAAATTATTCCTGCCTCTAATTTAATGGTCAGATCCCCAGTCATCAGCACAAAACCAAAGACTTTTGACCACAGTAAAATGATTTTTATAGGTTGGATATTGGCGCGTCACTGATTCGGCTGAGTGTCCGTTGGGTTAGTTCCCGCTGCAGTGGACTGTTGCCCCCTGCAGACAGTCTTCAGCAGCAGGCAGCTGCTCTCTGCCTTCTCTCTCCTCCCACACGGCCCACTGGTTCAATCGGGAGCCAGTGGGTCCTGTTCAAAAAGCCAACAGCTTTTTGAACCAAACACTCGTTGGAGACAAAACATAATAGCTTGTAGTGTGTGTAAAACGCGAGAAAGGCTCACTAAATCTGCGGATCTATATTTAGATTATTAAATATAGCGTTCTTGTCTGCGTAGAGAATGCTGAAGTGTCCTTTTTCTATTTTTTTGTTTCCTTCAGGCGTGGTTTAGAGTTTTTATTTAATAGTAAAACTAGATTTTGGTTTGAGCCGCTTCGTTCACGGTGGTCCTGAATGTTAATGTCGTCTCTCTTCAGTTTAACTTTTCCCTGCACTTCGTCGGAAGAAATCTTCTCATTTCTCCTCATCCCATAGCCAATCAGTGAATAGCGATCTGTTAACGGCACATTTTGGCCCAACTCTGCTCTGATCGTACCTACTCCTGAGCAGGGATGGAAAAAGGTTCACCGGTGCTGAAAAAGCTGTAATCCAAATGCTCGCAAAGCAGGTGGACCCGAGGAGAGCAGGGCCAAGTGGAGTTGGAGGAAAAGGGAAGACATTGGCATTTTTCCATTGCGTTTGTCTCTCTTGTACGTCTACTCGCCCCGCCCCGTCTCTGCTCCACTGTACTTGTTGGTTTCCACAGACCCTGTAAGGCCCAAGGGTTGGTGGCACCTACAGTCAGAAAGGTGCAGGATTTCTTCCAGGACCCAACAAACATCAGAAGAATGTGGCAGGGTATTCAACCTATAATCAAACTATAAGACTGCCCCGCCCTTCTGTGATTTTGATTGGTTGAGAGCAGCTTCAGATTATAACCTTGAATAAAAAGTCTAAACGGAACTTTTTGCGCTCAATTTCCAAATGAAGGAAATCCGTCGCAGCGACAGAGAACTTTAACCCCTGAGTTAGACACTGTCGTTGGACAACATGCAGTAATATATAAATGTTTTAAATCAGGTTGGGTCCGGATTAGGTAGCAGCTGGGTCCGGATCCAGACCGTGGTCCGCTAATCCGTGACCTCTGCCATAAACAATTAATTTACCAAATTAACTGTATAAATGCTGATCCCCCATGATGGATTGGGGAGGCGGGGACAACAATGTCTCCATGTAGAAAAGAGACAAAAAGACAAAGAATAATTGAGCTGGGAGTACTTCATTCAGGAAAGTAAATTCAGCAAGAGTACATGACAAAAAGTTAATGGCAGCAAAAGCTCTACTGATGACTCCATCTAGAAAAGCCTGCTAAACAGAGAAGCATCAATCCAGGAGTGCTTTCTTTGGAATAGAAAAAAAAAACGGGACAACGTCAAGTTTATGGCAGCAAAGCTCCACTGATAATTCCATCCAGGAAAAAGACGCTGGTATACACAGAGACATGAGCCAGAAGACATGTCTTTGTGAAATCAAAACAAAGAGAGTACAGCTGGTTATTGGGAGAAATGGATCCATCCTAAATAGAGACACAGCTACGTATTTAACGAAAGAACTGGATTACTTTCTATTTGATAAAAAAAGAGCGTACAAATGGTTAGTGGCACCGATGACTCCTTCCAAGACAGAGATTCTGCTAAACAAATTTGAAACATAACACGCTTAGCTTGGCTAGGTATACCGTCTGTAAAAAGAAAGAAAAATGAGAAGGCAAGGTTGATGCGGCGATAATTGCAAGAAGTGCTTAAGAGGAGAATATCTGGAGAAAAAAAGCAGAGGAAAGAAAAGTGATCAATGTCCTTTAGCAGCAAAAGCCTAGAGAAGCATAACTACAGAAATAGCTTCAAGAACAACCAAGCCACTCTAACTATAAGCTTTAACAAAAAGGTAAGTTCGATATATTTCTTTCCTACATACAGTTCAGTCCAGCTTTTGTCAGTCATCCTGTTTTTCAGCACTTAAATGCTTATCTGCTCATGTGGTTAAAAAAAAACAAGCATCAGAGGTCCTCAGAGGTGAACGTGTTGTATGCGCCTGCTCCTAGTTTATTCCTTAAACAATCTGCAGCATCGCTAGCAAACAATGCAAATCCAAAAATTTTGCTTTAACTGGCTCACGTATTTAACAAATCTTACCAATTTGGCTGATTTCAGTGTGGTCACGTCTTATAAATCCTCTCATTTGGAGCTCGGAAATGAGTTAACACAAATCATTATTTTATGCTTGCCTTTAGCATATATTCCTGTCAAACAAAAGCGTTGTTCAAAGACATCTAATTTAAAAAGGAAACGGGCGGTTTTTAATTGCTAAAAGTACTAAGAGTGAATTCTTTGCAGTTCACAGTTATTGTAAAAGGAAAAAAAAAAACATCCTCCTGCACATGTGGCAATGCAAAGGGAAAGAAAAAAAGTGTTTATGTTGCCATTTTATTGTATGAACATAAGGAGCAGCTTTGAAAAGTCCTATTTACCTCAACAGTTGCTGTGCATTTCAAAATCGTTTTGCCATCACCTTTAGCAGATCCTCCAAGAGCCTCTTTACAAAACACCATTAGGATTCAAAAATAGAAGCAGCATTCCCCTCTATCTTTCAGAAAAGGCCCAAAGCACCCATAATATCCCCCCCCCCCCCAACCCTGGCCCCCTTTCCCAACACAACTGTCCACCACGGCGCGAGTGTCTGCAGAGTCTCTCCTCTCCTCAGCCACCCTCTCTCCTGGGTAATTTGTTGTGTAAATACGGCCCCACTTACAGCTGACGGGCCCTCTCAGCTGTGGGGCTGGAAATGCAATTACAGGCAGCAAACACCTCCATTGTTATCACTGGGGGGTGGGGGGGGGGGACGCTCATCACGGTCCCCACAGTGGTGATGGGGGGGGGAAGTGTTATCGATCACTATCAGCATTGTGGAGGTGATTGCTAATGAAGCTATTTGAAAGCCTTTAGTGATCTGTAAAGTTAGCACGCACATCTTTGTGTGTGTGTGTGTGTGTGTGTGTGTGTGTGTGTGTGTGTGTGTGGCGGTTTGTTACTGCAAGTGCACACAAACAACAGTTGTTTGCAGGCGTCATATTTGCCATCCTGTTGAGAATTCCTCTCCCTATTGCTGTGCTCTGGCGCCTCTGGTGGTAGTTGTGATAATTACACCTGCCATCACTACCCCCTGTGAGGCTGGTTTTGATATGTGGACTCTTGTCTTGCCTGTAATTCAATCCCATCACCCTACTGTATTCCAGATTTGTGTTAGTTGTATAACAGGGTGCAGCCTTTCAACCTATGTGTTTCACAATATTTTAGGTTTCAGTCCAGCTTTGAGACCAAAAATTACAGGAACGTTCCACATTTGGCTAAAAATGACATGTTCCACTGGGCACCACAATGTTCATGAAAGGAAGTTTGAAGGTAAAAAAAAAAAACTGCTTTAAGAGATTTTATTATTTACATTTAAATGAGAATTGAAGCTGTTCTTTGTTACGCCTACTGTATCCAGGACTTTTGACCCGTCTGAAGAGAGCCACAAACAAGCTCACTCACACGTAACTCCATTTTTCCAGCTCTTTGACAACGTCATGCTGGTAAAAACATGGTGGAAACTCATTACCCTGCCACGAATGAAGTTCAAGCACAGCCTGATGTTATTCTCATACAGCCATGGCAAAGTGATCGTGCCTATGCGCTCACTCGGTTATTAAGTAACCTAACTTCACAAAAGGATTATTATCCTCCTCACTCTGAGTCAAGCTGCTCTAATACCTTGCTTGTTTGGGAGTCTTTGAAGCAGGATGGGATTTTTCTTTGTCCCCGTTTGATGTGCGTGCAGCCGCCTGTGGACAAATGATTTGCTTCATTCCATTCTGCCTTTGTTCCTCTATGTTTAGTTTTGCCTTTATGTGATATTGTTTCAACAACTGCTTCTGCATATTCATGAGACAGCCATTTTCTAATACACTGTATAAAACTCTGTTTACGGTGATCAAACGGTGAAAGGTGTTAGGTTTCATATATATATATGCACTATTATAAGAACTTATTTTTCACAAGTGTGCATTGATACATTGTATATATTAATAGACGTTTTAGGGAAATACTTTTATTAATGAATCCACATTTCATAATTTGTTAAAATATTGGTCGATAACAAATTTTCTTTTTTTATCAGAATCAGATGTGATGACATCTGATGGCATCTTGTATCACAGAAAACGGTGTAACTGTGCAGCAAGAAGCCGATAAACAGCAGAGAAAGTTTAAGGGAAAACAGAAAGACTGGGGCTGTTCAAACAATAGCTGCTTCATGAGGAGTCCAAGAAATCTTTACCTTAAGGTTTTTTCATCCAACCTATGCCCACACCTCATTATGCTGTACGTTAATAAAAGGCAGAGGTTAATTGGACCATTTGACTTTGAAACTGTCTTTATAATTTAATTTAATTGACCATAAATTTCTGTATACGAGCTAGATCTCTTTCTCTTTTAATGTGCCTCAAGACAATATTTGTTGTGAATCGGTGCTACATGCATAAACTGAACTTAATTTAATTGACCTGGAACTGCATTCATATGCGTAAAAAACATCTCTTGCACAGCAATTATGCATTAAATATGTGGCAACATCAACTTCTACAGGTTAAATGGTATAATATAATGATTCCAGTCCTTTCATGGTTTAAAGCTTGAGAAGATCACCTAAAGAAATTAACTCTGATTACATACGGTACATAAATGAAACCAACCCACCCTGTTAACCTGAATTTTTCAATGATTTATACTGTGAACTTCGACTAAACAGCTGCATTAACCTGGTTACTGAGTGTGCATCTTTAAACAAACCCTTTCTTGAAATGCTTTCTGTTTCTATTTCAGCATTCAGGCAATTTTCCCTGAAAATGTTGTCCAAGCCTTTCAGGTCGTGGACTTCTGTTGACGGTGGCCGTGCATTAAACAGATCTAAGTCAGATTTAGTTCTGAAGTCTGGCTACGCTACTCCGAAACTTATTTTTTTCTGGTCAAGCAATTATTTTGTTGAATTTTTGACATCCCCTCAGACGCACAGGGATGCTGAGCAATAGAATCCCTATTCAGAGCTAGACACCTGAAAATGTTGGGTCAAAAGGCATGTCCAGGAGTTTCTCCAAATTAACAGAGTCTAGTTCCACTTGGAGAAAAGTCATCCCAGGCCATGATGCTACCACTGCCGTATTTAATTGTAGGGATGGTGTTCATTTGGCGATGTGCAGAGGTGTGTTTTTTGCGAGACATACCAGTTGTTGTTGTTGTTGTGGTGGTCAAAGGTTCAACCTTAGTTTCATCAGACACATAACACGTTCTGCCAAAAAGGTTCTGGGAGATTTTAGGTCTTTCCCCGCTTTTCTGTGGTGTTTTGTTTTTCGCTTCAACCTGACAAAAACTCTGACAACTGAGTGTTCAAACTAGTAGAAAGCATGAGAAATTAAGACAAAGCAAAGAAAAAGCGGATTTCTTCAAAAATCAAGTATTTAACGGATCCATTATCACCATTTAATGACTTTAATCATTTATTCTTATTTTCTGTAGAGCACTGCTTAAACCTTCACATTACTATATTATTATTTATTAACAAAAAACGTAATAAATGAGCTAATAATTCAGCTAATAATAAACTGCAGTCTATAGCTTGCGGATTTAAAATGTGTGTGAGAGCGTACAGATTGTAATTTATGTGTTTTCAGGACAGCATTGTTGTTTCCATACGGAAAGTGAGCTTTGAAACGGGGAAGAGATAATTGGCAACGCGTAACCCAATCTTCCCTGGACCTTCTGTTCCTGCTGTGGTTTGTGGGAATCAGATATATAGGCTGAATAGTCTGGATATATTGCATAAAAGTCAGTCGGACATCGTCAAGTAGCCATTTTGATCGACTCTAGGACATATGCATGCTTTGTGGTAGGAAAACAGCTGAGTATATGAGACTTTAGATCATTTTAATATGGTGCTCGTGGTAGCATTTTTTAAAGGATATTTTATCTCTTATTCATTTAATATGTATTTATTTATTTAATCCTTGAGTTTTCATGCGTGTAATTTAGAGCCTCCAGAAGGAAAACGAATGAAGCTGCGACTCGTCCAGTTTATGTCCACCTACTTGAAAGGGAAAGGGACGTTTTTCACAAAAACCATGATGCAGCCCTCATGAACCCTTTGAGCAGTAGTGTATATGTGTGAGCTTCATATTTTCCTGAGTTCCTTGAATTAAAAGTCACAAGGCTTCAGTAACCATTTTATGAGGAAACGCTTTTAAAGATGTTTTCAGAACAGCTGAACTGTGCAGTCATTCATTGATTTCCTATTTAACTCGCTATTGATGCTAAGAACATTGTGACAGATAGAGGTGCAGAAATAACAGAGCAGCCCACTGTAAATGTTCTTGGTGAGTTTGCCCTTTTCATATTAGACACGATTCAGCAGCCCCATTCTCAGGGAGCTTGTCACCGCCGCTTGTTCGGAGCTAATGCTGCATAAATAAATGTAACTGGTAATTGAAAAAAAGGCAATTTCATATTTTTGTCTTTTCCGCCTGTTGAAGCAGAGTGATTTATGTTATTTTTCCTTAAGAGACCAATTATTTTGCCTGACTGAATTCTGCACAATTGTCCTGATTTTTACATACATGATGTCCTTCCATGAATTGGCTGTTTGCGTTTATTAAGAGGTTGTTCACATGTTCAATTCATTTCAGTTTATTTATATAGCGCCAATTCACAAAATATATTATCTCAAGGCATTCTACAAAAAAAGAACATTGATTTTATGTGGACAGTTTTAAAGTCTTTTCTTATTTGATCCTTGTTAAACAATGCATTGAGTTTATTATTTATATTGTTAAAAGAGTTTTCTGTGTAAGGAAAGCTAGCCAGTTATCTGTCATACTGAGCATGCATGTAGCAACAATGGAGTGTAGAACTTTGGAAAAACCGCGCCAGCATAGCCTGGCTCTGAGTGAGCAGCCATCTGCTGACACTGACATTGAATGCACCCAAAAACCCATGTGCCCAACTTTAAACGCATGGATTGCTTTTTCTGCATCACTCCAAGACAAGACATTTCTAATTTTAGCAATATCCCAGAAGTGAAAGAAGGAAGCATTAAACATGTTTAATATGGGATATAAAGGACTGGTCAAATATGACCCAATAGTTCTTTGCTTTATTACCAGAGGCATCCGCATGTGTATGCCTTCAAAACATACCAGTAGTCTACCTGATGGATTAATCAAGATTAATTCATAAGTATAGCTGATTGTCATCTACATAGTAGTAGAAAATTTGTCCAATGCTGTCTGATAATTTTACCAAGTGGAAGCATAAATATAGTAAAGAGAATTGGACCAAACACTGAATCCTGTGGTATTCCACAAGTAACCCTGGAGCATCATGATTTATCAGTAGCATGAACAAACTGGAACTTCATCAGGCAAATATGATCTAAACCAGCCTATGCTGGTTTTTGATCCCCTCAGTATGCGTGACCCTTTGTCAGAGAATACTGCGACAGCCTGAATCAAATACAACACTGTGAGCTGACAACATAAGCACAGACAGTTATGTGTTGTTTCAATATGAGGAGAATATCATTAGTGACTTTTACCTGTGATGTTTCGGTGCTATGATGAACTCTGAATCCTGACTCTTGAAAACCGGTCATTGCTGTGCTGGTTCTCACACACTTGATTAGCAACTATTAATTTTTGGAAAAGTCAGAAACATTATATATAGGTATGTAATTTGTAAAGGCATCTTGGTCAAGAGAAGCTGTGGTACACCTTTGACTAAGGATGGTTGAGATATGTAAAATGGGGTTGGTTATCAAAGGAAATAAGTTTGGTTGGGTTTGCTGCCCTCTGGGAAGAGGTTCCGCAGCAGGTCCACCAGGTTCTGCAAAAGCTTTTTCCCCATTGCCATCAGACTGTTGAACTGCTGAACTATAAACTGGACTCTGCACCACATTTCCACATTTGCTCGCATTTTTGCACATACAAATGGTTTAAATACTCCTGTACACTGTGATCG
Organism: Fundulus diaphanus; assembly: GCA_037039145.1. Classification (NCBI taxonomy): domain Eukaryota; kingdom Metazoa; phylum Chordata; class Actinopteri; order Cyprinodontiformes; family Fundulidae; genus Fundulus; species Fundulus diaphanus. The sequence goes on from CM073137.1 coordinate 28,166,511, forward strand.
CACATTGTTCCTTTCTCCTGCATTGTTTACATTTCAATTGCTTACTTTTTAATCACTGCTGCACTTTATACTGTAATTCACAAGCTGTATGCACTCTGTACATACAAAATGACAAATAAAGTTGTCTAAGTCTAAGTTTGGGTCTAACATACAAGCTGAAGTCTTAGATTAATATTTATTGTTGATGACTCAAAATTCTCAACTTCATTAAAACAGTCATTACACAGACCATATTCTGCAGTTGTTTTTAAGGCTGTTTAATTTTATTAAGACTGCCTCAGTGTAGATATTTAATATTGAACCTAAACGACTAAGCACTCTGAAAAGTTAAATCGGGAGAAGTGTCAAATTTCCTCCTGGAAGATTTGTAGCATCCCAGAAAAATCCTCTTATGGGTTTTATTCTATACACTCAATTTTCAGAGCTAAAAAAAGTGAAGAAAAACATTTAACAAGTTTTAAATGTGGTCTCTAGCCTATTAAAACCAACACTAAATCCCAAAGTAGCTAGTGTTATAAAAATTAACCATTAGTAATTGTGTCCTTTGTTAATTTCAGCGGTTTGGAAGAAACCAACAGATTTGACTTTACAGTGTAAACGTATGACACTGTTTGACCACTAGAGGTCAGCAATGAGCTTTATTTTTTGTTGCTGCAATCGAACAGGCACAGCTGAACCAAACGTACCTCACAGGTCTATATTGAGCTTTATGAAGAAAGCACAATATTGAATACTTTAAAGTTACCAACACTGTCTTTAGTTTTAAGATGGCACCAAAAAGCATTTAAAGCTGCAAGTGAGAAATGAAGTTAGACAAAATGGTCTAATCAGCAAAGTTTAAGGCCTAGCAACTGTGTCCAACCTTACATTAAAAGGTTTTTGTTCATCATTAGCTTTGAACTCTTAAAAACAGATTTCTTCAAAGGATTTAAATCCCGATTTCACTTCATGAAATATGTGCAACAACAAGCCTAAATGGCTCTCTCACTAAGGTGGTCGACTTTAGGACTAGAAAAGGGAACAATTCACTGAAGTTTACAAAGTGAGGCTTTGAGTTCCTTTGTCTGATCAGGGACAAACATTCCCAGACTACATTGTGTGAACCAGAGCTGTAACACTCTGCTGCATTATGAATGGCAAAAGTCTGTGCTTTGTAAGAACATTTCACCATGCATGGTTTCACTCAGTAGGTAACTTAATTTCTTTTCTGTCCAGATGACCAGGTCCTACAGTTTGGGAAGCTCGTGAGCACCTCCAACACCTACGAACCCACAGCGCCAGGAAAACCCAGGAAGCCGGTGACTGTGACCACAGACCAGCCTCTCCTTTGGAGCATGGGAATTCTTATCGATGGAAAATAAGAAATTATTCCAGACTGTTCTGTAGGAAAGTAACCACAGTTTCTGCTTAAAAAAAAAAGATAAGCCTGTAAATTGGCTAAGTACTGTATGTGTTTTAAAGGAATGCTGATTTTATGGAGTGGATTTACTAAGAATGTGAAAACTCAAATGGTTAAAATCCATTTGCCTAGTTTGGTTGTAAGCCATTTCCATAAGAGCACATTGAACTAGAGCCCACAACATGTGCCTTGAATATCCTCCCCTTTATCTCCTTTTCAAGAATGAGTAAAATATTTAACCACAGTAAATAAATAGTGCCTATTTTGCCTTTCAATAACTGTACTCACAATAAAATGACGAAGCAAATCATGTGTTTTCAATTGTTTTATTTACACAACAAAATACAAATGTTGAGCACAGAATGTAAAAATGTTGTCCATTTAGTTCGGCACCACACCAGTCCAATATAGACGAGATTTCCTTTGATCCAGTTTTAACCACCACTAAAAGAAAAAAAAGATGTTAGCAATTAATGAATGCTTGAAGCCAAACTGTCATGTATCTATGATAATCCTTTAACTAATATTTTGTCACAAAATTAAGTATTTCTCTGCATTAGAAATATTTTAAATTAAAGCTATAGTTGTTTATCCTGTTCAGAAACACTTATACTGGGTAAAATCGTCCTTCCATTCTGAAAGTAGTCAATACATTATGTTTTCAGAAAAAGGAGGTTTAAAAATAATCGATCTCTGAGGGCCAGTAAAAACTTTAGGTTTGGTCCTGCTCTAAACTCCCTCTGTTCCTCAAGTTCAGGGGCAATCACCTTATCTATTGGTTGTCCCACATGCCAATCATTCTGACACGTTCACGTAACGTCAGTGTTCGTTCCTTATTAGGTTCCACTTGTTGGCTGCGCATGCTCACTTTTAGTGTTTATCTATCCGGTTAGCTTGGCGGTTAGCTTTGGTGTTAGCCGCTCGTTGTAGCTCCGCTGCTCTTTGAACATGGCTGAGAGTCGCAAGAAGCAAAACGCGTTTTTATGAGAAGAGGAAGGCATTAGTAGAAAGAAATAAGGCTAGAGAGGATTTGGGAGATCACTGTGATGCTACAGTTTTATATCTCTGGACTTGTAAGATACTAAAACATTTATATTCCTAAAAAAAAAACTTGCTTATTTGCTATCACTTTGTAAACCAGTTTTAGTTTGTTATTTTAATTAAAACTACTGAATATTGCTGAGGTTTGGTCATGGAAGCAGAGGGACAGCAGGTTTTTGAACGAAACCGTAAACAATGGCAATGTTTTAGCATTTTTCATTTATAAAGTTAGCCATGTAGTTTATGATTAAGACCTACTCAAATATATTTTAAGGCATTTCTTTCCATTTAAAAGAAAGCAAGACAACAAAAAAAGCTATTGACATACATTAAGTAAACCATTAAAACATGTTTAGATATCAAAAGAAAGAAATTGAGATGGTCCTGCTTTTGTATTTTTCTACTTGGATTACTGAGATGCATCAGGACATGTTTAGATATATTCTGACATAATCTTTGCTCAGCCAATGTGTCTGATCTTAAATCCAGTCATCTAAATAACAATTAATGATTCTTTGTAAACACGACTTTACTTACACAATGATGTTATTGATGGGGATATGGATGAGCTTTACAAAGAACCCAATAAAGCCCATGATGGCAAACCCAATCGCTGTTGCCATGGCAATCTTCTGAAATTCTGAAGGACAAAAACCGTCAAGAAACAGACATTACGGTGGAATGAAACTTGTGTTTGTCAAATTGAGACCAACTTAACAGAACAACTTGGCCTCCCCCCCTAAAGCAAAACCTAGGACAAAAAAAATATATAGAAAATGTACCTTTTCGGTCAGGTTTCGTGCACCTCTTCACAAGCCTTATGGAGTCTTTGACGAACTGCCGACTGGGCTCAACAAACTGCATCACCTGATCCATGTTGTTTGGGCTGAGGACAGAAATCAAAAGATGTTTTTTATTTTTTTTATTTTAAATAACTATTTACAAACCATAGGCAGTACTAGAAGCAAGAGGGTACCAAATACAAAGAGAACTATACAGAACACATAAAAAGGTTATAAATCAAATTCTTCACATAAGACTTTATGCTTTATAGCTTTAGATTTAGTGCAGTTTTAAAGAGTCCAAAAAGCAGCTCAGATAGGCCCTAAAGGTCAGACTTTTACTTTGCTGTCATGGATGTGAAATTTAGCCAACATAAGCAAATTAATGGCATTTTATAAACAGATGTTTTACCACTAAAAACATCAAAGCAACGACGTTTAATATCCAGCGTAACAAGGACATTTAATTTGCCGTTAAATAAAATATTACGGTCACAAACAAAAGGTTTCACTTATAGCGCATTCCCAGAAAAGGTGGGTAAATGTTCCCCTTTCAAGATGACAAAAGGAACAACGCGGATTGAGATTTGGGAAATCTTTTAGCCAGTACTACAGAAATCACAGTCACCACCACAGCTGACGTTGCCTTCAGCGCTTCGGTTTATTGCTTCGTACGTAAACTCGCTTCTTACTTTTAGCCCAGCAGACACGACTCTGATGAACAAAGTCATAAAACTCGCGGCTCTTTTAAACTAACGACGTGATATAAATTCATTTGACGGTTCATTACTTACGCCTTGTATTGTTGTCCGACAAGCTAACGTCGACGCCGCGTTGTGTTATAAAGTTAGAATCATACGACCAAAAACGCCCCAAACCTCTCAAACCATTTGAGTTTGTTAGGCTCTTAATGAACAAAATCCACTAAAGTTAGTAAGATAGCCGCTAATTTACCTGTTTCCGTCCCGTTCTTTCCCAGAACACAGAAGAGTAGTGGTGGCCACGTAGCTTTGACACAGCTAGAAGAAAAAAAGCCTTGAGCTGACGTAGACTTAAACGGCGCAAACGTGTGACGTCAGTCTTTTTTTTTTTTTTTTTTGTACCAATTTCTTTCTACATTGCCACCTGCAGGTTAGGAGGTTTCCTACAACACAAATGCGCAGGAAACGCAGTAGTAGTTATTATGATTCTCACTTTTATTAAAAAATAAAGTGATAGAAATATACTTAAGGCTTCAAACTGCATGTTGAATTATGTTTTAACTTATTTCCTGTTCACAAGCCAATTCTAGCTGTAGTATACGGATACTTTTTTTTGTTTCTTCAGTATAGACAAATGAATTAGAGCTTCTTACTGAAATAAGGTATCTCTGTAGCAAGCAGCAGATAGCACCACATGTATTAGACTGAGAGTCTTATTACTATGGCAACACAGCCGTGACATATGATGTGTAGTTTATTTTAACAAACAGTCATGCATCTATTGTGAAACACAGCCTATACACAACTTTCTCAATAATAGTAACGGTAATGTGCTCTCTGGGCCTACAGTTCAAGAGTCTTAATAATGTCGGTGTCGACCTGATGATTTAAAAGTATTGATGACTGCTTTACCTATAGGTGCACATGTTTTACACTGATCTAGATTCATTTAATTTGGGCTCTTACTAACTTATATTTTCTTCATCGTGTACTTTCCCTGTTTAGATTTACGATTCAGTCCTGCAAAATTTGCTAAATCCAATAATCTATTTTATTGCAACCTTGTGTTCTTTGCTGTCTGTAAATTCCTTACCAGGAACTTCCCCCAGCTACTTTTTTTAACCGTTTTGCCACAAACCCTGGTGGTATTTTTATTTCTAAGTTACTTTCATTTAGTGTTTTGTTATGACGGCATCTTGCTTCATTTGCTCTTGCAGATTTTAAAAACTGTTGATTGCTACTGAGGTCTTTTATAACAATGCATGTGTAAGTAGCTATATAGCTATTAGAGCTCTTTTGTTAGGAACAACATCCCTATCAAATCTCCTAGGTTCAACATTTCGCTAAGGCCTTTTTAAGAGAGGACAGATTTGCATATTGGGACATGTTTTAGAAATGCAAATTATTCCACATTTTCCTCCAGTTCAACTGCTTAAAAAAGGCTGTTAATAAGTCAAATCTTGATTTTATTTAGACTTAGACTTAGACTTTCTTTATTGTCATTTTGTATACACAGAGTGCATACAGAACGAAATTTCGTTTTCACACAGCTCAGAAAGATTGCAGTAACTCTACAGGATACCTTGCGGTGAATTACAGTACAGGATAAAGTGCAGTGATAAATCACAGTCACTTACAGGATAAGTTTCAATTGACTTCCGGATAAAGTGCAGCAGTGAACAGTAGGCAGTTGAAATGTAAACAATGTAAAACAAATGTAAACAAATATGCAGTAAGGTGCAGCAGTGTATTTGTAGGTATGTCTAAAAAAAAAAGGAAAATTCAACACCTAAGACAATTTTTTCCAAATATACTGCTCAAAAAAAAGAAGGAACACTTGGAGTTACATTGTGTTGTTAAGTGTTCCTTTTATTTTTTTTGAGCAAAATATTTGACCATTTTTTCTCTCTTTTTTTTGTCAAACTGTTTGGTTTTTACAGTCTTGTTCTGCTACTTTTACAAAACTAAAGTGAAACTGAAATAAACCTTTGACAATATACAGTTCTTTAAAAAGTTGTAAAATGTAACGAACAGAGCCTAAAAATTTAGAAAAAAATCTTTCCTGCTAAAGGATATACATATAATGACCTTTGCTTTTCAGAAGATCAGTAATGCAGCTCTTGATATAGTTGTCAAATATCTGCTTAAATAGAAGTATTTTTTTGTATTTTTTCCTGGTTTGTAACATTTATGTATATCAGCACTGTTGCAAAAAAAACCCCAAAAAAACAAAACACTTCTTCAATACTCTTAACGCCTCTCTTGTTCCTTATATAACGTTCTTTCTAATACTGCCTCATGTGATTTAGATTAAGATTATAGGTTTTTTGTTCTAGTATTTTAACTTAAGTTTTTTTTCTATGGTTTTCTTAGATCAACAGGAATCAGCAGCAGGATTGCAGTGCTACTTTTTAGACATTAAAATAAATAACCACAAAGTCACAAATATATATTGCTTTGCTACTGCTTAAGAGAGTAAAAGCCTCAGATCTCCAATTAACTGTGTCCAGTTGTGTTAAAGGTATTCATGGTATTTCACGTGGAGCAGTCAGCTTAAAAACAAATCTGCACAAAAATACAGGTGACAAACAAGCACGACTCCCAAACTTGTTGGTTTAAAACGTTTATTATATACAAGATGTCATGCTGTTATACAGCATGGTTCACATCACTGTCAAAGGTCAGCATGCTGGCATTTTAGAGCTTTGTTGTGTTGCAACCCATTATCTCAGTTCAGCCATTACACAGATGTTATTTACCTTCACACATTTAAGAGAAAAAAAGCACTCGAAACTGCAGAATGTGTGACTCGAGCAGATGCAACAAACAGCTCAATAGTAATAATAATAATACAAATAAAATAAAAACATTTACAGGGATCTGATTTTTACTGATCAATAAATGTACAGGAAGATTTGAAAAAGGAAAAAGGTTCAAACAAAGCAAGATTTTCAACGTGTCCTTTCTCCTCTCAGAGCTCCTTTATGCAATCTGTCCTCTATGTGCTCTGACGCCTTAGAATTCAGACTATTTTTTGTAAATATCTAATGGGAAATTATTAGCATCGGCAACATCTTTAAGTAACAGTTCACATTTTAGAGTCTCTTTCCTCTTATCACCAGACCATAGTTCGGTGTGTCCTCTTTTTTGAACATTTCAACACTTGTAAAAAACTGTAAATATAAACGACAGAGTAAATAGCCGCCCTGGAACAGCATTTTTCAGTCTGTTCAAACTTTGTTGTAACATAGTTAGGATAATTACTAATATAACACAGAAGGCTGTACTATATTAAAGCCTGATAATGAATTTGCTAAATTAAAAGCGATGCACAGATTGTATGAATGACATTAGCAGCTGGGTCCATATTCAACTAAAGCAAAACATGCTGGTTAACTTATTGTCATGGCAAAGCTCCATTTTAGTACGAGATATACACAACAAATCAATACTGTCAACAACCACGTATTTTGAATGCTTAAAAAGCTTTTACATTGGAATAAGAGTAATTCAGTAAATTAATTCAACGCATCATCTGTGCTGTATAAAATCAAGCAGACCTTGCAGAAACAGTCTCCATTGCTTTACACTTAACTTCACTCACTACAGCCACCATTTTCACAAAAGTAACGGATCTATAAAAGTGCATAACAGTGCTTTAGAAATGTGGAGCGTGTAGCACACAGTTCGCCTGCTGCTCTTCATTGCCAGGTGATGCCAAGCATGTTACAGCTCACCTCCCACAGCCTCTGGGCCAAGTCATCATCAGCAGCGGTCCTTGAGCAGCGTGCAGGCGCACAGTCACTAAACTCCAACAGTGGCAGAAAGCGGACATTAGATCCTGCTTGGTTCTTTCAGGCATTGTTAAATTAAAAGTTAAACATTTGTAACGTCTTGCTGAATAAATAGGCGCGATCCCTCATTGATTTAAAGTCGTGACGCTTGTCGGCTGAGAGCTACCTGAAATAGCTTCCACTCTGGCTCTCCAGGCCTGGTTCCACAGCGCAAAAGATGGTGGTTTGTGCTCCCTCCACTGTTGTCTTGGTAAAAATCCTGAAGATCTTCACTGCTACTTGTATGCACTGGTGCTGGTGCCGCCACAGGTCCGACTGGACCACCCCGGGGTGCAGAGAAAAGACACTGACGCCAGTTCCTGCGGGGGAAACAAAGCTAACACATTCACTCAGAGTTTCAAAAGCAGTCACACACACTTTGAACTTCTTCACATTTTGTCACATTAAAACTGCAAACACTTTGCATTTTAGTGGAATTCTGTCTTAGAACAACACAAAGCATTGAGCTCAGTTGTGAAGTGACAGGAAAAGAGTATATGATTTTTTTAGAATGTTTAAAAAAAACTAAAAAGTGTGCTTTCAGATATAAAAACTAAAATGTCTGCCCATTCTTCCTTGCAAAATAGAATTTACATAAATGTACAAGCCCTGTGTGGAGTGTCAATGAGACCTACGTCAAAAACAGAAAGACTTGCAAAGAATATACAAAAAAAACAAAGCGAATCCAGAATGCGTTCATATTTTAACAAATAGCAGCAGTGATTGCTGTTTGGCCTAGGGTTTAAATGCACGTCTAGGATTCCTGTGTGTTCGTTTGTAGCTTGGAAAATTCTTTCTCACCTTGTAGTCTCTTGGCAAGAGAACGTGCAAACAGGACATTAGCCAGCTTGCTTTGCCCATAAGCCTTCATAGCATCATAACTCCTTTCACTGTTAATGTCGTCAAGTCGAATCCCAGTCCAAGTGTGGGCCACCGATGACACGACGATAATGCGTGCTGGAGTTGAACGTTTGATGAGGTCGAGCAGCAAGTAGGTCAAGAGGACGTGACCTTAGGCAAAGTAAGGAAACGCATGGCATTAGGTGACCTTCCTTGATACATTCATTCAGTGTAGATCAAAACCACCCAAAGGTCTGAGAATGCCTCCACAGTAGGTTGAGTTATTGCAAGTATTTCTACTTGCTGTAGATTTTTCAACCAGTCTGTGTATTAAGCCAGAGAGTTTACATATTCAGTGGGAATGCCATCAGATTATGTCTCTACCGTTGTTCTGAATGTCTTGTTTCGCTCTTTACCGAAATGCTGCCATTATGTGCAGGTTAACCACACTCTATATACAGAATCCTCTTTTTAAGCGCTCGCTACGGCTTGTGTCTATGGTATGTGTGAGTCTGGGTGTCCATATGTGTGTGGGCACACGTGTCTGAGCACAGACTGTTCACACAGTGTTTGTGACAAAAATAAGGCACACAAAAATAAACATCATCTGGTAGTAAGAGACGGCCCGATGCGGACAAACACAGTGACAGCCTGAAAAATAAGCAGCTCCAGAATATTTTCAGGCTGATGTGTTTGTCAGTTGGGTTGCTATCAAGACTGGATCCCTCCTCTCACTTTCCAGTCCTGTCTAACTATTCCTGAAATACAGAAATTTGGAAACTAATAAACCTCAATCAACCATGAACATTTTCTGTATTTTTTTTTTTTTAGTGTCTTAAAACTACAGCATTCAGCTTACATCAAACAGAACACTGCAGCAGGACTCACCCAAATGATTAACTCCCAGCTGCATTTCAAAGCCATCCACTGTCTTGGAATAAGGACACATCATGATGCCTGCATTGTTTATCAGGATGTTCACTTGCTTCTCTTCTGGAAAACATTGGTAATGTATATGTTATTACAGTGGAAACCAGATATTTACATTACATTTAATTTTAAAACAATTTTTCACTGTCTGTCATTAAATCTCATACATATTTCCTCTTTTATGTCAGTTGGGATTACCAAAATTTTTCAGGAAGGAGAGGACTCTGTGTCCCAGAGATTAATGCATTTTTTGTGTGAAACGTTGCATTCAACCAAGGAATCTCATTATCCACAATGAAACTATGGCTGAAAGGCTACTCTATAAGAAAGAAGCCTTTACTTCATCGACAATTGCTCTTATTACAAAGACAAAGATGATCATTTTTGGAGGTGTGTCTTTTGGTCCAATAAAATTAGAATTAAAGTGTTTGGAGACTATGCCTGTCGTTACATCTGGAGGATAAAGAGGGAAGTTCTGAAGCCTACGAACAGTAACTGTGATGCACATGGATGGCAGCATCATGTTGTGGTGCTGTCTTGCTGCAGGAGGGACTGGTGCTCTTCCCAAAACAGATGGCATCATGCGAAAATCACGTTATGTGGAAACACTGAAGCAACAACTCAATAAGCCAGGATACTAAAGTCTAAAACATTCTGGAAACTGCCCCAAGATTTCTCACAGTGGGGAAACCAGAGAGGCAGGCCGGAAGGGTATGACACCCAGATACGATGATTTCATTCTTGTTCTCATTAATTGTCAGACAGATCTGAGTTAACCAGTCTTTCACATCTCAAATACACTCGAACTGAGCTACAGTGGTGCAGAGACATCCAGATAGAAGGGAAATAAATATGGTTGTTTTCAGCATAACAATCAAAGGAAATATTGTACTTCCTGAATTTTAATCCCAAAGGAAAGATATAGACTGACCCTTGATGTCAACCAGAACAAATAGTGGTTCAAGAAGAGGGTTATCCATCCATGGATGGTCACCAACTGAAGTAACAGCAGTAATAATCTTTGCAGTCTAATATCTTCTCTTAAAGCTGTTTCCGAGAAAAAAAAAAAATCTACTCATGAGTTCATTTTGATCACGTTTTTACTGCTACCAGCCAACCTTTGTAAATAAGTTGAGCAAAAGCCCTGATGGACTTTTTATCAGACAGATCCAGTTTCCTGATGACAATGTTCTCATTTCCCGTGTCCTCCAAAATGTCAGCCCGAGCCTCCTCAGCCCTCTCCACGTCTCTGCAAGCCATAATGATGCGGGCACCTGAAAAAACAAGGGCCAGGAACATGATGATGAAGAGACATAGATGTGTTCTCCTATTTCATGCCTCTTTGGTCCCCGTTGTTCAGCTCAGGAATCTTGGCAGCAGTAAATGAGCCCAGACAACACGCTTACCTCATTCTGAAGTCTAATCTTATATTCTTTGGTCTCCATTTGGTCAAAGCTTTTATCTTCAAACTACACCTTAGGAAAAACCTTTTTCACAGCAGCCACATTGGGTTTTTTTTTTCTTTAAGTGGGACATTAAAGCTAAGAGTCAACACAAACAAATTTGCAAGTTCAAAAGAGCAACGGTTTTACGCATTTACAGGCAAGGGAAGCTGCCAACATCAAACAAGTGATGAAGACTTTGTGATGAAATCTTTGTGCACGTTTGATCATTTTCTAATGATTTCTAAGCCCATTCAAAAGCTCATTTAGCTCCACTGCTCCACGGCCCGTGAACACAGGACCATCTCAGCTGTGTCATTCGCTTTGCTTCCGACACAAATTACGAGGCTTTCTCCTTAATGAGCTCAGAAATGGGTTTTGAGGACAACAAGCTCGTTCTTCCTCCCTCCCACGCACAAATTCGGATGCCTGGCCATTAAAACTAATATATATAGGGGCACAAGAGCCCCCACACTGCACCACAAAAACCCTCTAACCAAAAAAAAAAAGAAAAATCCAACAACACACATTTCAGATAACTGTTCCACACTGCAATTAAGGAAGTGGCGAGCCATTAATCAGTTGGAATGTAGCATCTGTGTCCCATTAATGTGTCTTTGTTCGTGATCGGCTGCTCCCACATGGGAACGCTCAATTGTTCTCCTGTTTTCAAAGTAGTGAGTGAATCTCTTTAAATACAATCGATGGGATTATCAAAAAGTGATAAGGTCATCAATCAATGTAGATTTGGATTTATTAATAGGCAATCACGGCTCTCATTTGAGGAAGCTAGCCTGCAGACCACTTTGTCATCATGCTGAACGGACTGAATCGCCGGCGTTCTAACCAGGACGTAGAAAAATGGCGTGATTTCCCTCGGTACCTTAGGTTGCAGCTGCCCCAAGGTATCGCTCCGTGTAATGAATCTGAGCAAATCTAATCATGTTGTCATCCTGTCATTACATAATCCCATTTACTGACAGATGAAGCCATCTTCTGACAGGGAATTCTCCAAAAGCAAAGCGAGAAGAAAAAGAGGAGGTCATTATTCTTTCATCTCTTTTATTCCACTGTTGTTTTCTCTCGCGGTGCTCTGCATTCATTTGGTTTTTCAACAGCAAAAATACACACGTATATGTTTTTTGGGGTTTTTTTCCCCACTGGTCTCTACATCATGAAATAAAAGGAAAATGATTCCCACTTGCCCTTTCATTTACAGAATGAAGCTGTGCACTCTCAAATGCATGGTGGTAATTTTCAAAAAGCAGCAGGGGCATACTTCACGCTGCGCCTTAGGCGAACAAACAGATTTAATCATCTATGCAGAACCAGTTTTCATATTACATTGGGTCTGCATGTGTGTGTGTGTGTGTGTGTGTGTGTGTGTGTGTGTGTGTGTGTGTGTGTGTGTGTGTGTGTGTGTGTGTGTGTGTGTGTGTGTGTGTGTGTTGTGTGTGTGGCTGCTCCCACCAAACTCTCTCTTTTGTTGCCTGTCTGGCTCAGGAGGCTTGCAGACCCTCACAATGCTCCCTCTGTCTCCCTGACGCCTCATCTGACTTGCATCACTGCCATCTGTCTTTTAACATGATTGCTTACATGTCCAGAGAAGTGGCAGTTTTATTTCCCGCATAAGTTGCCTTTGACGTGTAAGCCTTTGAGGAATGCTGAGTTTATAAACCCTGCAGAGGGTCTAGTATAACGTCTACAACGAAGTTAAACCAAGACAGATTAAGTGTGATTAACATTTGAGATTAGCACCAATCACCGAGCAGCGAAAAGCGCTTAAATCCTGGAGGCGGGGTGGAATGTTGCATGGATGTCATGAAAGTGTAAAAGTTAAAAACAATAAAAAAAAAAGAGAGATATAGAACCAAAGTCAATGGATACGACTGGACCGTACCTCTTCTTGCTAGATCCCTGGCTGTTTCCTTGCCAATGCCAGTGTTGGCTCCGGTGATGATCACTGTTTTCCCATCTAACCTCTCCTCAGATGACCAGTGGTTACAGCATGCACTCCTGGGGAAATTCAGAAAGGCAGCACATAGCATTTATCTAGGTTCCCCTCTCAATTAGCTCTTGTCTATTTGAACACATAAGCAAATTAATTCAACACACCAGAAAAATCCCAGGGGAGCTACCTGTACTGGTGCGCAACTTGCATTTATGTAAAAGCCCGTGTGTTAAAGATTGGATCCATATTAACCTATTATTTAACTATCTAATAATATTAATATTAAGAACATTTCTGGTGGCAGCCTAATCTTCTTACAAACTATTTTCTTACAAGTTCCTGTAATCATCTGATCTGGCTGCTTAACATTTTTCCCTAGCAGAATTTGTTTCCCTCCTACCTGCAGTTCATTTTTCCTCCAGAGTAACGGATTTCCAGTTCAGTGTCGGTGGACGACTTCAGCTATAACCAAACAGGCGTCCCCTTCGGTCTCAACCACACAGTTCAGCACTGGCTTTCAGGTTGTCATCTCCACAAAGCCTGCTGCCTGCACTTCGCCTTTCCGGGCTGGGCCAATCAGAAGCGAGCTGACGCATGATTGATTCACAAGTTAAAGCCTGAGAACAGACGGCTTTCCTGTTGGCTCCTGCCTGGCTGCCTGGTTATGGACTGAGAATCACACCAAACCTCATGCATCATGCTTTCACATGAAATAATTGGCCACAATTCAGTATGTTATAAATGCTCCATCTTAGGAAAATGAAGCTTTAGAGAAGCTCTGATCATACAAGCTTTGATCTAAGAAATCGTGTGATTCAGGGTTAGTTAGATCTAGAGCCGTGCCAGTCTGCAGTGCTGGGCATAGACCCAAAGAATTTGCTTCGTTTGCAAAACAACATAAAAAGAAGACAATAAACCAATGTCACCGGAGCCCAAATAATGAAGGGGAGACGCCAAAGATTCACAAAAAACGATGAAAGAATAAACGTTTCCAAAGATCAAACGGTAACACTTTATTTGAAGGGGTCTACATAAGACTGACATTACACTGTCATAAACATGACATAACACCTGTTATGAACATAAATGACTCTTTATGAATGTTTATGACTGTTGTCATTAATTGTCATTCGGTAAATTATGACAGTGTTAAAGCAAAGTTGACATTGTTTAAAATGTCTTTGTTATGACAAGCCCTTAATTTAACAAAACCCCAAGACCTTAAATTAACCTAATCCCAAATCAAGCCCTAAATTTAACCTTGTCTCTGTTAATGTCAAGTCGTCATAACAAAGACATTTTAAACAATGTCAACTTTGCTTTAATAGTGTCATAATTTACCGAATGACAATTAATGACAACAGTCATAAACATTCATAAAGAGTCATTTATGTTCATAACAGGTGTTATGTCATGTTTATGACAGTCTTATGTAGACCCCTTCAAATAAAGTGTAACCGATCAAACGAACAACGAAAGCTGACAATATATTTGCTTGACAGTGTCCCTAAAAATTTAGAAGCTTAGATCAGCAAATAATTTGAAACTTAAAAATAATCGGATGCTTTTGACAAAAGAGTTATCTAAACATTGATCGTTGCCTTATGTACAATACATTATACAGTATAATCATTGCTTGAAATATCAAGTTTTCTGCAGGCGACCATTTCCATTTCTACTGCAGACAAATCACCTATCACATCTGGTCGTCCTCCTCTGCTTTTCACCACAGAGGAGGTGATGGTGGTGCTAAGGAGGATACGTCCAGGGAAAGCAGTGGGCCCAGATAGTGTGGCCAAGGCCCCTGAAAATGTGTTCAGCCCGGCAGTCTTTTTAAAATGACTCTTTCTCCATGCAAATTCCCAGTCAGTGGAAGGCATCTTGTCTCGTACCGGTGACCAACAGAGACCGGTCCTTCACCGAACGAGGGTAGGGCTTGAGTATGCTTCAGTGTAGACCTTCTTTAATTTGCTTATCAGAAGCGTATTGGAGTAGAGGATGCTGTCCTCTACAAGCTGCATTGGGCTTACACCTACCTGGATGAGCAGAGTACCTGTTAGAATATTGTTCTTTGACTTCAAGAGCACATTTAACATAATGCAGCGTCCTCCTCAGGAGAAACTGTTGATCTAATGAGAAAGAAATACAGGCCTGAAAGTGACATTTTCTTTTTGCTAAATAGCTGAAAATGTGACTATAAAGAACAAGGTTCTTTAAACACCACTGTTTTGAATACTATGGGAAAATAACTGGAGGAAAAGAGATAACATTAATTAAACATCTGGATGAATTATTAATTATTATTAATAATTCAATGTACTATTGGTGGAACTATATAAGGAACTATTGGTGGACTTTTGAAGATAGAAGATTTTCCATATTCATGTCTCCATACTAGGCCAGGACATTTAAGGGATACAGACCTACAAATACCTGGGGGTCCTGATTGATTACTTTATATTCACACAAGTATTACTGTGAATGAAGACTCAAGCTCCAACCTGTGGCACTATCATGTTACATTGAGGGTTTTTCCTGACAGATTTTTTAGTTGTTGTTTATGGACAGGAGATGGAGCGCAGACCAGCTGCGAACTCGGTAAGTAACCTCAGAGAACGACACAGACGTGTTTAATTTCTATTTTCGATGACTTTGTCAGCCAATGCGCATTAAACATAATCAAAAAAATTAGAACAGAAAAACATTTGGACCGCGTTCCAAACAAAATGCTCTGTTAATGAAAGTTTTTAAATAAAACTAAACTAGTAGTAAAATAAGTCAAAGGTCCAGGGAGACAACAGAGAGGTAAAACAGCATGAAGTGTGCACGTCGCCACAGACAATAACCACAAGCGCACGAGAACAGTAGATTTTATTGTATCCCATCCGATAAGCCATCATTATGTCATTCAATAAAATGTCATTTCATCTCATCCTATCTCCACTTTTATGTGTTTTGTCCTTTTAAAGTTCAAACTTTTACAATGATTTTATTATAGGTCAATTTCTCTTGTCACGCAGACATTGTGAGCGACATGCAAAGTTGCCGAAGGAGCTTAAACATCTTGTGCACAAAACGAAAAGGGCATCTCCAAAGCCCGTCTGAACTCTTCTGCACAGCAAGCAGCCAGATTATTTATCTCCAGCGGATGCCCAGCAGGTGGCAGCTCACAGCCCACAGCTTCAAAGCCGCACCATCATCCTCACCTGCCCTGCAGCTGTCCGCTCTGGCGCAGTCCCTGAAAAAAAACAGGAAGAACGAGGTAAATAAATGGAAGAATGTGAATTATTAACTTTTGTGGACACAGTTTCTTGTTTTTTTTTTTTGCTTATTTTTTACTTTGGTCTTTCAAAAATCTTTCTGGTCTTGTCCTGCCCATCTCAGACAGAGTCAATGCTTTACGAAGAAAAAGACATGAAGGACTTTCATAGTTTTGGTCATACATTATTCTGTCAGTAACATATAGATATGTAAGTGATATAGATAGCTATATAGTTTATAGCTGGCATAATAAAACCCAGCATTATTTATTTTGGAAAATGCTAGCAACAAAACTGGCTTTTTGTTTTGAATTTTATTTTTTATTTTTGGATGGATTTTTATTTTGTCTCACTGACTTGTAGAATCCACCGGTGAGCATCTCACTGTCTGGAGTAACGACGCAGTAGATGGTGCTGGAGGCGCCCTCTGCTGGGGTCTTGATCAAGAAACTGAACATCTTCGCTAGGTCCACAAGAGGGCGCCTAATGTGCCTTGTAATGTCAGTGTTCACCATGCCAGGATCCACGGAGAAAGCCATCACACCTTGTGCTGGGGAGAGGAAACAGGGAAGACCTTAGATGCAGAGACAGGTTCTTCCAACGCTACTACCGTTTAGATTTTAAGTTGTTATAAATGTAAATCCTTCATAACAGTCAAAATGCCTCAGTAGGTTTTACCGCTCTACATTATAGAAAAGGCAATTAGATTAGATAGAACTTTATTGATCTCACAGTGGAGAGATTTACTTGTGACATCGGCTCTTATAGGCAACAGAAGGTGCACAAAGGAGGAAAAGGTGCATGAAGCATCCAGTTATATACTGGATGTGGAAAAAAATAAAGAAAGAAAGAAGAAGAGATTTAAGGTGACTAATATACATTCAAGTGGTGGCAGGTAAAAACAGTACGGTTTCTGGTTTGTTAAATAAGTAAATAAAATAAGTGAGATAAATGAAAATAGGTGAAGGCTCTTATAGTACAGGAGATGCAATGTAATGTAAAATCTGCAACAAAAAGATCAACTTTTTACTTCTAGAAACACTGGTAAAACTAGGCGTGACATGCAGAAAACAGTTTTACATGAAAAACCTTGCTTAGAGCAGTTGTGGCTGAGGCATGGGACTCGCACTGGCAGCAGATGCAGACCTTTTATTTTTCCATGCACAAGGAGTCAAAGACAACTGTCAGTCTCTATGGATCTGCCTCACACACACACACACACACACACCCTACCCTCAGTCCTTTTGGCCAGCTCTCGGGTAAACAGCACATTAGCGAGCTTGCTCTGAGCATAGGCCTTGACAGGATGGTAATCTTTATCCCCGTTCAGGTCATCAAACTGGATCTTGCCCATGGCGTGAACTGTGGACGACACGTTGATGACCCGGGACGGGGCCGAGTGCTTGAGCAAGTCCAGCAGCAGGAAAGTCAAGAAGAAATGACCTGAGGAGGAAGAAACAGAGGGAGCATAAAGCAATACACAAAGTGACAGGGATGAGGGGTTTCATGTTTCCTCTACTCAACCACAGTTAAACATTTGTTTCTTAAGCACAATAACAAACGCATAAAACTTTTTTTTTATTCCCTACCTAAGTGATTGACTCCCAACTGCATCTCATATCCATCCACCGTCCTTGCGTAAGGACAGATAGCCACGCCTGCGTTGTTGATTAGGTAGTTAATGGTCTTCTCAGCTGAAAAAACGAATATTGTTGATGGCGCTGCGTTTTGGAGAACGTTTCCAACATTATCCTTTATATATGGTGTCTGTGTTTCACGCACTGTTGTAGATAGTCTCAGCAAACAGGCAGATGGATTTGGTGTCAGCCAGATCGAGCTGCCTGACAACCACCTTGGCTCCATTCACCTCCCTCATGATGTCAGACGCAGCCTGCTCTCCTTTCGCCATGTCTCGGCACGCCAAAACCACTCGGGCACCTACCAAAGACAGATTAGTCCTTCTGGACCACGATGGGATTCTTGCCTGTACACGCAAGCTTGAATCTGAACATGGTTGTGTTTTTGTTTTTGTTGACATAAAAACGAACAGTTTACAGCCAGCGTGGCTACTGTTAATTCAGTTTAATATCCCATTAAGGCTAATTTAATCCACCTTTTAGGATTTAAATACTTTCCTACAGAATATTCAGAGACTGAGCAACAAAAACAAAAGAAAGTAAAAAAAAAAAACATTATCTGAAGATGTCTAGCCGTGTCGGCTTGCCTCTAGCAGCCAGGTCTTTAGCAGTTTCTTTGCCTATTCCGGAGTTTGCCCCCGTTACTATGGCCGTCTTGCCCTCCAGACGCACGTCTGACGACCACTTGGGACTGAACATAGACCTGAGACCACAGAAATCCCATTTAAAAATTCCTTTAAGATGAGATAAAACATGGTGTCATGAGTTTTGCTCCAAGCACTTACACACTAAATGTTTAAGTGTGTTTCTTACCTGATAGTTTGCATCTTTTTTTGTAGGTTTGGGGGAGTAAAAAACAGGCAAAGTCCTTCTTAAAAGTGAGTCCGTGTCAGGATTCAGGTCCAGTGATCTTGCAGAAAGAGAGTCAGAGAACTGAGAAAGAGGATGGGTCTACACCCTTACTGGGACGTCTCAGTTTAGTATAAATGTCCTTCTGTTTAGATTCAGTCAGTGTAACTGATGAATTAAAGCTGAATCTGTTATTGGGTATCGGATGAGGAGCCACATGACAAGCAACACTGAACAGTAGTTCAAGGAAATCAACTGAAAGACATGTTTTAACTGAATTCTGTTATGCTACATCTAATCAATTATAGTACCAGCAAAATGAATATTGGATCGCTTTTGTGATGGGATGTGGCTCCATATTTAAGTGTTGATATATTTCCTAAAGTTTGAGAATAACTTTTAGTCAAGAGAATGCAGCAAAAATGATGTATTGTCCAGGCGACGGTCCAAGGTGTTTCAAACGGATTCAGATCCTGTTTTCAGATTTCATCCGAAGCAATCATTGGTATCTATTAGGTCGTCATGTGAGGTGAGACTTAACATAAAAATGTAAGCAGTAACCAGAGACTGCACAAGCTTTAGCTGTCAAGGTCTTCTGCAAGGGAGCAAGTGACATTCAAAACCTGTTTTCACAGGTGAGACCACTGTAATTTCAGCATTTTATTAGTGTGGACTTTCTGGTGCTTTCCACAACTCTAAACCTATCACCTGTATTGAATATGTTAGGTAGGCTCCTATCCCATCTGCCGATTGGGTTGACACCAACAGCTCATTCAGTTTTGAGGAGTGTAAGATTACGAGGGCTCAGTCCAGAACATTAGCCAAGAGTGGGATTCCCCCTCCTGGGTGCACTCTTCAATATGTTTAAGATATTTGAAGGGAAAAGGTTCTGTAACGCTTAGTGGAGTCCACAGTGGTGCTGCAAAGTCTATCACATGAACTCTTTCACATTTTGTCACAAATCTCAAACTTCAATGGATCTTCTTTGGATTTTGTCGTATAGACAGGCAAGGCAAAGCACGTTTATTTATAAAGCACTTTTCAGTAACAAGACGATCCAGAGAGATAGACACAAAGTAGTGCAGAACTTTGAAGGGGAAGGAAAATAGTACATGGCCTTTCAAACATTTTAGAATAATAAACAGACTTAATTTATATAATGCTTTTCTAGTCCTCACTATTGTGCACACATTCGTATTCACTGATTGTGCCCTGCACAGGGACACATGAATATAACCATGATATTCAATTTTATTTGTCATTCCAACATACATTCCAGTGAAATGTGTCCTCTGCGTTTAACCCATCCCTCAGGGAGCAGTGGGCTGCCACTGTGCGGCGCCCCCGGGGAGCGTTCTACGGGTATTGTTCACGGACCCAGACTGGCAATCTGTGGGATTCAAACCGGGGCACTTGTGCACTCAAGCACTCTGCTCTAACCACTAGCCCACCAATCAATGTGACAGGAGAAAGCTGGAGTCATAACATCAACTTTCGGACTGCAAGATGACCACTCCTCTGAGCCACAGTCGAGCCTTTTTTTTTTTTTTACTGACGGGAACTCAAAAAGCGTGGCGTGGCCTTTTTTTTTTTGCCAGCTTCACTCTTATCCTTCTAAAGTCCGGTGTCTTCAGATGTAGGCTAATTTTAAAGTAGCAGAATGTAAATAGAGTCTGTCTCTGTGCCGTTTAATCTCAGGATAGATAGCTGTTCGGTGAAGGCCTCAGAGGTTTGTTGGAGAATTTAGTGGGAAAACAGCATCATGAAGACATAAGAACGAAGCAGAAAGGTCAGGCATAACGTTTTTGTAAATATGGGGAGCTGATGCGAATTTCTCAATTTTACCTGTGGCTAAAGGCAAAACAGTTAAGGTGGACATCTTTTTTTTTTTTAGGATCCACTTCTGAGACATAATATATATTGTTATCATGTCCTTATCTGAATATGACGTGTTATCGATAATTGTGCAATACTTACTGTTTTTTCCCTATTTTTATTTTAGCCTGTTTGAAATTGATTTTGCTTTAGAACTAACTTTAGATCAGATTAGCTTGTTTTTTCACTGCTGACTGAGTGTGTAACTCTGTCGATGTATTTTTGCCACCATCATGGCCGAACCCTCCCATTGTGGGACAATACATTTTTTTTAATCATATCTTATGACTGTTTACCTACTAAATAACTCAGAAACAACATATCAGTTTCTAGGAACCTTTGAGCTGCTGTCAAGGTCGCCTTGGAAAGTTATTTAACCTGAAACGAGCACTAGGGGGTAGGTTAAAGCAACTACGTTTAATAGTCTTCTCACTCATTCAAAGCTGGGGGGAAAAAAAGAGCCTTTTGACTGTAAAGACAAGCTCAGGGCTGGCCGGCCCAACCATTTCTCATGTAAACCATGTGAAAGCTAGTCATAACTTCCTGTTTTTCTCCAACGACCATCTAAATAAGCAGAGATGAGATGCACACTCACACACAAACACACACGCATTTATAAACATACCCCTGCTGACCCAAACCAGGCCCAAATGAGCTTTGCCAGCTCCTCTCATGTGGTCTCCCTTTGACGCTAGCTGGTCTGACTGCTCGAGCAGTTTCTCCTCACAGCTGCTCGCCATCCCCTGGCTTGATGAAAGGCCGTCTGTCTGTCAGCGCCGGGACAAACACAAAGGGACCTTGCCACATATATAATTAGCCTTGCTTCATAGGGATTATAGATCATCAGGAGGAGGACTCTTTCATTGTAATTTGTCCATCCCAAAATAGGAAAGTTGACAGAGAGAGCCCACAGAATGCAGGATGGCTGCCAGCTATGACAAAAAGAGACTTCAATGCCGCCAATATTTAATTTTGAAACATATTTAATTTGAATCAAAATAGTCTTTTCATGTATCCATTGCATCGGCGTTGATATGTACAGGATTGGACAAAAGCTGCGGACAGACGGTAGAGATTGTGACTGGTCGGTGTAGCGAGCCCAAGCGAGACGACAGCAAAGCCTGGTGATGTTTTCTTCAACGCACGTCCTTCAGTCTCTTCCAGCACACAAAAAAAGACTCGCTCAGATCAAATGCGACATGCCTTGCACATCCTGTAGGATTTAGAGAAAAATAGTAGCTGATGTTTTTGTTGGCCGGTGACAGGATCCCGGTTGAGATGCACTTTTTTGCATCTAGCTTGATCTTTATCGCGAGGATGTTGTGAAAATGTGAGACGTCGTTCCCACTTTTGCTTCCGGTGTGAATGTCGTGTTTATCAGCAGGGAGAGTGGGACAGAAGATGGCGGAACATCAGAAGCTGCTTTCACAAAGGATTCAAAGGGCTTCGTTTCCTCTATACGCCAGGAGCTCAAAATTATTCATACCCTGACAGATTTAGGTTTAAAAAGGTATTTTCATTCAGTCGAGAATTTTGTTTCTGATTTGAAGTGAAACAGACATCTCTCAGAAGTTAATAAATCGATGTAAAAGGAGCATCAGTTTCAGAATACTTTTTTTTGCACTTATTTGCATTTTATTTAAAAAAGGCACATCAAAAATTATTTATTTTTTCAATAATCAATGGAAAAACCTGTATTGACATTACAGCAGTGAAACGCCAGCGTTTTCTGTGTTTCCACTGTTTTTTTCATTGATTTTTCTTTAATGATGAGCGAACGGCCTACTGGCCATCACCCTAATCTATCGCTCCATATACAGATTCTGTATCATTTTCAAGTCAGAACCCGAAAATGTTAAATATAACTTGACATCAGAAGAAACATTTGAACCTAAATCTGCCAATAATTTTGAGCTTAACTCTATGCCAAAATAATACAAATAAAAACAGAAACCATGACTGTGTGGACATTAAAGCAAAAAGATTTCAGTACAGTTGTGGCCACATTGGTCCTAAAAGGGCCCAAAAACATTTGGGAACCAGGCAGATAACACAAAAGACCTTCGGTAAACAAACACACTGCGAACCGCACATTAATTAGGAAATCGTCTTCTGACGTAATATCTGGCACACAAATATGAAAAACTGAAAGCAAGGTTCACTGTCAACTGTTAGCATTACAAACTCTTATTTCCAAATAGTTTGAAACAATGACCAAAACATTTTGATGTCGCTCGGCTGGTTGTTTCGTGACAAACACCAGCACATCCTTTTTAATGTAAAGAGAAACGTAAAAGACTTCCCAGTCTGTGTAGGTGTTAAATTATAAAACCATAAAGGTGTTACAGTGTAGGGTCATATTATTAAATATTGAAAGGTTTTGTAGTATTCTTTAAATAAAGAACCAGGTGTTTGACAGGAATCTTATCATAACAAGAGCCAAAATAGTATTAAGGAGATAAAAGCTTGAAGAACTGGCCTCTTTCGGGGGCCACTAACCTCTAAGTCCATGATAGTTTGCATTTTGCCCGCTCTCAGTTGCACAAAACCATCAAACTCATCCCTGCCAAAAAAATCAAATAGACGAAAACCTCATACTTCTTTAACAAATAGGTAATGCTTCTTTGGAATATATACAATCATCTATCACTTCTGAAATTTTTGGGACAAAAAAAAAAGACATTAAGAATTTACCCATTAAAAAAAATCTTAAAACATTTTGATTTTCTTCATTAAAATTTGCAAAATGAAACAAACCAGTAATAAAATAGCTTATCAAATGCATAGCATTTTTCTCTAAGATATGAATTGCACATTTGGTGCAATAAGGAGACAATAAACAAAGTCTCTGTACAGCTTAAACAAGCTTCATACCAGAACTTGATGTGTTTTCATATTGTAAAAAATAGCTTCTGCAAGCTTCACTCAGTGAAATGCTTAAAATTCATCATCATCATCATCATCATCATCTTTGTACGGACTCTGTGTTCTGCCAGCTTCTAGTGTGGCTAAAAGAGTAAAGTTTCAACCATAAAAAAAAACAAAACATTGAAAATAATTTCCACATGGTGGATGTTTTGCTATGTGAGGAAAGTCTTAAATCATCCAGCTGTCAAATTCAGGCAGGAGCCTACAGACATAAGTGTGGAGGATGAAAAGTGAGGAATTAGATATGTATTAACTATTAGTGTCAAGATCCAACTGAAATTTCCATGCAATGAAAAAAAAAAAAAAAAAGAGAGCGTGTTTTTTCCAGCATGAACTCAGTTGCCCAGAAAATTACCCAGCATTGCCTGGAGAGAGAAAAAAAAAGTTTCCACCTAAGAAGATCTGGGAATAAAATGAGAAATTAAACATGTATGAAAAGTCAACTGAAGGAAAAAAAATCATTTTCTTTCTTTCTTCTTATTTTAAGAGTAAACCAATTCATTTATTTTGATGGCTATTAAAGCTGAGGAGATGATTGCTGTTTTGACAGGGGCTAGTCGCCCTTCACTTTCCTAGTATCATTTCTTGAACCGGCAGCGTCTGTTCTCGCAAGGTGCTGTGGGAAATGGAGTCCCCTCGAGACCTCGGGCAGCTTTGGAAAAAGGGGGCCGTCTCACTGGCTTCCTCCTGCACGGGGCTCCCGAAGGCGCCGTCCGACCCGTCCTCGTCGCTGCTCTGAGACGTCTGGCTGACGTAGACGACGATGACGTCACCGGTGACGTTCATCACCTGACCGCTGGAGATGAAGGTGGTGTTGTGGCTGCCCGAAACAAGACCTGAAGAGGGGAGAGATGACAGCGAGGAGCAGTCAAAAAAACAAAACAATTTCATTTCAAGTGCTGGGAAAAGAAAGACTTTTATGGTGTTATGTAAGATTGTGTGCTTTCTCCACGACACGAGCCGATAGATTTAGAAGCAAAGCGAAGAAATGGACCGTGCGCCGGCTGATCCTCCGTGACTAAGACTATGGGCCCTCGTGGTACCGTGGGTTTAATGACAATGCAAGACGGCCACAGAAAGGCCACGGCTACAGATCGCTGTGTCATTTCCTTCCAGCCACTCTGCAGAGCCCAGAATGTCTCTGCATGACAAAATCCAGACAAGGACACCAGTAATTTAAGAAAAGTTTAGGGATTTATTGAAAAGGCGAAATGCTGCTGCCATTTAGGTCAATCCAAAGACAGAAGTTCTGCTATGGGTATAACAACCAGTTGTCTAACAAAAGGTGCACATATATAGTTTATATAAGCAAAGTATGTCAATCAATAGATAATGGAGCATTTTTGCTTCTTAAATCACATTTCACCACACCGAGGCCCCGCTTCCCATTTTACCCTGCCTCTCGTCTGACTCTCCAGCCGACCCTCTGTGACTCACAGGTCGCGTCTCATCTGTTCCGAACCACACACGCAGAATCCGAGCAAATATCAGGAAACGCAGTTTATTTGCCGCCTTTACACCCACATACGATACTCTTAAAAGAGCACCTAGGCCTATACAAGTTAAGACGGCAAACACCGTCACTCCCTTATTTAGAGAGAACGCTTCAGTGTTCCCGGAATACCAGTCTGAGAAAAATGTGTCAACCACAGCTTTCAAAACAAAGCCCAGTGGAATCTCAATGGCTTCTTATGATTTACCCTTTCCTAATCCTGCTTGTTCTTTTTTGTTTTTTTGTTCCTTCTGGATTATCAACAAGTGCAGCAGTTATGTTTTATCACTATAACTTTAAGCTGTAACAAAAAAAAAAAAATCACTGTAAACTAATCCTTTCTTGGCATCTTTCTGTTCGTTATGCGGCTAATAGCTATCTCAGGTGTCCAGGTAAAACCGCTGCCTCCTCCTTAACCTCTGAATAGCATGCGCGGGAAGCGGTATTCAATCAGATGTCATTACTGCATGATGGGAACTCATTTCAGGTCAGCGAGCGTGTCATTAAAATACCAAGCCATCAGTGAGAGTCAGAGATGGTGTTTGTGTGTGTTGGGAGGGTAAAGTTATAAAAGTATTACTCAAGCTGTGCACATCTTGCTCCAATTAAAGCTGTGGTCACTTTGCGCAACCCTATGGAACTCTGGGTAAACAGGAGCTTTTGTCCTGCGGATGCACACAGACACACACATGCAGACAGACAGGCTGAGCAGTGTTTGCTTCAGTGTGGTTCTGGTGGTTCTCAAACGCATCAGACACACACCTTTTTTCCTGCTGCCTGTGTGGTCCCGCACAACTCAAGAGTCCAACTACCAGCGCTGGCTTTAATATAACATGGTTCTTGGAAATAGCCAGACCGCTTATTGTTATTCTGACATCAAACTGCTGCTTTAAGCTCGCTGTTCAACGCTCAGCTACAACGCTCCAGTCTGAGAAGAGCAGTGTACTTCACAGTTACTGCTTTTCTCTCCAAACGCCACCGTTACGCGCTGGAGCCTCGTTGCTGTATTTGAATAAGTGTCCCTCAATGTGTTAGCGGCACATGCATGTCAATAAGAAACCATCCCAGGTTTAGATACTTTGCATTTTTTTCGTGTCATTCCTTTACGCTGGTGTCCCCCATTAATAGTAACACAGGCTTTTTGCAAGTTTTGGTGAATTACAGTGAAGACTTTAAAATAACCTGTTTAAGACCATTGTTGATTTAAATTTAGGAATTTGTCATCTGCAATGTTTTTTGTTGTTGTTTTTACCCTATAGAGCAGTTTTATAATGGTTACATGAATTGGGGTACCAGCCAATGGGTGAAATCCCTGCTGTTCTGCCAAAAAAAAAAAAAAAACAACTTTTTTATCCCCTCAATAAACTAAAAAAAGCAAGTTTTATCAGATACTATTTTTCAAGTGATGCAGAAGGGGCTGAATGTCCAGAAACAGGTTCCTTCCAGCAGGGCTGCATGCTGCACTGCATGAGCCGTGTAGTTTTGTCACAATGTAATAACACCAGAACTAAAACCCTATCATCCTAAGGAATGCTGCACATGGGTTGTTTAAACAAACAGTTTAAAGAAGTGGTGACTTAAGACAAAAATCCCTATTGTATTTAAGACTTTTAAAGTCTTAGAATGCAAATTAACAGATACAAGAGTTTCTGAAACCCAGCGGAAACCCTTTGAAAAAAATATCATACTCTAGTATGACCCAATTACTGCCTAGAAAAGCACAGCCTGAATTAGCAAAGCACAACTATAGCCCCACATGAACCAGAATAAACCAATTATTAATGTAATCATTATTTCGTCAAATAAGAACTTAAGAAAACTGAATATATAAAAAATAAAAACTTTCTGAAATTGGAAAATAGGATAATGCAGTTTTATTGAAAGTTATAGAATAAGGATATTCAGTGTGAATGTGGTAGCTATGTTAATATATTCACCTGGTTACCAGTAATTTTTTTTAAGTTAAATGTGGAGCGACACAATATATAAAACCAAAATCTACGTTCGCTTGGTTGGACATTAGAGCGTCAGACATTTACAAGCTGTATATGGACACGTTGGATGGACTGAACCTAATGAACAGACCTGAGGTATACGTGTGATAGGTGAGATACTAAAGCTCACAGTGTCAGGAAAAATTTATTAATACCAATACCATTATAGCAATTTTCAGCACCACGAGTATCAGTAGTAAATATTTTCCTGATGTTGTACAGGCCTGATTAGGTGTATCGCACAATTATGTATTTTATAATATGTTTAAATCAAAACTAGTTTATTTTACATTTAACACAATCCTTCAGTCAAAGACCCTTCCATAAGAATATTCTCCCCTGTGTCCCGTACCTGAGGTAAGAGTTGGCTCCGCCAGCTCACTGTGGAGGCTCTCCGGCGAGCACTCCAGCTCCGTCTCCTCCAAAGAGAGCTCGTTCTCTCTGCTATCCCCGCAGAAAGCTCCCTGGCCGCGCTCCGACCTGGAGGCCTCCTGGGGCTTGTCCAGGTACAGTTCTCCAGCGGACGTGGACATCATCACGGCACTGACCAGGGTCATGGCGGAGGCTGCGTTGTTTTCACTCGAGTCAGATTCTGTGCTTGCCAGTCTGTATAATTCCTCCTGTTTCACCAGCGACTTGTCGGACAGAGCTGACCTGGACTGTGGCGCCACCTGGGCCTGGGACAAGGGCAGGCAGAGCTCAGGGAGGGGATTGGACGGAAGAAGCAGAGGGGAGGTGTGGATGAGAAGAGGACAGACTGAGCCAAGGGATCTAACGCATGTCTCACTCATGGATGAGCCCATCTTTTCCTGACCCGCCCTTTCCTCTGCTATCCGATTGTCAATTTTGTCCCCTTTCCCATTTTCCTCTCCATCCCTTTTGCCATCGAGGCCTCCGCACGAGCATGTTCCTGGTGTCCCGGGAATAACAGCCTGGCTGCAGTCCTCATTCTCCCCTACTTCAAGTGGCTCGCGAACGAAAGCGACACACACGCAGGAGCCTGCCAAAAGTGGAGAGGCGTTAACGACCTCCTCTTCTGACAGCTCCTCGGGCTCCCCAGATCCTTGGCTCTCAGTCTCTGTCAAGATTTTCTCCTGGACCCCTTCTTTTTCTGCCGTTCCCTCTGCGAAAGGCAGGGAGATCCTGACGCAGGGAACAGAGGCCGGGAAGGTGCATTGGGGGTCAATGTCAGGGCTGTGGGAAGCTTGGCAGATGAGCTTAGTCATCTCGCACGGCGCACATTTGGAGCCTGCCACCTCTGGTATTCCTCCCCCTGCAGCTCCGCTGCGGTAAAGAGGGGCCAAAGTGTCCTAGAACGACAATAACAAGAAACACTGATAGATGCAACTAAACTCGAGTCTGCTGCTTCACAATCGGGCGTGACCAAACCTTGTGTGCGACAAGCACAAGCTTCAACGTATTTTATTGCAGTTTTATGGGACCAAACAACATAAAGTAGCACATAATTGGAACATGGAAGGAAAGTATTACATGGATCTATATGCACTTTCATTACCCCGATACTCGTAAGTAAAATGCAGTGCAAACGATGGCATTCAGAGATCACATAACTAAATAGACTGTCCGCCGTTCGCCTGGAAAGCCGCAAAAAGCCGCTCTGGTGCGATGAGACCAAAACTGCTAAACCTGGCCAGTGGTGGAAATCTGTTCATGCATTGAAACGGACCGGTAAAGACCCAGGCACATATTCCTCTGGGAAGCTGTGGCAAAACTTTAAAATGAATGGTGACAGAAGCTCTGCAACCACACAGACTGAGCTTCAGCTAGTCTGCAGAAGAGAATTAGCCCACAATGCTAATCTCTAGCTATGCACAGCTGGCGGCGACATACACACCAAACGACTTATGCAGCTGTAGCTGCAGCCAACGCCGCTCCTCCAAAGTATTTACTCAGGGAGGGGTGAAGACAGACGTGTGCCACACTTTTCAAATTTTTTTAACTTGAAAACCGTGCTTTATTTCCTTCCACTTCACTATTATGTTTAACACGTAAAATCTCTGTAAAATACACAAAAGTTTTTGGTTTCATCTTAAGAAAACATAAGAAAGTTAGCTAGTTACCTGCTGTATCCGGCTCCTCTTCAGATTCTGCACACAGGATCGAAGATTAACTAAAACATATAGCACAACATCCAGTGTTACTGGCCAAAAATGCTGAGGGGAAATGCGCTCGTGTTGGTCACTACATTCAGAAATCCGGAAACAATGCGTTCACCACTGAGGAAAGACTGAAGCACAACTCAGGAGGAAAAAGGTTGAAGTGGTAAAAGATGAACTGGAACTCACCAGAAAGTAATTTCAGTTTGTCCTTGTAGCAGAAAAGCAACAGAATGAGGAGACACAGAACAGTAATCACTGACAGCAATGCAACTACAAACCAGGAGGGTGCTGGACCTGCAACAACACATGCATAGAAGCTTGTTTTAGTGGTCTGCATCTTATTATTTAGCGCACTTAAAAACACTCCAAAACACAAACAGTCATGTTACTTTGAAGATTTGAACCTCAGAGTTGCAATAATATTTTGCCGCTATATTTGTTCATTATAAACCAAGAAAACTGCTTAGCGACAGCCTGCAGGGGTCATCTTACCTAAGACAGGCGGTCCACACTCTGCATCAGCCTGAGCGCTGCCTGGTTGGGTCTCACTCATGCCCTCAGCTTTACAGCTAGGAAAAAAAATAGGAAAAAAAGTCAAAAATTAAAATATCTCTTCGAATTTCACTTAAATATATTTTAAACCTACTAAACATACATTAGGATATCAAGATCTGTTCAAATATGCAGAATATATTTGACATAATAATTGTAGAGTTGTGTAAATATACAATAAAGTACATTCAGTGTAATTACA
Source organism: Fundulus diaphanus (assembly GCA_037039145.1). Classification (NCBI taxonomy): domain Eukaryota; kingdom Metazoa; phylum Chordata; class Actinopteri; order Cyprinodontiformes; family Fundulidae; genus Fundulus; species Fundulus diaphanus. The sequence continues at coordinate 28,196,339 of CM073137.1, forward strand.
AAAGTTTTTTTTTTTTTCTAAGAGATCTGTCGACCTGAGTACCATAGTGTGCTTTTGTTATTAAATCTGCTACATATTATTAAATATGCAAATAGTTTTGAATATGTGAAAGCTGTTTTTTTTTTTTTTTTCATTAGGCGAACAAAGAGAAAAACAAATTTTAAGCTTCATCTGGAGCATTCGGACCCGGAGAGAAGGTAGAATCACAAGAAGAAATACAAAACTCATCTCCGAGACGGATCTGGACAGAACCTGACGAACGTGTTTCTTATAGCTAATGATAAAGAGAGCCACACAAGAGTATTTAACCTCCAGCATATTACGGTATTCCAGGCTGTTTTTCCTTACTTGGTCCACTCTTTGCATGGCTCCTGGCCTTCCTCAGCAGAGTAAAACCCCTTCCTGCATTCAATGCAGATCTTCCTTCCATTTTTGGAAGCTGGTAAAAAAAAAAACATTTACTATCATATATTAGTGATGCACAGCCATCCGTGATAGTTGGACATGCATGGATGGGTTTTCTGTTAGACTGTCTCACCAGGGTCTTCCTCAAGTCCGTGACCGGGCCTGCAGGTGGGTATCACCTCACAGTATTCGCAGTTGATGAGAGAACACTGGAAACCTGGCTGGCACTGACACGGCTCCTCTCTCGTCAAGTCTACAACCATCTCAGTTCTACTCATGAATTTCTTACCTAGACGCCAAAGAAGTGAGCTGGTTAATAAAGACCTGGTTTTTTTTTTGGGTTTTTTTACTTTTTTTTTGGTGCAGATACTGACCCGTATCGCAGTACTTCTTTTTGATACAGTTTGTGTCTCCCGTCCAGCCGGGCTGATACGTATCATTGCTGCAGTTAAAACATACGGTTTCCCGGTCAGCTCTGCAGTGAGAAAGCACACGCTGACCTAAAGAAATCAGAGGGACAGAGAGAGATGAAACCGCATGCATGCGATCAGAGTAGCCGCTTTAAACCTGCAAAAGGAGAAAAGGAGAGGATCTGCATACAATCCACAAATTCAGAGCCTCTTTTCTCTTTTTATGTAGTAGCTACTTGTGCCATTAGAATCCTACTACAATCTGACTGGCTGTGAGCACACGTGTCGGCGCTATTTTCAGCCGAAATGTATGCTTTTAAACATCCTTCCGCTTTTGAAATGGCTATGCACAAGAAAAAGGCATCTTTACTTCCTGCTGATTCCATTGAGACAACCAGATGCACGGTGTCCTTAAACTTCTTGCGTTTTACTTCCATCTGCATGTGAGAGTGTGTGTGTGTGTGTGTCCATGCGCTCAGTGTTACCTGGTGGACACTTTTTGCAGCACGTGGAGCCGTTTAAGTAGTAGTTCTCTTTGCACTGGGCTGATTTGGAGAGTGCACCCTAAAAGAAAATGAGATTGGGTTAGTGGATTTGTACAGGGAGCAATAGGCTAGTCCAGTGGTTTTTAATCCTGCTCCTCAGGACACGCTGTCCTACATGTTTTAGATGCGTCTCTGCTCCAGCACTCCTAAATCAAATGATTGCATTAACCTCCTCGGCACCCATCTAGAGCTGCAGAGGCCTCTTCATCCCCACTTTATTTAAGGCGGGTATGTGGAGGCAGGGACACACCTAAAACCAGGAAAGTTGTTGAGGTTTGTCCTGAGGACCAGGATTGAAAAACACTGTGTTAGTAAACCTATATCGGTCTACAATTTTTAACATTTTCCATAATTCAGTTCACCTTTTACGTGTAAAGACATTGGATGAAGATGGTGGAACTATTTCCAAGGCATGCTTAGGAATTCTTTTTTTCAACCACTTTCTCAGAAACACCTGACCAGAGCGGCATCAAACCCCTAAAGCAGCCAATGAGGCTCTAATTAGCCGGTGCTCGGTCTCGAGCAAAACGCTGAAAAAGCACACCACCAAGTCCAACACACACATGCCGTACACACCCTCGCTTCTCTCACAAACCTGCGGCTTGTGAACTCCTCGCCACACTGCTGAATTAGAGAATCTGGCTGTTATGACAGAGGTGAAGCCAAAGCCACAAATTCTATATATAAAAAGGTAGGAAAATACAAGCCTGGGGACTGAGTGCACTTTGAACTGCGACCAGCCGTCTTCGCGTTCTCAGTCGGCTCTTTTCAATTTAGGTTTCCCCTGAAAATGCAGAGTTACTGATGCTGTGGTTTGCTCTGTAAATAAATGCAGAGACTGCACAGAGCTTCAACCCCCCTCACAGGTAACATTAAGAAAGACTAGTTCAATTTGTCTGTTTATTCAATGATCTTTATTAACACTGCATTACAGCGACGCTAGACGCTTGTTGATGAGGATGCCAACCTTCCTAAACTGTAAATAAGGGAACTAAATATTAACCATTAATACATTGAAATTTCAATCAAAAATATTAGATTTTACAACAACATTAACTATTTTTAGATAAGAAATGTAGATAAGGACCTAACTGAAGGTGTTGGTTTATTCATGCTGGTTGTGCACTGAGTCCAGCGGAAAATGGCTGATGTGTTTACCGTGCTGTGAAGAAGTATTTTCTATTTCTGCTCTTTTGTCTCACTGACATGTTCGAGCAGAAATAGAGATTAAAACCAACCTGCCTCTATGTGAAAAAGCAGGTGTGTGGTCTGTCTGAGGTGATTATGTCCAGACTTTGACTAGGCCACTTCAAAAGTTTAATTTTATGATTTTAGCTATTAAGAGGTTAACTTTCTGGTTTCCTGTAGCTTATCACCCTCCTGCATGACTCAAGTGTGTCTGAGGTAAAGACTATGAGCTGATGGTCGGACGTCTTCCTTCAGGATTTTCCTATAGAAAGAGGAATCTATTATTCCCTAAATTATTGCAAGTCTAGCAGGCGCTGAGGTAACCTGACTTCCGCCAGATGCATGTCGCTCCGCCTAGCTCCACTCACATACATCTGGGACACCGCCGATAGAGAATGATTTCTCCAACCAAATTTATGGTCTGGCCAATCAGGACGCAGGGCTGGAGTTTCATAGATGTGACGTAGTGGAGACGCGACCATGACGTGAGACTGTTTTGATAGCAATGGCGGCTCGTCGAGGAAGCAAGCGTTAACATCGATGCTGCTATTTCTTCCGTGTTGTCCAATCTATCTAATATTGTTTCATTAAAAGAACATCAGAGAACGCCTCTGAAGGCTTTTGTTGGTGGAAACGATGTTTTCGCCCTTCTCCCGACCGGATTTGGCAAGTTTTGTTTTCCGGGGCAAGTCCGCGGCGGACGCGGAAGCGCCCCGGAGCGGTTAGCGGTTAGCGCTAACTATGTTAGGAGGCCTTTAGTCCTCAACGCGGTCGGCCCGGAATCGACTCTGACCCGCGGCGCTTTGCCGCCTGTCTTCCCCCCTCTTCCTGTCAGCTCACTGTCAATAAAACGCGTGCCACTAGAGCCGCAAACACATTATTATTATTTTTTTTTTTTTTTCTGCGTCACTATCATCAGCGTCACGGGTTAGCTTCGGTGTGAGTGGTTGAAATAGCACGTCAATAAAGATGACAGACAAGTGGTTTATCCAATCATATGCAAGAATTTTTAATAAGGCCCAGCCTTCTGTAAAGGCAATTCCTATGGAGGTGACCCAGATGTATGTGAGTGAAGCTAGGCGGAGCGACATGCATCTGGCGGAAGTCAGGTTAGCGCTGAGGACCCAAACCATCATATGTTTTTTTTTTTTTTTTTTTTTTCTTACTTTTTCATAGTAAACCAGCTGTGCTATAAATAAATAAATATACTAACGCAGTGAAAGTTAAAAACTGTATTAAAACTTGGTTCCATACTGGAGCCAGAATAGTTGGAACATAATCAATTTATTTATTTGAGTAATTCATTTAGTAATATTATTTTTAAAAGTAGTTACTGTTTTATCATTGTGTCGTTCCTTTTATGAAATAGCTTTATAAGATAAGATAAGAATTCCTTTATTGTCCCGCATTGGGGAAATTCGGGTGTGACAGTGGCCAGACATTTACCAGCAATGGAAAAAAGAAGATAAAAGGACAAACTAATCTAAAAATTTGCTCGAAAGAAACAAGAATAGAAGATAAAAAGTAAATACCAGTGTAGATATTGCTCAAAGCGGTAGAAAGAACTCCAGCCTATTGACATTACATTATCCTCATTTATCAGATGCTTTAATCGAGTCAAGAAAAAAAATACGTTTTGGTGTTTGATATTGTGTTCTTTTAGGCTTAAAGTCAAAAACCTTACATCTTCATTGCTTTTTTTGCACCACACCTCCATGTTTAACGGTGTTGAGTCTCCACGTCTGTCCGTGTAGCCTCAGGCGACGACAGCTCAACAACAACACTGGCTCGCATTTAACGGCCTCCTCTCAGACGCGCACAGCCGCCAACCTTTGTTTTATGTTCTAACCAAACGGATAACGATGCACAGCACTCTTAGCTCGCGCCACAGAGCTAATAAGGACCATGTGCCGCAGCAAACTGAATATATCCATCCATAGATCCTCTCTACATCTTGTCCAAACTGTACAGGAAGCAAGATCCTTAGAATTGTGTTTTTGTTGGTCCAAAATGTAAACACGGGCTCTTGGTAATGTGTGGCAAAGTGTTTTGACTAACTAACTATATATGTAAAAGAAAAACAACTCATCCGCCCCATAAGATTATAGGTTGCCATAATGTAGAAAATAGAATCTCTGACCACAAACCAACTTTATTTGCCATACGTGCTCAAATCCATCATTACAAATGCATGTTTTTTTTTTTTTTGTTGCACAAAAAAAAAAATATATAGGAAGAGTGGAAAGGGAAAAATAATCAAATGGGAGGAACGAAGTAGGCAGTCCTTAAACGAAGGGGGGAAGAAAAGGACAAAGAGGCATTCAGAGTTCCTCCTCCGCCGTAACGTTCAGTAAAAACCCCACTTCCCTCATATTTTTCCTGGCTAGTTTGTTTAACTTATAAAACATCTTTCACTACTTGTGCGATCCCATCAAGCGCACTTGTGACTCAGGCTGCAATCCCTTTGCCTCCAGAGGACGGGAGAATTTGCATAACGGTCATAGCAGCTACCAGGCACGGAGCCAGGAGATGCACAGTGTGACTTTTTAGGGCTCTGGGGGTTATACTGATCTAAGATAAGGAGGTGGAAAAGCAACATTGCCCAACAACTGAATCTCTGCGTAGTGATTGCATCTGTGACCAAATTGCCTTCAAAGTCAATAAAACACATCCCCTGATGTGTCACTGGAAAAAGTAGATGCTACTGGTAAATTGTATCTTTTTACTGGATTAATAAAAGAGCAGGGGCGGATTTTCCAACAGAACAATCATTCAGAAATTAGGAAAATGGCAAAGTCGTGATAAATAATTAACCTGTGAATAAAACTTATGTGTTGGCATGCCTTTAATAAGCTGACAACAGTTTATAAAAGGCAGGCCAAAACAAGTAAAATTCCTTTTTTTCTTTCTTTTTTTTTTTGTTACATTGGCATTTCAAGCATTGCTTCATGTTGTCGAGCTGAACGGAACACACTCAAATACAGCCATCGGTGCTCCAGTTCCTTTCCATCAAATCAAGTTTGGATGTGCAGGTCTGACGCAACACTCTGATTGCTTAAGACGGGCTAAACCCGTCACTAACTTATTCTTGTGGAGGTGATGGGACAGATCCAGTGACAGGAGATTTAATGGTGACCAGAAATGGTGTGAAATCTGCCTTGTTTTAAGAGACAACTGTTGGAGGAAACTGAATCACTCAGCAAAGACGAGGCGACACCTCCTCTTTGGAAAATCTTAGCAGATAAATGAGCATATTAACGCTGGTACACTTGGAGGAGTTTTGGACAAAACACGGAGGAGCCGTTTTTTGTGGGAAGCAAATCCAGCATTTGCACAATTTATTGTTTTTTGTTGCTTTTTGTGCTGTTGTTTTTTGTATTTGAAACTCGGAACATCTTGAAGTCATTGCCCATTGCCCAATATCTTACAGACAGCTTGAGATGAATTTGGAATGCACTGGGTAAAAGTGGTTGAAAAACCTAAGACATGAAGGGGAATTCTGAGGGGATATTGTGAGCCAGTAATGGCAAGACCACCGTGAGAACAAACAAGAGCCAAAAGGTTTGCAGTCTCACTTTAAAGCATTTAACGGAAAATAATTTCCTCCCATCCCTGTTCTGACTCCTTTTCCAGGCATTTACTTGATGTTGGGTCATTTCACGGCTTGTGAAAACCTTTTTCTTCTCTCCTCTTGTGCCATCGGCACTATGAATTCCCAGCATGGGAAAGATGCTTGTGCCAGCTCAGACTTGGTCTCTTTCAACACATTTCGGAGCAGACGTATAAAAAAAATTCAGACGGAAAAGCATCTGTTCCAGTCAAGGCATTTCCAAGCTGCTTTACGGTAAAACATGCAGTGATAGAGCGCTGGTGCCCAGCAGTCCCACCACCACAACCACATCTTAAAAAGCTCTGCACCTGGACAGTGTTAGCAGCTGCGTGGACTATTCAAAGTGGACAGCATGCTCACTTTTCTGTCAAATCACTGAGAAGATCGCACCGTTTATTTAGAAGGGAACCAAAATCAAAAGGGCGCTGGTATTGCTTTGGTGGGCAGAGTCTCAGATAACCATAAACCTCCAGTCTAACTGGAAGGCAAGAAAGAGAGATGTGATCCATGCAGTGCACTCTGTTCCGGATGATGCCCGATCCATACCTGGTGGTCAGAACAGGATTCGATCCAAAATACAGCTGTTTACGGTCAGTGTTTGTGCGTAAAAAGCAACATAACAGTTTCTTCATTGGGGGAGTGGAAACAATTTGATGTGATAAAACAAACCTTTGCAACATCAAATCAAGCCACAGTGAATTTCAATACGTTTCAGCTATGGAATGAAACGTGATGATTATCCCCAAAACTACGGTGTGATTGTTTGGACAATTACGCGCGCGCGCTGCTCACGCACGCACACACACACACACACACACACACACACACACACACACACACACACACACACACACACACACACACACACACACACACACACAAACAATTTAAATCAGTTGCAAAAAAAAAACAACCAAAAGTTAGTTTACCTGTGCGAAAAATGTGGCGAGCGCACACGTTATCCACCCACGGAAAATCCACCTCATCTTTTCAGATTGATTGCTGCTGCGTCTTAACGCACAGCCCAGAAATCAGACTCCCCCCCACCCCAGACCCCACTCCAAGTATCCTTGTTGCAAATCACTTCTTCTTGCTTTGTGGCCAGAGGCTGGTAGAGCTTCCGCGCAAACTGTCAAGGCATTCCTGTTTCTTCATTCCCCGTTAAGCAGCGGCAGCTCCCACAAGCCCTGTCATCCTCCCTCGGCTTCCATCCACTGAGTGTGTGAGAGCCTGTTGGCATGCGGGAACTTGTAAAGCTTTTTTTTTTTTTTTTTTTTTTTTTTTTTTTTTTTTTTTTTTTTTTTTTTTTTTTTTTATTGAAAAAAAGAACATACAAGAACAATATAGAACAATAGTAATTACAAACAGATACAATATCAAAGGGCTTTACAGAACAGAGCAATTATCTTACAATGTCAAAATCAAATCTGTGCTCGAGGGTTGCAATTCTTTAAGGGCAGTTATGATTTGAATGGCTTTAGCATTTGAACTGAATTTTAAGGATTCTATATAGATATTAATAGAAGATAATAAAATCTGGAAATTAGGTTTTTGTTGTAAATATTTGGAGGTGTGTATATGATATTTACCATAAATAATAAAAAAATTAACAACATATAAGAATTCTGTTTTGACAAGTTGACATTTCTCCATCCCAAATAAAACATCCTTATCTGTTAAAGTAATATTGAGATTTCTTTGATGAAAAAAAAGTGACATATCTCTCCAAAATATTTTTGTATAATTACAATCCCAAAAAAGATGAATAAGCTTTTCTTCATTATTTTTACAAAAAGTACACATTGGGTCCAAATCCCATTTATATCTTTTTATCAAAAATGCATTAACAGGATAAACATTATGAATAATTTTATAAGAAATCTCTCTTACTTTGTTGTTTATTAAGTATTTTTTAAGGAGCAACCAAGTCCACTTCCAATTTATATTTTCAAAAGTGTTGGACCAATAAAAAACACAAGCTGGTGAAAAAACAACATCTCGTAATAGAATATTTCTTAATCTTTTGTTGGTTGTTTTCTTACTTATAAAAGGACAATCGTAATCAATATAAATGGAGTTTGGATAAAAATTTGGCATTGAGTGAATTTGATGTGTGGGGAAAGATGATAAAAGCTTTAATGATCCACTGGGGATTGCGTCAAACACAACAGCATATTCTTTAGGGGTAACAGGAAATTGGAAAAGTAACATAAAGTCAGAATAAGACAATAAATGACCATTTGGGTTTAGTAATTGGTTTACAAGTAATATTCCCCTATCATACCATTTTCTGTAAAAGATTGTCTTATTTTTGTATTTAATGTCTTCGTTATTCCAGATATAATATTTATGAGGAGAAAAATTGTGTTTGTACAATAGTGACCAGCTTAACAGCATTTGTTTATGAAATGTAGATAATTTTAAGGGTATTTTGGGTATACTGTAATTGCATCTGAGAAGAAAGGGTAATCCTCCAATTTTGTCAAAGTTGTAAATGGGAATAGCATTCCATATAGAGGTTGGGGGGAACTTGTAAAGCTGCGTGACCAAAGGGACGAAGGGGAGGAATAAACTCCTCCCACCTTTTCATAAATGGAAATGCAGGAGAGACTCCCGTCTCCATACAGTGTGCCAATATTTCATTGATGCGCTTTTCTTCGTTTATAGAAGTTTAGATTAAAATAAAACGCCAGAGGAGGAGCAAGGACACGTAGACACGGGTGGCCAAGTTAAGACTGAGGTTTTAGAATCTTATAATGCTTTAAGGTTTTTTCTGTTTTTTTTGTGATTCTAATTATCTTTCCACATCGTCCACCCAGGGCTGCACAGCGGTGCAATTCCCAGCATTGTTGTGTTGCAGCAATAAGGCCCTGCTTTGGAATCCCAGCCAGAGGCGTTGCTTAGGGGAGGAAGTGTTGGACAATTCCAAGGGCCCCTGACTAACAGGGAGACCCCAAAAGAAAGTTTTATACACTGCTCAATAAAATAAAAGGAACACTAAAATAACACATCCTTGATCTCAATGAATGAAATATTCTTATTAAATACTTTGTTCTTTCCCAAGTTGAATGTGCCGACAACAAAATCACACAAAAATTATCAAAGGAAATCAAATTTATTAACCCATGGGAGGTCTGGTTTTGGAGCAACACTCAAACTTAAAGTGGAAAAACACACTACTGGCGGATCCAACTTTGATGTAATGTCCTTAAAACAAGTCAAAATGAGGCTCAGTAGCGTGTGTGGCCTCCATGTGCCTGTATGACCTCCCTACAACACCTGGGCATGCTCCTGATGAGGTGGAGGATGGTCTCCTGAGAGATCTCCTACCAGACCTGGACTAAAGAAATGCCACCCCACACTACTGACCCACTGCCAAAGCGGTCATGCTGGAGGATGTTGCAGGCAGCAGAATGTTCTCCACAGCGTCTCCAGACTCTGTCACATCTGTCACATGTGCTCAGTGTGAATCTGCTATTATCTGTGAAGAGCTCAGGGCGGCAGTGGTGAATTGGCCAATCTTGGTGTTCTCTGGCAAATGCTAAACGTCCTGCACGGTGTTGGGCTGTAAGCATAACCCCCACCTGTGGACGTCGGGCCCTCATACCACCCTCATGGAGTCTGTTTCTGATTGTTTGAGCAGACCCATGCACATCTGTGGCCTGCTGGAGGTCATTTTGCAGAGCTCTGGCAGTGCCCCTCCTGTTCCTCCTTGCACAAAGGCGGAGGTAGCGGTCCAGCTGCAGGGTAGTTGCCCTCCTACAGTCTCCTGATGTACTGGCCTGTCTCCTGGTAGCGGCTCCATGCTCTGGACACTACGCTGACAGACACAGCAAACCTTCTTCCCACAGCTCACATTGATGTGCCATCCTGGATGAGCTGCACTACCTGAGCCACTTGTGTGGGTTGTAGACTCCGTCTCATGCTACCACTAGAGTGAAATCACCGCCAGCATTCAAAAGTGACCAAAGCATCAAGCAGAAAGCAGAGGAACTGAGAAGTGGTCTGTGGTCACCACCTGCAGAACCACTCCTTTATTGGGGGTGTCTTGCTCATTGCCTCTAGTCTATTCAATCTGCACAACAGCAGGTGAAACTGATTGTCAATCAGTGTTGCTTAAGTGGACAGTTTGATGTCACAGAAGTGAGATTGACTTGGAGTTACATTGTGTTGTTTATGTGTTCCCTTTATTTTGTATTTACATGAACTTTTGGGATGATTTAGATTTTTTGTCATGGGGCCCATAATTCCTGGCAGCACCCCTGATCCCAGCCAGACCCTTGTTTTTCCCCTGCTTGCCCGTATTTGTTCCGCATCAATCCAAAATACATCCATGACGCTACAGGGTCATTTGCTACTTTAAATTGTCTGTAGGTGTGCGTGTGTGCATGCCTGCCTGGCTGTCCTGTATGTCTACCTCTCATTCGTTGACCGAGATAAAAAAGAATAAATGGATCTGTAGTATCCACCCATGAAGGCCACGTCGTTCCGATTTCTAGGGAATAGTATTTGAATAAATATAAACCTTTGATTAGTTTGCGATTTAAAGATTTGTATCATCTATGAAACTTGTTTAGCATTTCTGTTTCTTTTCTTTCTGTTGCTTTTGTAAAACCTTTACAATGCATATTCACATATCCATGGCAATTCAGTGACTGTTGCATTTTTTTTTTCCTTTAAGAGGCAACAAACCATCCAGTCAACCTGGGAGAGGGACAGCATCTGTCTGGATGGTGGGTCATTCTTTTTTATTTTATCTGTGCACATTTTATTTTATTGAGTAACTATTTTATTGTTTTACTATATCTTAAATTTATAAATGGCTGAAGTAGCCTGGGGGAGTGGTGGGCTAGTGGTTAGAGCAGTGTGCTTGCACTCTGAGAAGGCTGCAAGTACTTGGTTTGAACTGCCACGAGGGTCCCTGATCAAGACCCGTAAACCCAGAATGCTTTGCGGGCGCCACACAGTGGCAGCCCACTGCTCCCTGAGGAATGGGTTAAACGCAGGGGACACATTTAAGTGGAATGTACGTTGCAATGACATTAAAGATGATTATCGTTAAATTATAGGCATTTTTCACTTCTGTTAGTTTCTGGCCTTTTGAAATTGGGAGAATTTAACCTTTTAACTGTTTTGTAATGAATGGTAAAATCCATGGGTATTCCTTTTACTGTATAAATCCCAAAGACTGACAGAATGTAAAACTGATAGTTTCCATCGTATGCTTATTGATGTATTTTTAAACTCACTATGAAACCACAAGAGTTTAGAGGAATGGAACTCATGTAATTTATGCGTTTTATTTCCTCACTCCATGAAGGCATCTTTGCTGCTTTCTATCTGGTTTAAATGCAAAAATAAAACCATGCTTAATGGTAAAACAGAAGCGTTAAGAACCAGCTTCAGTTTCAGCTTTAGCAGAGCATGAATGGTCTTTGGGACATAGCTTGACCTTTCGGGTTACAACACAGGTGTCCACATGCAAAGGTGTGCGGCGGACACCAACTCACAAATGTTGAGCTTCGGACGCGAGCAGTTGGTCACATGACAGTTCCTATGACCAAAGGTTAGAGTGGGCGATGACCTCACACCCGCCGGAGCTGGACCCATGGAGATACCAGAGGAGGCAAAACATGTGGTCAGATTATGCTTTCCTATTTATGCTTTTCATCACGGAACCTGAGTGGGATGGCTCCATTTCCTGGAGTGTGGGTCTAGTTAACAGTTTTCATAACCTCTACAGTCTACAAACATTATTTATTTATATTTCTTCTATGAAGTTTAATGATTCCTCCAGGAAACACTGCAGCTGTTCACTATTCCCAGGAAAGAAAAACAACACGGCTTTTATTTCCCTGTGAATTTGCATGGCTCAGCCCACCTTGGCATGTGAGGAGAGGGAAGGTCGGAGAAAGTGTTGAATGTGATCTTTTCAAGTCGACAGTTATGCAAATCTAAACTCAAACTGTACATTCTTGGACGACTTGGTCAAACATGCAAAATCTGTTTTTCCTCGGTGGTACTGAAAGTTGTGATCTAGCACTAAACAAAACAGAACCACAAAAAGTGACAAATACATTAAGGATTGTTTCATTTTGATCAGAACCAAGATCCACCATTACAGATTCAAGTGAAGTTTCCCAATTCTTTTGGAGCTCAGAGGGTAAGAAGGACTGAAACGCTGCCAGTAAAGTTAATGGCCTGTGTTCCAGTAAAGACTTGCTGAAAGAAGCTGTTTTGCGGCGAGTCTTCTGGAGCTTGAGCAGTGGCAATTAGGACTTAACTCTTAACAATAAAAAAAACAACCTCGGGATGAATTTTAATGCAATGCAAACATTTTCATTAGATCAGTCTCGGACTTTAAACCTAAAACGCTGCCACTGAGAGGCAGCAGTTGGCTCTACTTCAATCACAGCTGCAGAAATTGTTTCGGTGTAAAAGCTGGAGGTGTTTGGCAAAGAAGCAGGTTAAAATCTCCCGACTTTAGCGCTGACCGAAAGCTATAAGCATGAGGATTGTGTTGCAAGCCTGACAAGTCAACAGTTTATGTAGTTCAAATGGTTCGGGCTACTTTAGATGGCTTACACAAACAAAAAATACAAACATGTTTTATAGACCCGTGTGGTTTTGATTAACGTAAGAGGCGCCGATTTTCATTTGGATTGAAACATCCATAGCCTGCCTTTGCACACAGATTTCAAAGGCAGCGTTGCGCATTAGTGCGGGTTTGCAGTGCACACAGCGACAAGAGCACGAGGAAGAAGAACATCCACACCAACCCTCATATCCACACAGACCAGAGTGGAATAATTTTCAGACATAGCCACTGTGCTCCGGTGGTTTTCCTTCTGCCTCTGCAACGCTTCTTCTGTTTCAGGATAGATGGGACTCATGAGTCATCCTCCTCCCTGAAGTGAGCAAGAGCTGGACGCTGGCGATGCCCATAATGCTCACAGAGCATAGTTTGTCCAAGATCAAAACACAAAGTAATCAGGAAATCATTCTTTTTTTTTCTTATGTTGAAATCTGCTCTTTGATGCTGGCGCACACCTGAGTCTCCCCACTGTGGGACAATAAATCGTCTCTGTTCTGATCACAACACAGGGCCTTCCCACCTGTTGCCAAACATGGTGGTGGAGGGTTGATGGTTTGGGTCTTGACCACAGGAACCTGTCTGCAGATCAATTAATTCTAAAGTCAAATGCTCCCAACAGCACCACCAAGAGAAACCCACCAACAAACCTGCAACGGAAAGGTTAAAAGAATAAATGAATAAGAGGCGACTCAGAGTTTAGACATCTGCCAAAGAGGAATACTGTGGCTGGGGTTTACAGGGATTAATCAAGTGATCTTCTGGTCACAATTCAACTATTTGTTGTAGACAGATGTTTTATTACCGGGAGTTTTACTGTGAAAAGGGAATAAAAATCCCAGAAAAAATGCCTCGCCCCGTCAAAACACCGCCGCTGAGCGCTGGTGGAGCCAACGGATGCATGACTAGTACCTGTACAGATCACGTCTGGCAATGTGAAAAGCCCTTTAAGAGCGGTGTGCAGAAGTGTGAAACCTAAATTAAATGAATCAGTACTATGAAGAAGTCCGCAGAAAAATTCCTCTAAGGAGCTGATAAGGCCACACATAAGGCATTTCTTCCAGGTTCGTTGCTACTAAAGGTGGATTTCCTAAACTATTAGATAAACATCAAGTTTTTCCACAATATTTTGTTTCCATCCTATGTAGGCTGGCACCACCGGGGGAATGTTTACCTGCATTTTACAAAAGTTGCACTATTTGTTGCAACTTTACATATAGATGTTTTGATTCAGGAAAAAAAGCCAACTATTCACCCTCAATGCAAACGACGCACGGGCCTCGGTCTGCGCGGACAGGCCGGCACGCCCACGTGAGCCGCTTCCCTCATAATCCTGAGCGTATATCATAGTATTTGCCCACCTGGTCCCTTATCAGTGATGCTAGTAGAATATTAGCCCGAATATGCAAATCCTGCTCTTTTTCAAAGAGGCAGCCGACTCGTGCTGGCCGACCACTAAAGATAAGAGGGACCCCTCTTTTTGATTTAATTAAAACACAAATCAATGTGGCAGACAGGGACCAGGTGTCGGTAAGGAGGGTACCAAAGCTTTTGTAGAAGACTCCACTTTACGGGACGACATAACGATGTTCTGTGGAGAGAAGATGCGGGTGGGGGTGTGTGTTGGGTAAGATGTTGGGAATGCCCCATAAAATGGACTTTGGCTTGTTGCACTATGCAGACAATAGACATCAAAAAGCTGGATGTGAGAAACAGTAGGCGTGTTAGATTTCCCCCCCCCCCCACTTTGAACCGGCTTTGTTTTACAGCTGTTAGCACCTGCAGACTCCATGAGCCTTGAGCCGCAGGGAGATTGCAAACCGCTCTTCCACAATCGCAAGAGAAACGGCTCGGAGCCGTGCACAGAGAGTCAGCGAAGACTCCGGAGGTACCTCAAAGTACACAACCAATCCATCATTTATTACATCATGACACAAATTTCAAATTTACATAGAGTACCGTCCTCCTCGGGTCAGTGTATGATACAGATGTTTGCTGTTTCTCGTCGAGCATCTCCAAAATGGCCCAAAAGAAAAATACAATCAGAAACACGGCAACACAGACAAGATGCAACGGCCAGAGAAGGTATAATTAAGACCAGTGTTTGCTTTGACATTACATTGTCAGAGTGAATGAGGGAACATATAAGTAGTGATCTTCATTATGTATAAGAATCTGCATTAAAAACAGCAAAAAAATGCAGTATAAAGAAAAAAAAAAAAAAAAAAAGTAAAGTGAAGTGCAAATTTCTTTGGAAGTCGGAATAAAGTTTGTTTTTCCTTCATTAAGACATAAATAAGAAATAAGAAAATACAGACCTTAAACAAATAAAGGCAAGACAAAATGTTTAAAGTTTCAAGTAGGCGACACTTCTAGGAAGTACAGACACACTGTACAAGTCGTTTCAATCAGCCTTGTAGTTCAAACCTTTGCTGTAATTCCCAAATAATTGGTTTACACACCGCTTTTTTATAAAAAACAAAAAAAACAAAAAAAAAACCTTTCAACCCAAAATGGCGCCCTTTAAGGTTCTTCTTGAAAACCTGCGGGATAAGGTATGTTTCCTGGAGTGGATGACTTCAAAAAGTCTTAAATTAAACCCAATTCTGGGACGGTTACAGGTCCAGAAATGTCAAGTTACAAGTTCCTTGTGATCACTTTGCGTGCATATCGATAGTGTTTGTTTTTTTTCCTCCCCCACTGCCTCTTTGTCTGAAATTAAAACGTTAACACTGAAAAAAATTAAGCCAGATCCCATTTCTCTTGACATTGCTTATGTGGCGATAAAGTACGAGGGAGAGACAAAGTTGAAGAAAAAAAGGGGAAAACTTCACAGGCTTTCTCTGAAAAATAGACTCCCCTCCGAACATCTTGGTACTTCTCTCTGCAGCAGAATTTTCACGCCTCATCGTTCATTTGATTTAACAACCAAACTGCATTACCACTTTGGGCTGAACCAGAGCTTTCGTCACTAAAATGAAATGTTCCCACAGACGACAGGGGGCTCGTCAGTTTATCGCGACGGCTCGTCGGTCAGTTACTTCTTCCTCTGGAAGACGTTGGCCAGCATGGCTCCAGAAGTGGTCAGCTGACCCATCTTGCTCAGAAACTTGGTCTTGGCATCTTCACCCACCAAACTGGATGCGATAGAAATAGATCTATTACAGAAGGAACAGTAAAAGAAGGCAAGGTAGTTTGAATTTGCATATATAGTATCTTTAAATCATAAGCTAGAACATAAATATATAAAACAACCATTAACACTCCTGCTGTTTTAGCCTTTACGGCACTTCTTTTAAAATAGGAAATGCCGTTTGGCAATTGAAACGCTCCTGATCTTTACGGTTTAACGGCTTCTCAAGTTCCTCTTTTGGGTTAGTTAGGACGCTGGCTGAAGCAGCGGAGAAGTTAACAGCACCTTGGCAAAGCTGCTCTATTGCTCAACAGAAGAACAAACATCACATCTCAACGGCAACTCTAAACAAGAGCCAATGACTTTAGGATGTTGAGTCTTCTCTGGTCAGTGGTCAGCGTTACCAAACGACGTTTGGTTCAAAAGAAAACTATTTAGAAAAGAAAAGGATGAGTTTCGCAAGGTTTCAGCTTTCCAGTGAAACGACCTATTTTTGTGTGGAATAACATGTAAAGTCCTGGTCTGAAGACTTTTTTTTTTAAAGGAGAAGTCCGGTCAAAATCAGAATTCAAACTGCTGAAAGTACTTTAAATATAAAACTACTACATACTGTGCAAAAAATTATAAGTTTTTTTAATTAATAATAATTCTCATTTAATCATGTTTATGTGGAGGAATCCATCTTGGTCAAGAATAGTACTGTCACCTCCCATTTTTTGACGTCACTCGGCGGACCCGCTGTTGAGCAAGTTTCAACGCTCTGTTTGTCACGGCGCACTATTTTCCAAGATCAAACTCAGTCGGGTCCTACAGTATATATCTATACACGCGTGTGTGTGTGTGTGTGTGTGTGTGTGCGCGCTCCGCGCAGCACGGCTTTGCCGGCGCTGCAGCAGAGCGCGCGCACACACACACACACACACACACAGCGGAGGAGAGATCGCTGAAGTGACTTAAGTTAGCTGATTATTATAGTATAAGTATTAAAATATAAGAGCATTCCAGCACATGCTGGGCTGAGCACGGCTTTGCACCGGCGCTGCAGCTGAGCGCGCGCACACACACACACACACACACACACACAGCGGAGGAGAGATCGCTGAAGTGACTGTGTTGAAATAAGCAATGTTTTTTCCTCTTTTACCAGTTGTGTTGGAACATCCGATGGCCATGCACGTGGGCATTGTTGCTTCAGCAATAGCTCTTGGGAATGTCAGCGGTGAAGTCCTCTGGAAATCCGAAATAATTATTGATGATCGCAGCTGTGTAGAACGGCTCCTATTGACTTTGCATGGAAAGCGGAGAGAAATGCTGTCGCCGCTTCCGCTCTTCCACGTCGCAGGATGTGATGTCAAACGCCCCTTACTGCCCATATTTGGGCAGTCATGTCAGCCCCCATACACAGTGATTCAGACGACAATTTATGTTTTTATTTTCTTATTGATTAAAGATAAGTTCATTAAATAACCACAAATGTATTAGTTTTAGTTATAGCTAATGATACCCTGATTTTTCCTTGTTGACCGGACTTCCCCTTTAACAAATCTCTTGATATTTTCCTGGGGAATTGAGGGTTGTGTCGGTATCAGGTACAGAGAGACGCTTTAGATTTTGTTTTAGGAGGAACAAACTCCAAACTGATCAAATAAAGACCCACATCTGATGCAGTTTTATTCACAGACACTTCTCCTTTTAAGCCCAAAGCTCAATTCCATCCTCCTCAGAGAAGGATGCATCAACAACCTGATCAATATTTTTAAGAAGTTAAGAAATCTGGAAAACTGAATTTTCTTCTCCTCCTGTGTGTTGATATCCTTACAGAAAGGATCATTCCACCGATATGGCCTTAACTTTGTTCGCCCTATAAGGAGCAAACTGATCAAAGGAACAGTATTTACATGTTCCTGAAACTTTTCCTACAAGCCTGAGATAGAGCAGGCATGATAAAACAAATGAATCGCTTAAACTGCAATGCCAGATAATTATATACCAGCAACGAAAACGTCTACAAGCCGTTTAACTATGAATAATGAGAAAGGCATTGAGAAAAAAAAAAACAAACAAAAAAAAAAAAAACGGCCAGTGACCAGAATAGCATGTTTTCTTTTTCTGGCCGGTCCTGATGGGTCAAGAAGCTTAAAATCCAACCATTCTTTTTAAGTGAATTTCTCACATGGTTGTTGTTCGTATCACAAACAACAATCATGTGTATGGAAGTTGTTGGTTCATATCAATATTAACTGCTCTGTTGTTCGCGTGCTTTCACGCAGCAGAGCGGTGCGCGGTGCAGCTCGAAAGGGGAGCCCAGACCTACAGAACCGTCATTGGGCTGTCCGTCAAGCTAATAACAGCTAGCGTTAGCTCGCGCGCTGTCCAGGGGGTTTACAACTTCAGTGATGCAGGTTCAAGAGCTTTACTGATCTTCTTGTGTTGCTCTCAAACATCCATGTCAGTGCTGTTAGCTTAGCACGTGGCAACGTTCAGCTGTGAACGTCAGCAACGACAGATGTGAGTGGGTCAGTGGGGGGTAAGCCTGCGTAAAGGGAGCCAGTGAGCCGTTAATTAGACCGTGATGCGCAATTTTGACAGCCTAATGGGCCGTAACCCTGGATTCTGATAGATCTTTCCTGATTATTGAGAAGGCTATGAATCATTTTCTATAGGGCATTTTCAAATATTGTGTAAAATGAAAAGTTTTCCCTCCAAAATTGTTCATTCTGTAATGAAGAGACTCACCCTTGTGCGTCACTAATTCCTCTGTTTTCCACCTTTATTTCACACTCCTTGATCATAGAACCTAGAATCACCTGTTAGAACGAGAAACAATTTGAACAGAGAAGCCACAAAAAATGTCACTAAAATGTATAGAAATGACCTGCCTACACAAAAACTAAACGCCATACATGTGATGCATATCAACAGGATGTTCACAGATGCTGCATAGTGCACTAAACTTGGCAAAAGAAAGAGGCTGCATCTATTTAATGCCTTGAAAATATAATTAGAAGCCAGTATCAGGATCATACAGAGAGTGGATGTGTGCAGAGCGACGGCTCAACTGATGATTAGTCACCTCGGGAAAATGCTCACATGAACGAGATAGCGTGAGACTTGGCGACAAAAATAAATACTTTAGGTGTGTGTCTATGAGTGTTTCTGTGAAAGATGTAAAGGGCCAGACGGTCTGCTTTAGTTTTGTGAGATATCCTGGGAATAATGAATAAAGAAAAGGAGGCGGTCTGGTGCAGCAGTTTGTGAGCATGCAGATAGTTGTGTGTGTGTGTGTGTGTGTGTGTGTGTGTGTGTCTGTGAGAATCGGAGGTGTTAAGAGTCGGTGCGTGAGAAGAAAAAGAAATCCCCTGCGCGTAGGAGCGTGCATGTGTGTCTGCTGACCTCGTGCTCCGGAGACAGTTGCTCCATGTCGGCGTGTAGACACCTGAGGCCTGGCAGGAAGTGGTTGACCATAACCTCCTCAGAAATGACTGGACGACATGTTAAGGATTGGATTGAAAAAAAAAAAAGAAAAAAAGAAAAAAAGAAGCGATGCTGCAAAGTTCACCTCGAGTGCCGCAAAGATATTACTGTACAAACGATTTTCAGGGCTTTTAAAGGTTTCCAGATTTTGTTGTTTCATAACCATCTTGATGTGGTTTCAATTAACAGTTTACAGACAAAGTTGCACAATGAAAAACTGTGCTGCAGCGCTGACATGATTCAGACCCTTTGTTACAGGAATCCCAACTAAACTCTGGGGCAGACCCCCTCCTCACCACTGGAGATGTTTTCCAATTAATCGGTGTCGGCTTATCAAATATTAAAAATGTCTCAGCAGTGATTATACTGGATGATAGGGATGCAGGTTAAAAGATGATCTTCAGCTACGGAACACAGGACTGTCGCTAGGTAAATGTTTTAAAGAGCGCAAGAAAACCTTTTTCATTATAAAGTGGAATTTTTAAATCTATTCAAAAACACAGCCATAGTGCCTAGATCTGACTGCAAAATGAGGAGGATTAAGCCAGTGATCCTTATGAATAAGATCGAGAGATTGTCCTCACTGATGGGAGAATCTTACAAAGAAGCAATCAGACTAATACTTAACCAATAAGACCATAATGGAGGAGTTGCCAGACTGAGGGAATTCCTTACATGATTTTGTGCGTGAAAAACTCCCAGAGCATGAGAAGCACAATTTGACTCAACGTGCATCAAAGTATTTGATCGAAACTCCCCGGATCCTGCTAGGAGGAAAGATCAGTCACTGATTAATACCATCCTCATAGGCAAATATGTAGATGGCTTCCAACAAATAGGTTTCTTACGACTTTCATTTTAAAACTCCATACTTTAAAAGACAAAACAAATTCAGTTTGGTTTCCATCTTAAGTTTGTGCAATTTGTCATACAGAAATCTAAACCTTTCCCATAAATTTACAATAATTATTCAAATTGTGAAGGCTCCAAGCGCAATGAAAACATAAACACTAAACAAACTGCTTAGAGAATTCAGGCGTACGGTCTTAATCGTAAGGAGGGTCAGTAAAGGCAGAGGAGAGACATTTGGAGATAAAACCTCAGTGATTGAATGTTAACGTTTACGTGCAGTAATTTGTGACACTTTAAAGGTATACTATGCAACCGGGGTTGATTTTCCAGCGAGGCTCCCCCCAGAGGGCGAAAGTAAAAGTGCACTGTCGTAAAGATGCTCAGCTGTTCTCCTGGTTTCTCCGTCAAATCAGGCGCGGTTGTTTTGAGCTTAGCAGACAGGCGAACGCAACAAATCACCATCCTGCTGTTCAAGCAGAGCTACGAGGGGGCGCCCTCCCCTCCTCTCCGTCCCCGCTAGGGGAGTGAGGGGAGCGGGCGTCCCCGAAGCGACCTCCGCCCGGCCCGGGACCCGCTGGGCCCGGACGTCGGCTCGCGGGGGGGTTGGGGAGGGCGAGCATTCCGGTCCCAGCGACGCGCTGGCCGTCGTTCTCCGTATGCCGCGCGGCCGCCGGGGCGTCTCGTCTTTCCTCTCTCCCCTCCGTTCCCCCCGACGCCTGGTGCCTCCCGAGCCGCGTCCGAGCGTCGCGCGGTACAGTTTGAGAACACAGATGAGCGGTGGCCGTTTAAACCCCGCGGTTCCGTCGCACAGTTTGAGATGTATATAAGTACCACGACTGAAAAACTCGTACAGTGTATGCCCGGCTTAAAACAGTGAAAGTATGAACATGCACAGAGAGAGAGAGTAACCATTCCAATGTTACTTACAATCGCATCAGCAGAAACGCGAGGTCCGCGTCAGCCTTGCAGCCTTCTCTTTCTTTTAGCTCTCGCCATTCGGAAAAAGCTTTCCCGATGTTCACCCGTGTACGACTCCTCTCTCTGTCCAGAGCCCTTTTCCTCTTTCTTGCCTGCTCCGACATGGGCTTTTGCTGTTTTCTCGTTGGTTCCGCCATGATAACTGCACAAATATCGCCACTGCGCTAGCAACAAACATGCCTTTCACTGGGGGCGTGTAGCAGTTCTCGCCGTAAAGCAAGACCGACTCTCGCGATGCACACGAGACTTCTGAGCCTGTGGGCGCGGGCCGAGGGCTCCTGCAGTTGCAAGTACGGTATTTCCCCCACAGACCACCAGGGCGGCCGAGAAAACCTTTGTTCAACCTGAAATGACTCATTTAATCATCCAAAACGGTATGGAACACATTAATTAACTGAAAAATGTTGCATAGTATGCCTTTAAAGGAATGATCTGTAAAGAAAATAAACAAAACAGAGTCTGTGGCGTAAGGCAAAGATGTTAGCTCTTTAAAGGTGCCATGACATCACTGTATAAACCATTTCATGTAGTTGATATTCCTACATATGGAAATTGTGATTCTCTCGTCCTTCGCGAGTAAGTGGAAACTTCATGCGTTTCAGGCCAAACTTCATGCGTTTCAGACCAAACTTCAGCCGTTTCAGACCAAACTTCAGCCGTTTCAGACCACCCTCAGGCATTTCACCTCCCCTTTTTTCTGTTCGAGCCAATACAGGGAGGCTGATCTGGGGCTGCAGTCTACTTGCTCCTCCGTCTTCTTCCTTTCAAGTCAGACATGCTAGTGCAACTTACATCAGCTGGGCGGAGGAGGGGAGGGGGACGGCTGTTTTCCTTGATGCTATGCTCTGATCGGAGAATATGAATTATGCAGAAAGACAACCTACGTAGAAAGATAAATGGTTTTCTGACCTAACCGTGTTTGAGAAAAGCAACAAAGCTGACCGCCTCTGAGCAGGTCCTTTGCTATTCACTCTTGACATTCACACGGCCTCATCGGTGCACAACACATCATATTATAACCACAAAACCTCAGAAAAATTAAATATGTTGTCATGGCCTCTTTAAGCCAAAAAAATATGGAAAACTTAAATGTATCATTAATATCACAACAAAAAAGTTTTCTTGTTCTAAAGTAATCCAAAAGTTATTTGGTCAGAACCAACAACGCTGATATATTTATTTAAAGCCTAACTACAAATACATTTTGTATTTAGTTTTTAATTTTTTTCCTTGTTAAACATGTGAGTAATAAAATAGAATTCAAGACACATTTTCAATATGAATAAATTGAATACAGCTATATGAAATAAATAGTTATACTTAGATTAACTGAGAAAATTTAATGTTCTGTACATTTTACTGTTAAAAAAAGGCACAAGTCTTTTTATTTCAAACAAACTGAAGAATAAAGGTAAAACTCTCAGCACTCTGCTATTTTATCCGCGACTGCATGTGTTCTGCCACATGTCAAAGTTTGAGGGCCTACGTGGGACGACCGGTGAACAAATCTGTATTTTTAGACATGGGAATGTACAGCTTCAGAGCTTGTCACACTGATTACAAGAAGAAAAAAAAGAAAAGTACAGCGGGAGGTATACCCTCTGAGGTTAGGGCTACACCTCCTGGACACGACAGCTCCGAAATGACAGCCCAACAAAAACCCACAGGAATGAACCTCAGGCCAGCTGGGCCCCGTCTGTGTGTGCTGGACCTGGGCGCGGCACGGCCAGTGGAGGAAAGGCGTGGCTGGGAGAGGGGAAAGAATCACAGACGAGCGGGATAAAAGAGGTAAAGCAGATGCAACATAAACGAGGATCCCATCCAGAGAACCGTTCCTGAGGACTGAAGCTGATGTTCAGGCCTATTTCCCTTCCACACTTTCTCCCGCTCCCATCCTCTCCTTTGCCTGACAAACCCTGTAATTACTTGTATCCCCAGAATGGAGGCAGCTTGCTTTTCCTTTCTCTTACTGCCAAATGACAGGCAAACCCAGCCAACGCACACAGCGAACCGCACTCTCTGGCACCGAGGCGACACTGATACGTACCAGCAGCCAGGAGCAAGGCAGATCAAATCCAACCGGCACACACTGACATTGAAGCCAAACCAAGCATCACAAAGAGAGTAAATCATCTAAAAAAACATGAACTAAACAGGTGATCTCTAAAGTGTTTCTGATTTCTATGACAAGTTAGAATTTGGACAAATAATAAAGGATACAGCAGCAGGAAAGGGCACTGTAGGCTTCAAATAGGTGGATGGCGATGTCAATCCTCTTGCTTTCCACCGTCTGGCTGTTGTTGGCTAATGCGAGCTTATGTAGGTGTGGGAGAACAACTTCAGGTATACAAAGAAAAAAAAAAAATCAAAGACAGACAAAAAAAAAAAAAAAAAAGGAGCATGATGCAAATACGTGTTGGTGACGCGTGGGGAGTTTTTATTATTTCGGATTTGTGTCTGGTACATACAGTCGTCTCTGAAGCGCGGCTCTGCGTTAGGCCCGACTCTTCCAAAAGTCCGGATGATCTCCATGTGCAAAGAGTGCTGATCCTGGTACTGCGGGTCTTCAAGGAATGATGCCAGTTGCATTTTGACTCGCTCTAGTAGCTACACACAAACACGTAAAGTACCAAAGCAAATTTCCAGACATGTATAAAAATGACCTTCAAAGAACTGCGTCATCGGCATATAAACGTAACCGCTCAATGGGCTGGTCATTTCCTTACCTCTTTCTGTGTGACAGTCTCCATGATGGTGCCAAAGGCAGGAATAGTGGCAATCCTAACTGATCTGCAAACAGCAGGAAAAACAAAGAAAACACTGACCATTTTCAACTATTGTGCTACTACTCTGTTAGGTACTTGTCCTATTTCTTAACAGAAGGACTTGAGATGTTATCTGCAAAAAGATGCCCCATATCTTAAAACACTAGAATCACCAGATTGTGGTGTTCAGATGCCATTAAAGCGGTTCATGTGGCTGCAGAGGCTGTCATCAGCAGAGAAACTCCTACAGGTTTCCCAGGCCACTTTCAGGTTGTTTTTTTTTTAAACAAAGCTGCGACCAGATTCCAAAACGTAAAACTATGTGTTTATGCGCATTTCTTAATTCAGTGGCACCTTGAGTCCACAACGAGTAAAACCACAAAGGAGTAGGTCTACTTTGGTTAACATGTGTTCAAACTATGTTGGAGCGTAATGACTCGATTGAAGCCACAAATAAGACAGAGCTGGTCGTTTTGTAGACAGCTCAAACTCTGCCAGATGTTGAGCTTCTTTTGTGACGAGATGTAACATTCAGGCTGAACTGATTTGCACGACAAATGCCTATATCTGACCGACAGCTACAGTCCAAGCTGGGCTTTACTAGCCGCTTTGCTGCCTTACAGTAGTGAGTTTGTGATTGACTCTGCAATTGCAGCGGTGATAGTCTCATTACTAATGAGGTCGGTAACTGATGACCGAGCAGTGACACAAGGTTATAGCACCTGCCATGAGTTTTCACATTTCTTTTAAAACAGAAACAGCACCTTTTTGCAGATAACAGGAGACCCAACCTGACATTTACAGTGTTAATTATTTCTCAAGTAATTAATATGACTAACAAAAATTAACTGTCAGCTTTTTAAAATGGCATAAAAACTAAGATTAGATTCCCTCAAGGGAGGATCTATTAGGTACGTTAAAGTAGTCAGTATCTTACATGCAACAGACAGTTTCTGATGTTGTCAAGCATCCCTGCATCCGTGCCTTTAAGCCGGCATTGTTGTTGGGCAATGGAGGGAATTTCGACGCAGCTCCCAAGTTCATGGGAAATTAGCAAACATGGTGGCGGTGGCCGAAATCTTGATAATGCACATTCTCAAAAAGAAAAAAAGAAAAATGCAAAAATGCTAAGAAAAAGAGGCATCACAGCAGACAAAGGTGGTCTGTGCGGCCATTAAATGCATCACAGCAAATGGAGGGAGAAGCTCCTTAATTTCTGTCTTGTCTTCTACTTTTATCATTTATCTACTTTCTACAATTATTAACGGTATTGCTCCATTTGTTGCCTTTGGCTAAGCATCTGCAAGCTCTCCGATGACGGAGCAAACTAAGCATCAAAGACGGACAGAAGACTGTCTGCATGCAACTGAGCATCTTCCATTGCGAACAGACGAGCCTCTGGAGTGACTGTAGTACAGATAATCAGGAAGATGTTCGAATAAAGACTAAGACTGGGATCTACTCCGAAGGAGATTTCTGTCATCTACAAGTCAAATCTGAAAAAAATTCAAAGCAGTTCAAGTGAATGCTCATCCATAAACTTTTAATCATACAGTTGCTAAAATCGAAAATGTGGTTATATACACTTATACAATCGTCACATCTGAACACATACACACAGTCCTTTACAGCATATTTTGGCTGAAATGTATTATCAAACACAGTGTACGAAAGCTACTCGTTCTGTGTGACCATCTGATCCAACATCTTGTTCAAATTGATGCACATTGTAAAAAGAGCATTCTCAATGCTGTCTGTTGCAGGTATGATACCGACTACTCAGAAGTACAACGCAGAAACCCGCAAAAAAGGATTGGAACTATCCCTTTCATTAGAAAATGTGTTTCCCAGATTTGCATGAAGAGAAACAAAAAAGTAATCAAAGCCTCTGATGAGAATTACTGGTATAAATCAAGATTAGTGGGGATATTGGTCAATGTTAAATAATCATTCCAATTACAATAGAACAAGAAAAATAATCAAAACATCTAAATAAGCCACCTGGGAATTATCAGGTCACAAAAGTATTGGTGTTACCGCCAATTTTTGGTTTTATACTCATTTTAGTTTTTACATAATCTGTCAATAACATGTTTTAGGATACAAAAAAAATAAAAAAATAAATCAGTAAGAGTTAAAACAATGTAGCCTTAATCTAAAAGTTCTTCCCAGCTGTATGTACAAATGAACATGTGTATCTACATAGAACGATGACATGAACGAGGCTGCATTCCAACAGGGTTGCTACAAATCGTGTATTAAAAGTCAACTCTAATTTATTAAAGAATATCCAACATATTGAATCACAAAGGTGAATCTAAACACAGAAGCCGTGTTACACTGTAAGGATGCAGCCAACAGAATGACAATGATTTCAGAGAGTTTTCTTTCGGATTTTGAATTGATTGACTCACAATTCAGGCCCACTGCACAGTGTTATTAGGGCTGGAGCCGCCCGGCGGTCAACTAATGCTTCACTCATGCCTCGGAGAACCAACTGCAAACCCACCACACAGCAGGATGAGAGAGTGGGAGAGGTACGATAAGGGAGAAGTGAAAGTGAGAGGCAGAGATTGAGGGGATAATCGAGGTTTTAGGGCGAAAGAGAAAAGAACAGGGTGACAGGATAAATAGAGAGATGGGGCAAAACATAACCAACCACCCATAGAGTCCTTTAGAAGATACCCTGCTTCAACGAGGAGAGGGTGGGGGAGGAAGAGAAGGAGGAGGAGGAGGAGGGAGGGAGGGAGGGGGGGTAACGGATGACCATGCAGGGATGATGCTGTCGTCAGATGTGGACCGTATGTATGCACCAATCTGAAGGGATTGGGTTAGTGTTGAGGACAGATGAGGCGGTGAGCGCGGGCATGCGTTAGTGTTGCAGATCGATGACGAAGACTTGCAGAGAATTAGCGCTAACAGCGGCTGTGCAGTAGAACGACCCAAGCGCGGCCTAACCCTAAACAGGAGCCACTCCAAACCAAAAACAAAGCCAATTTAATACAAAAAGATCTCACTGAAATCCTACACAGCAGAAAGGATTAGATAATCTTGGCAGAAATGGTCCGTTTTTTTTTTTTTTTTTTTTTGCAGTGAATTTGCTCCACGCTGGGACAGACTCGTTCTAGTGTGATAGTTCTCAGGCGGCGGAGAGAAGGGGGAAAGAGACGCAGCATTGTTTACTGTTGTTCCACTTACATTTCAGGGTCGGAAGACAGTGTGATGAGAGCCGGCACCACTCTCTGAGCTACCAGCGTCTCATTCACCCCCTTCACCAGCAGCTGATCGGATTGGACAGAGCCAGCCGCGATGTCACATAGGTGGGCGGGGCGTTTGGGACAAGAGCGAGCAACACCGGCAAAAGACAAAGAAGAAAAAAAAAAAAACAACAACAACAAAAAAAAAAAAAAAGCAAAAAGAAAGAAAATAGGGGGGAAAAGAAAAAAAAACACAAAAAGATAGGAATAAAGTGATATACAATGACAAGAACTATAGCTGCAAGGCACAGAACGGCACTACACGCATCAGGCAAGTGTGTGTACGTCTAGTTTTACACATCCACGCACATCCTAGCTCAACTTCACAGGGACCACTGCGGTAAAGCGAGCTCAGAGCCACGGGTTCTTTCCACAGACTCCAGATCAAATTATTTAATCAGATTAAATTCGGGAAATATTTTTTGAGACAGGGAATTTGATCTGGCATGTGTGGCAAAGGCCCTCCCCCCTTCAATCCACAGACCTAACAATGGTGGACAACTGTACAAATATGGGATGGTGACAGTGATGTGCTTTGGGAAAGGGCAAGAGATTTACGAAACAGGGGGGGACGTGAAAACAGCTTGCCATTCTTCCTCCCCCCGAGTATAGATAAAGATTGGCCAGGTTGCACTGTTATACCTAGACCCTCGTGCCAACATCTGATCTAAAGCGTGCAGAGACCTCATTTTGAATGTTTGCCTTGAAAAACAGGTTTGTACCGCGCCCGTCGGCAGATTATTGCAGATCAGTTTCATGTTTCCATGAAGGCCTGAAATCCTAACAGTGAAACACAAAATTATTTTTGCCCCCCTCATTACAGAGTAGCCTTAGTTTGCCGACCTCAGCGTTTCAACGAGATGGAGCAGATGTTTATATAGCAACCTCTAAGGTCAGTGCACAGTGCAAGGTCTGATGTTAGCTTGAGGAGGGTTTAGCCACACAGCTGGAACCAGAGCGGCGAGAAGATTCTTGCTAAAGTCTTCGTTTACATTCAAAAGACAGAACAGCTTCGTATCAGAATGCATCTTTAACAGCAACAGCGGCAGAAAGCAAAGCTGGCACATTTACAGCAAACAGATGAACATTAAAATAGATGTATGCTGTAAGAAGGCTTAACTGCTGAAGACAATCTTTACATAATAAAAAATATTCTACATTCCCTGAAACACCACAACATAACTGACTTAATAATAATTCATTACTTTTATCTAATCAAAAATGCAACAGTCAAATAAATTTGAATTATAAATTACTACTGCATTTACATCATTTCGTTTGATAAAAATCTAGATCAGGGTTTGGTTTGTACCTCAAACATCCGTGCTGCCGTACACCGGACCAGAGCAGACGTATGGACCACTCCGTACCATAAGACGGTCAGCAGCAGCTCATGATACACCGGGTTGGCACTGACAGGGACAGGAAATATGAGTCAAGTGTCAGTCTATGTAACTACTACATATACTAGTGTTGTCACGATACCAACTTTTTGGTATCGGTACCAGTACTAACATGTATTTCCATACTTTGATACTTTTTAAATAAAAAGAGAACAAAAAAACATATCATTACTGAGTCAAAAGTGCATGGATCAGGCCATACATAGATAATTTTTAATTAAAGTCCTAATATTGCCCGAATAAAGCGGTGATGACATGAGTGTAAAGTCATGATATTACCAGAAAAAAAGATAATATACATCTTTTAACAGAGAAATGCTAAACATATCTTTTTTTAATCTATAATGAGAAGAAAGCTTTGATAGTTATCAAGATCTGACGTGATCGGCTCAAACAAACTGCAGACACAGCCTGAGCCGAGTACTTTAACGCAGGGGAAAGACTGCTCTCTCTCTCTTCAAGCAGGGATTTATTTTAATGTAACGAAGGTTCAGTAAAAAAAAAAAAAATCATATTAACATCCCGCTTTGTCGACCAGGGCAGGATCAGCGGCAGCTTTGCACATGTGATTCATTTGAAATGTGGACGCTCAGTGGGACGGGTCTCCTTCGGCAGGCGGGCTACAGCCAGCAGCCAGGACAAAAGCTCTGCCTTCAGTGCTTAGAAGGTGGGAGGGGCGATCGATGCTTTTACGTGCTGTCGACAAAGTCTCCAACAACACAGAATAGTCGCTAGGTTTGTCACCAGTCGCTTTTCTGAAAAAAGTCACTAGAGAGGTCTGAAAACTCGCAAAATATAGTGACAAAGTTGCTGAATTGGCGACAGTGTCTTTCTCTCTCTCTCCCCGTCTTGCTCCTCGTCCTCTCAGCGATGCCGGCACGCGGTTGCTGGCGCGCGGTCGGCAGCGCTGCAAGTACCGGTCCCATCCAAATGCAGTACCCGGTACCAAATTAATACCGGTATACCGAACAACCCTAATATGTATGTGTTTGTGTGTCTCACCCCAGTTCTACAAAGGAGGCCTTCAAGCTGTCGAGAGGAGCGTGAGACAGAGACAGAGTTGTCATCACATCCTCCAGGAAACCCACCAGCAGCTTGCGATCTTCCTCCTGCCCAGATTAGTTGGCAAATTTAAATCGGCTACATCATCTGATCCCCTACAAATGTAAGATCTTAGCATTTTCTGACTGCGTGACTACGATTATTATTGTTTTCACATACACACGTGTATGTCATGTTAGAAAACTCCACCAAGATACAACACAATTTACTCCAAAGACAGCACTGCAGGGGTAATGTTCACGGCCCGTCTGGAGGGCTTAGTCCATGTTTCCCCCCTCTAGCAACCCTGTTTCCTGTCAGTCTACTTTTAAATAAAAGCCACTAGTGCCACAGAAAAAAAATAAAAGGAAAATCCAGCACTACAAATGTTTATTCAGTGAGTAAACATTTGTGAAAATAAATAAATAAATAAATATATATATATATATATATATATATATATATATATATATATATATATATATAGATAGATAGATAGATATTATGAAAATGAAAAATAATTCAAAAAATCCAGCAGATTAAACACTTTTTTACACTATACTATGCAACAGAAATCAAGAGTCTAATAACATAAGAATTATTTTTCATTTGCTTAAAAGTTTTTTTTATATTTCAAAATAATTTCATCATGTCTGTGGTTATTTAGGAGAAAAGATTCCTTGAATGTCAAATCTAAAATTTGGAGAAATAATTATTAGTTGCTAGCTTTAGAAAAAAAATCATAAACATCCTCATGCATCAACAGACAGGATGTTCTTTGATGCATTTTCTGTCGAGTTCAAAAAGGGATATCTGTTGCATAAATCTGAATAAACTTGTTATCACGTCAGTTTCTGTAGGGTAAAAAAACTACCACCTCTGTCACGAAACCTGTAAAAAAAAATCCTTTATGGACAACGTTTTGTACATTTAAGTGTTGAAAAACAAAATTTACACCAATCAGTTTGTATGTTTTATAGTGATAAGATCGTTAAAGAGAACCAGGAACCAGCATTGACGCGGAAAAAGCCAGATACAACTCAGGTTACATGCAACGTTAGGCTCTCTGTAGATTTCAGTTACCTGATTGTAACAAGTCAGCACTCCGGTGGCATAGATTGGGACCGTGGCTTTGGTCAGTATACCATTTCCTGCTGAGGCATCTGAAAGCAATGAAGTCAGAACAAAACAGATTGTCAAGCACCCTTATAACCCAAGTTAGGTGAGCCATGTAGAGTGGAGGAAATTATATCAAACAATTAGACCAAATGATAAAAATACTCCTGCAGTATTTCTGTAAACAACTGCATACTGCATATTCTTGAGGTACTGTAAATCCTCAAAGTATTACATGGATCCAATACACAAGTAATTTTAACATGCTTTTTTTTGTTCTTGATTGACAGGCAAAAGGGGAGGAAAAAAACAACAACATACATTTATGGGGCGAGGATTCACAGTATATCATATTTTAGTTCACATTTGTAACCATGACTTGGTCTGAAAGAAATGTGGCCTGATTATACAATATATTATTGTGGTATTACAGAAACCCACAGAATGGGTCACATGCTATGTAAGGATCAGGATGACCTCAACACTGACAGGGTTTCAAAAGAAAAGACATTTCATAAATGGCCGCAATACCAAAGCTAAATGACTTGGCAACTAAAGAGACCAAGGGCCCAGTTATAACTACAGAAACATGTCAGGAATTAAAAAAAAATAAAACAAGAAAGAAACAAAAAGAAGGGGAACACCCAAAACTG
Source organism: Fundulus diaphanus (assembly GCA_037039145.1). Classification (NCBI taxonomy): domain Eukaryota; kingdom Metazoa; phylum Chordata; class Actinopteri; order Cyprinodontiformes; family Fundulidae; genus Fundulus; species Fundulus diaphanus. The sequence continues at coordinate 28,227,761 of CM073137.1, forward strand.
ACTCCAAATAGCTTGTTTACATCAATGGTGTCTGGAGTCTAAACTCCACCTATCAACATTCTCTTCAGAGAGCTAAAAAAATAGATACATCTATAAACAAAAAATGAGGGAAAGTAAAAGCAGCCCTTACCAACATTCTCTTCAGAAAGTCTGAGAATCTCCTGGAACTGTGGTTTCACCTAAACAAGCAAACCGCACAGTACGTCCATGTCATTTATTTATTATGGATTGTAGAAAGATAAAACTAATAAATTAGCTGTAACCCCCTGACGCTGTTTTAAAAGACAATAAGAGCATCTTTTTAACCTGAAAGTCCCGGGATTTAAGTATCCTGGTTTATTTTTTTTATGAGGGTAAAGGAATCCAGAGTAATTTGTTGGCTCTCTGTTTTCACTGCTCGGAAAGGTTGTGGAAACGTATCTAAATCAGCCCATTAAAGTAAGGGAAAGTTGAGAAGAAAGCTGCACTACACCTCCACTCCAACGGGGGCGCTGATAAAAAACACTTAAACCTTAAATACAAATCTTGTATGAAGTAAACATCTGTCACCTAGCAAACATCACAGTGTAAACACAGAGATGTGAAGTCGTAAAGATGGAGCCTGAACATTTGCCTATTTTGTTTTTTGTTTTAATTCAAACATTGGGGAACTCCAGAAGTTGTACCATCGTCGCAGGTATGCAGTAAAGATGAGCAAATCAGTCGCTCCCAAATTTACTCTGCTGCTCTTCAGTAAGACATGGTTAAATAAAACTATCCCGTAATGAAGCTTGACGTTAATCTCAACCAAAACTATTTGGTCAGTGACAAATGAAACACTGAAATAAACCAAATATAAACCGCGACATATCATCTGATTGAATTATGTCTGAGTTTAACTTCCACTCATCGGGGAAATGCTCGCCGGGTATAGAGAGCCGTGACTGCCCTGTCAGCGAGGCTCGCTGGCTATAACCGCAGCGGGAAAGGGCATCTCTGAAAAAGTCAGAGCACATTTGCAATTAAGCGATATCGCAAAAAACTGAGCTATTTGGGATATTTGTGTTTTACATTTACATCCTCACCTAAAAACATCGTAAACATTTATTTTGAGGCACAGAAAGTGTATTATATCAAACTTTAATCTCTCTTCCACCACTGCTGCTTCCGTTTGAACAATTTTTCCTACCCTGCCCCTCAGTGATGCCAGGATAATCTGAGGGTGTATTCATACCAGGAAAGTCCACTTCATTGGTCCAGACCAAAAGTGAACTTTAATTATTGTCGTTTGGTGCAGTTTGCTTTCATATTGTACTTTTTTCAAGTGAACAAGTGAACTATAACTAGGGCGGGGTTTAGCACAGACCCAGAAATGGAGGAAAACTATTATGGAAATCCTCAGTGCAGCATCTCTGTTTTGCATATGTGGGCTGTTATTACACCTGCTAAATCATTGTGAGTGTCAAGAGCACTCACAATTTTGGAATGGCATTGAAAATGCGTCCTGCAAGCCAAAGGAGTCCCACAGCATGCAGGCAACAGCGTTGCTAAGCAACAGGTAAGATTTCAGTACTATGGTCATTGCTATGGTGGCTTGTCAGGTCCAGTGAGGCACATGTCAGGTCGGATCAAGGCCGTTTCGTATTCACACAATAAGCAAATCTCAATAGAGTCCATTTGGAAGTGGACCTAGACGCCCTCAAAAAGTGAGTTACACTCTGGTTGATTGGTCTGGACCAGGGTTTGCTTTTTTCATGCCTGTATAAAAGGTCAGGACCAGGAAGGGAAATGAGCTCTTGTCTGTTTAAAGCAGACCAAATGTGACAGGTGTGAATACACCCTAAAAGTCGTATCCTCAGACCAGGATCTTTTATCCAGGAAAGTGTGGACCAGAGAAATTTAAACTACTGTGTCAAAACGCATGGAGGGTTTTCAAAATCCACGGTAATGGCTGAAAGTCCCTGAAATGTAAAAGGGACCAAGGTAAAATGTTTGCACGAGATATTTTTATTGCAACAGTAATAGGGGACTACATTTAGATGTGAAATTTATTATTATATTTATTTATGTAGATACGGTTCATAACTTAATGGAAACACTGAGACCTTCATAAAATAAGGAAGCAAAGGAAACTTTAGGATTGCTTGTTACGACCTCTCAGACAACTTAGCATAGTGTTTAAGCTCGGTAGGTGATTGAGCTTTACCTTAGTGTTGGTGAAGATTTTGCCAAACGTGCGACAAAACCTCCAGAAAAAGCGAGAGAACTCGTGAACACAGGTTGAGGAGGTCACGTTGATGCGACCCACGATGTCTATGAGTTGAGGAAGGCTAGAAAGAGAAAATACAGACATGAATTAACTACATCATTTATTTAACCATTTCAACACAATGTTTCATAGGCATAGATTTTTGAAAACAGCTTGTGCTAAAGTATTAATGCCGCTTAAACTTTCTACATTTTGTCATGTTACAGCTACAAAGTTCATTGAATTTCATTGGGGATTTGGACCTTTTAAATCTGTGTTAATTTCTCTGAGGTAAGACATGTTTGACATTAACTGCTGATGTGTGGATGGCTTACAGCTGGTTGACCACCCACAGGAGGCTTTCCCAGCCAGTGGTTCCCTCATGCTCTAGCTGGTGGTCATAGAGGAGCAGCAGTGAGCTAAGCAGCTCTCTGCTTCCGATGATGATAGCCATGTCCTGGAGAGGAGAGGCTGGCCTTGGGAACCGGGTCACTAGAAGACGAAACAAGGTACGGAAACAGACAAATGCCGCTTATTCGTCCCAAAATTCGGCTAAGGTTTCTGTTGACCTCCCGTAATCTTTGTTAAAAGAAACATCTGTGCATTTGGGGCCATTTTACCTTCTATTGAGGGTATGTCTTCGTGGGGTTTGGCTCTGCTGGTGAAGGGTGCGTTCTGCAGCACCACGGCAAACAGAGGTGGGATAAGGGACTGAAGAGCCGACAGAAAAACGTGCAGCTTGTGTTCGTCCAGACCATGTTCTCCCTGCTGCGGGGAGACGTCTCGATCAGAATGAAAAGCAAACTACATCCGACGAATATCAAATACAGAGATTTGACTCAAACGACACGCAGAAACTCACTGTAAGCAGTTTCTCTATACGAGCCAGCAGAGAAGGAATGAGTGCAGTGTGCAGGGTGCCAAGCTCTGTGGTCCAGGCAGCGAAGGCAGGGATGAAAACTTGGTGGACTGCATTGACCACCCGCTCTGACGGGTCCCCAAGTGAGAGGAGCATTAACTCAAATCCCTGCAATGAACAAAACAGCAGTGTCTCAAAAATCCTACAACAAAAAAGAACTGATGTACATTCCTCTTTCCAAGAGATTTACCTGAGCGTACTTGTCAGAGTCATCAATGTACCCCATAATAATGCCCAAACTTTTGACCACAGCCTCTCTGACCATGTCAGCCTTGTCCTCAGTAAGCATCTGTTGCAACATAGACAACACCAAGGAGCTACGAATTTCCTTCTAAGAAAAAAAAAGACAAAAGGAGGGAAAAGGTGAGTTTTTAAGTTATACTTTAACCTACAGATTCTGTTTTTGAACTCTGTGCACAGTAGAAACTTACAGGCAGGTAAGGTGCTAAGGCTCCACAGGCTTCAGCCACCAACAGCCTCCTTTCAGGATATTTGTGGTTAATCTATGGAGAGTTCACAGAGAAATGTTAAACGTAAAAGAAGGAAACCAGACACAGACAGGAGTGCTGTCGCAAAGGAATGGAAACAACTTGAGTGTCATAAACACGCTGACCCTGTGGAAACCACAATTTATCTTTGCAGATTCTCAGCCTCCGGACGGCTAGCAGCGGCCATTGCCATGGCGGCGGAGTTTGTTTATCATGGCTGTGGTTGCACAGGTGGCAATAAAAACAAAACTGCTATCTCATTTATGCCAGGGTCTCTTACAAAGCATCGAAAGAAATTTCCATAATCAGAGAGCAGCACTAAACAGATTTTTCACTGTAATCAAGTGAAAAATCATAACTTTTGACCATTTTGAACAGTAATATAGTTTAAAAGAAAAGAGACAAGAGGAAATACATACATGCAGTTATCTGATGGTTGACTTTGTCAATTACTAATATAACTTGAGACATGCATATAGTGCCTCAAACCCCTTGAGCTTTTTCACATTTAGTGAGTTTACGAAAATCAACTTTCATGTTTTCACATACTATCATTCACATTATGCTATAAAGCAGAGCCAAAATGAAACATGGTTTGTGACGGCAATAAGAACCTGAAAGTTTGGTGTACAAATGCATTCAGTCCGCTTAACTCTGACATCTCTAAAAATAAATCCAGTACAAACTTTAGAAGTCACCAAAATTAGTAAACATGGTACACAAGGGAGTTATCTAATCAATTCGAAATCTCCTGAGTTGAGCATTGAACAATTAGGCTACGTTCACACTGCAGGCCTTGATGCTCAATTCAGATTTTTTTGTGAAATCGGATTTTTTTGCGTGTCCGTTCACATTTCCAAATATATGCGACTTGTATGTGATCTCCTGTGTGAACTGCATTCATACGCCTAAGTGTCCCGCATGCGTAGTAGAGGACGCGATGACGTCATACGTAGCAAGCGTGCTCATTGTTTGCAGAAGTAAACAGGGATCGTACTGCTGCAGCGTATCTTGTGTTCTTCATGTTATTCTCCAACTGGAGCCAGCACATTACCAACGCAATCTTTTTAAGAAGATCGAAAAGAAAGAGAGCCAAATTTTAGCGATGTGAGCGGCTTTACTGATACGGACTTCATTCATAATTTTTGAATGACAAAGGCAACCTTTATGTGCGTCTGAACGGATCTCTTTAGCACTCTCACGTAAAAACACACATCTTTGGCGGCCATAGCAGCGAGTAAACGCGTTGCCGCGGGGCTGTACTGGCTTGCAACAGGTGCTTGTTACCGCACAACAGCCAACCTCTTTTTTTTTTTTTTTAGCCAACCTCTTTGGCATAGCCAGGTCCACCGTTAGTGATGTTTGTCAAGTATCAATGGCGTGTAGGTTGGATGAATGCGACCTGGCCGTACAGACACAGGTCGCATTTGAAAAGATCAGATACGTATCGGATTCAGGACCACATATCCAAGCGACCTGGGTCGCATTTGAAAAAATCCGATCTGTTTCGTTCAGACTGTCATCAAAAGATCAGATACAGGTCGCATATGGGCAAAAGAAAATCGGAATTGGGTCACTTCAGGCTGCAGTGTGAACGTAGCCTTAGTCACCTGAAAAAGAGAAGAGTAAGACTCAACTGCAATCCTACCAGGACATGGTCGACCGAGGAGAGCATTGATCAGAAGTTATTACTTTGCTTAAAGCAGGGGTGTCCAAACTTTTTAGCTCATGGGCCGATATTGTCAAGTCAAACGCACTCGAGGGCCAAAAAGTGAATAAAAATAACTAACATAACCAAGAAAAAAGTGTCTTTTTTCAACCTGTGTGTGCTGTACCTAACATTAAATTCAGGCCTCATAAGAAAGAACAAAGACCAGAGTGGATTTGGGAGATTTGTTGACACGATCCCCTTGAGGAGCAGAAGAGCAGGTAAGGTGGTCTTGTGCAGTTATTCAAAAAGTGACTCGGACTCGGGCGTTTCTTACCTACATTTCGAAAAATCGTCCACTATACCTTTAAGGCCATGCAGGGGACACAGAAAACATGTGGAAGAAGGTGCTCTGGTGAGAGTCCAAAACTGAACTTATCACCAGAAAAAAAAACACCGCACTTCACTCTGGGCTCATCATCTCCACCGTAAAACATGGTGGGGGCAGCATCATGCTAACGGGGATGGTTTACTTTTTGATGGACAGGAAAGCAGCTCGGAGTAGATGGATAGATGAGTGAAGCTAAATACAGGGCAAAACTGCAAGATGGCTTCTAAAACATGGGTTTTTAGTTGCATTTCCAAAAAAAAAAAAAAAAAACAACAACAACTGATGCTGCTGTGTATGGGAGGCAAATCAAGAGTCCTGGGGCAATGATTTAAAAATGATCTTCACCAGAGCTGAAACAGCTCTGGTGAAGGTCTCTAATGATATTCTCATGGCCTCAGATAATGGACTTGTGTCTGTACTTGTCCTGTTAGATCTCAGTGCTGCATTTGATACAGTTGATCACAATATTCTCCTACAAAGACTTGAGCATACTGTAAAGATTAAGGGGAAAGCATTAGGCTGGTTTAAATCTTATCTATCAGACAGATTCCAGTTTGTTCATGTTAATAATAAATCTTCCTCAAACTCTAGGGTCACTTGTGGAGTACCACAGGGTTCAGTCCTTGGACCAATTCACTTTACTATATATATGCTTCCGATCGGCAAAATTATCAGACAGCATGGGATTAATTTCCACTGTTATGCTGATGACACTCAGCTATATTTATCCATAAATCCTGATGAATCCAATCAATTACTTTGACTGCAGTCATGTCTTGATGACATCAAAAGCTGGATGACTTTAAATTTCCTGCATATAAATTCTGACAAGACAGAAGTTGTAATCTTTGGACCAGAGTACTCAAAAAATAAACTTCTTAACCAATCACTTAATCTGGATGACATTAACTTGGCCTCTGGTAATAAAGTAAAAAATCTTGGTGTTATTTTTGACCAAGACATGTCATTTAAATCCCATATTAAACAGGTTTCCAGAGTTTCCTTTTTTCACCTCAGGAATATCACCAAAATTAGAAACATTCTGTCCAGGGGTGATGCTGAAAAACTAGTCCATGCATTTGTTACTTCAAGGCTGGACTATTGTAATTCTTTACTATCAGGAAGTCCACAAAATGCAATTCAAAGTCTTCAGCTGATCCAAAATGCTGCAGCAAGAGTTCTGATGAAAATCAACAAGAGGGATCATATTTCTCCAATTTTAGCTTCCCTTCATTGGCTTCCTGTTAAATCAAGAATAGAATTTAAAATTCTTCTTCTAACGTATAAAGCCCTTAATAACCAAGCTCCATCATATATCAGAGCTCTGATTACTCCGTATGTTCCTAACAGAGCACTTCGCTCTCAGACTGCAGGTCTGCTGGTGGTTCCTAGAGTCTCTAAAAGTAGAATGGGAGGCAGATCCTTTAGCTATCAGGCTCCTCTCCTGTGGAACCAACTCCCAGTTTTGGTTTGTGAGGCAGACACTCTGTCTACTTTTAAGACTAATCTTAAAACTTTCCTTTCCTATTTTTCTCACTCTACTGATCTACTGTTCTCCAGTTTTGCATTGCTTGTCGTCATTTCAGCTTTTAACTTTTTGTTCTCTCTCTTTTTTCTTCATAGTAGGTACACCTGGTCTGACGTTCTGTTGACTGTGAAATCATCCAGGGAAGACAGATCACCCACTATTACCATCTAATGTAGAACAGATTACTGGATCAATGTGTGCTTCTGTGCTTGTTGTCTCTCTTGTTGTGTCTCTGCTCTGTCTTCTGTAACCCCCAGTCGGTCGAGGCAGATGACCCTACTATGCACTACTTTGTGTAGGTCTACAACCTCAAATATTAGGGGTAGTTGTAACATGAGAAAATGTGGAAAAGTATTTGGGGTTGTGAATACTTTTGTAAGGCAGTGAAATTCAGTGGTATCAATGAAAAAAAAAAAGAATATAATTTGCAGTGCATGTACTATACCTGCTCCCAACACTGAGGAAGCAGCTCCGCTTCGACCCGAGTGGGACCCACATGTCTAGCGAACGCAACGCAGCCCGTCAGGATCATTTGTCTATGGACACACAAATGGACGTGCAGGAGAAGACATCAGTGGACGACAACTGTATTTTTTTTTTCCCCTCCTTCATCTTACCAGGATCGTAAAATGTGATAAAAATGGGAAATCTGTGTCCCTCGTGTTTATACTTTACACGCTCACCTCTGCTCATCGTCCGGTCTCTTTATCAGGTTAAAGAGGATGTGGAGGAGCTGGTCCCTCTCTTTAGGCTCCGGGTGAAGACATGCGGTGCACAATATGAGGGGAATCAGCTCCTGATGGAGAGAAGAGGACAGACAGAAGAGCTCACGTTACATAAAGCATCTTTTATAAGAAGAGCTTCACGAAAAAAAAAAAAAAAAAAAAACAGGAGAAAAAGTGGTTGGTGGACACTGAGCAGGCCAGTCAATCACTGGAGAAGCAGGAATAGGAGAGGAGGAGGTTGAATTAACTAAAACTGTTAAAGTCACAGGGGCAATACAACACAGGGGTAACTTAAGGAAAATAAAGAGCCCTTTTGTATCGCAGAGACTTGCTTACCTTAAATATCTTGTCTGTCTTATAAGGACTCATTCAGCTCTGGAGTCACACGCACACACATTTAGTGGCACATACTGCAGAAGCTCAAAAACTGCATGCACACCCAGGATATTGACAGACACACAAATGAACGGCACACAAGCTCCCCTCCAAAGTCTGAGCTCTCTCCTAGAGTTCAGGCAGAGTTCATGGGATCTCCAGCCAGAAGGGAGAGAGCTCAGCTGCCCTTGATAGAGGGCCTCCATGGCCAAACTGCGGTCAGTCCTACATTCCCTACAAACACACCGAAATTAAAGAGTGCAAACAGAGTTAAAAATATTTTTTTTTCTTCCTTTCCGAGAAGATATAATACTTTCCTGCCAAGCTCTTGGGGAGCAAGCGAAAACCTTAAACTAGATGGAAATTTTCTAGAGAACTGGGTAAAGATGGGGTTCTGGTGAGTCACTCACTCAACGCTAGACCAACCCTGAGACGTTAAGTGCCAGGCTGGCAGACTTTTACAAAGACCAAAATCCAATAATAAAGTATCAGCGGGTGGTTTTAGGTGTCTAATAATAAGCTCGGCATGGGGGAAATCAGTTCATGCGACCAGTACGTGTCAAGGAGCTTGGTTCAGACTGTCACATTCAATACATTTTCTGCATTGGTTTCTGAGCATACTTCATGAGAGCAGTTTCCTAAAGGCCTACAGCACAGCCTCGATTAAATGACTGGAGGAATGCATAAAGTTCACGTATCGGAGATTCAGTATGAACCTTTGCGTTTCCGAGAGACAGACTCCTTCAGGGCGTGAAACAGACTAAACTGACAGGGAACCGTAGTGGGAAGATCCAAGCCCGCAAAAAAACTGTTTCAGAGCCTCTCTTTAAAAGACCAGACTATAGACAAAATTATCAGACCTTTGATTTAAAAACAGCTTTTGGTGAATTGCTACACAAACGTGTGATGGCAAACAAGGGGTTGGGGTGCGTTTAGGAGCAAATCTGGCAATTAGTGTCTTGCCCAAAAGTAGCAGATGCAGAACGCGTTCTCGCATTCATTTACAAACACCGAGAAACTGGCTAGTGACCAGAATCAGTGAACGCATCATGCCCCAGGACCGTTAGGCCACGAACACAACAATCTTCTTTGGTGTAGTTGCTGTAACTGAAAGTTGGCCATTTTTGTTGATTTTTACCGTGTGCATGAGTGTATCAAACAATGGAGCGTTCGTGAGACTCACTCATGCACCTGCACAGTAACCTATAGCGCCTGTAAAAGGACTGCTGTCTGACGTTTGACTCAAAAATGAGTCTCATTAGATGCTAAGGACTATTTGCACGCTTTAAGCTTCTCAGGAAGCGTTGGTGGTCAGTGCGGAAACATCATGTCTTGTTTTGTCAGCGTGTTATGGGCTTGACACACAGGGAGCGATGTCGCTCCCTCTCCATTCATTTCCTATGGAACTTATGCGATGAGACAATCGCCTGCCCTCCTCCTGCCAAGCGACCATGCGTGTGAAATTTCAAGCTCGTACGCTTGAACGTGCACAGGCTGGCTTGCAACGCGACACAAGGAAATTGAACAATGTTGAACAATGATCCAGATAAATGGCCATTTATCTGGATCAGCAGTGAAGTGCGCCCTTAAAATGATATTCTCCATGCCGTCTCTTTGTCTGTAACATAGGATGAACCTAGTTGCATTTTTCTTTTGTAGAGTAGACAAAAGTAAGATTTACAGTTTACTGCGCCTCTCTCCTCCCTTCCCTCGGAGCCAGGTGCTTTTGTCAGCCACCAGCCTTCAAAACGTGAATCACTACGTTTAATGTCCTTCCACTCAAACCGAAATGTCCCAATTAAAATCAATAGGAGAGTCAGTAGCTATGTTTAATGCTCTTTTGTATTTAACGACACAGAACCAGTGGTGCCTCGGTGGGTTGCTGCCTTGCACTTGAATTCAGGTGCGCAAAATTACGTTACAAGTAATATAGGTGCGGACTTTTTAAGGAACTTGTAAAATCAGGGGCTTCAGCTCAGACCCATTATTCATTCTCTTCCCTCTAAAGGAGCTCTTTACAGTCTTTATTTATGCGTTTTCCCCACTGTTTATCCGTTGCGCGCAGCGCACGAGGTTAAAATCCAGCAGCTGGATCATGCGTAAAGACGCAGCGTGAACCCCTGCGTGCTTTAAGTGTGGCAGCTGAGAGAAAAATGTTGAACCGTAAAGGCTTGATGAAACTCTGCCTCATTCACAAATTAGACCAACACGGATAGAATAATGATAATCTGTAGTGTTTTTTATTGCCTGGAAGTAAATGTGATAATTCTTATTGTGCCTTTTATAATCAACTACAATATTTTCTTATTAAAGTCAGGAAACAAAGATTTCTCTTCCAGGGTCCAGACAGCCACGCCCCCAACCACGCCCCCTGAAAATTAAAATAATCTCACTCTTAATTTTTGATAAAAATTGAGGTCTGGTCAGGATTAATATTTTGGCCGGTAAAAAATATGCCTGGCCGGTTGATTTTTACATCTACCGGCCAACTTGGCCGGTGAATCAGGAAGTTAATTTCGGACACTGTCTAAAGCCCTCCAGTTTCATGACTAAGAAGATTTCTGGGAAAACAAGCGATTCGTTTTGAAACGAATGCTGTCGTCGCATGTTGTCTTGGGTCTTCAGTGAGGTGGCGACGAAAGCCATTAGTCACTGTCATCTGTCGCTCCCCGCGTGTCGAGCTCGTTCTGTGTAATCTGTGAGTTTCTCTCATCTAAAAGGTCATTATGGTAACATAATGACAATAAAGATTGCACATTTGTATTATTAAAAGAAAATACTCAATTTACTAACTTTTTCAAGGTCATATTTTTTTCTGTTTTCTTGACTTTAAAAAATATTTTTGCCTACTCTCCAAGGACAAAAAACCCCATTGGACATGGGTGACTGTCTTTGAAAATAACACAATATCTATGGAAAAACAAAAGATTGGAAATAGGCCACGAAATTCTGATCAGTGTATAATAACAATCACAATGTCAATCTCTCTGTATTGTTAGCACGGAATGAAACAGAGAAATAGTTGTTTTGGTACATGACTACAAAAAGAAAAGCCTGAAAGAAAGTCTGAAATTGGGTGCAATTCAAATTGAAGTTTGACAATCGAGTCCTGTACCTGAAACAAAAACATGATGTTTACTGATTTACAGAGTCTGATAAGACGGCCAGGTGGCAGGCAGCCTGAAACGACTCACTGTTTCAGGTCGAACACCTTTGGCTTTCAAGTGGGTGTCACATTTAAACTAAAAGGTGGGTTTCCAGGAGCGTGGTGGTCGCAGAGTTTCGAGTTGCAAGACAGAAGTGGGAGCAGCTGCATCTGCGTATGAATATACGAGGTAATGATCTTTGAATCTAACTGACACGGAGCAAAGTCCACAAGCCTTAAAAGGAGCTCCAAAGGATTAGTGTGCTGCTGTAATTTAATTTCTCACCAACCTCTCCCTTTGCTTTGTTTACCTTGATTTAGTAAAGAGATTAGGAGCTTCTTAACGGCCTGAGGTCGATTACGCCAGCATTACCAAGGTGATATGCAAAGCAGTGAAACAGGGAGTCAGCAAAACCAGACTTACCTCTTTCAGACAATTACAACATTTTCTGTACCATGTTTCAACACTTAAATACAAATGCTTTTTATTTGTGAACAATGGACAGATATAAACACAAAACGCATGCAAGTAGTCAGGGTGCACATGTGCATGTGTCTGCTTTTTAGCTTGCTGGGAGCAGTGGTTCGTTAATGGCTGAACTATTTCAGCGCCCGTGCTCTTCTTTTCTTTTCATTAGAACTTGTTCTTGAATATCGTGATCTACTGCCTGAGATGAGAAAAAGACCGAAAGCTGATCCGTTCTGATTCAGCAACGCTGAAATGACAATTTACGAAGCCTTGCAAATTAATTCGTACCCCTTGAACCTCTTCACACGTGTTGGACCTACACAAAGTAGTGAATGTTGCCTGATTTTCAGCATTTGTGTCTGAACAAAATCTGAAAAGCGAGGGGCGCATTTGTTTTCAGCAATCATAACATACATTCTTCACGTAGATTAAAACGCTGCGTGTAGCAGAAAACATCCCCCTTGATGCACTGCATGGCGAAACACGGCGGTTGCAGCACCAGGAACAGGGAAGTCGGTCAGAGTTTATGCGAAGGATAATCCTGGATAAAAATCCAACGTAGAACCAGTGCAAAGTTTTCAAAAAATGTTTACAGATGCTCTCCACAACAATCTGACCAGTATTTGTGTAAAGCTGGTAAATGCAGTTTTCCACACCTTTCAGATTTTCCTTTGTAAAACTAACTTTTGCTTCACAACTTATTTACTACTTTGCTTTGGCAAATACCGTGTTTTTCCAATAAATTATACAGTTGCATGTGCTGTAACATGACTAAAAATTAAAGAAAAAAAAGGTTAAGGGGTATGAATACTTGTGCAAGGCAATCTATGAAATGAGTTTTAAACAACATGTTTATATTTAACATAGATATTTAGGATTACACAGTTGGTCCAGTTTTTCAACCAAAATAGTGCTTAAACGTTGGGTAAAGCTTCAGCAACTAATGCAGGAAAATGAGCAAAGGGGAAAGCAAAAATATAACAGTTAAAGAAGAAAAAAAAAAAAAAAAAAAAAAAAAAAAATCACACAAAACTCCTGAAAAGCTAAAACTGCTGAACTTTGGCAAATATGCACTGCAACGTAAACTCAATGTCTTTTCAAGCGGTGCACATGATTGGTACACCATAGTATTTAAAGCCAAACAAAAGTACGCAACCATTTTCATGTGAAACGTGCCGTATTCTGAGTATAATCAATTGGTGCATTCATAATTGACACATGCCGTAGCATGTATCAATAATAACATCTTGAGGCTCCCCAAAGCATTTGCCATAGCAGACTATAAGCGATCCATGGGCGCAGCAATTATTAACTGAACCAGAAGCCCAGAAGTAGGGCTGGGCGATATGGCTTCAGGGTTTCCACTACATGTAATTGATCATTGCGCCCCGCCACGGCAAAATAAAAGCCGCCACACTTTCAGAATGAAGGTTTTTTTTAAAATATATGGTAAAACTATGTAAAGCCTACATTTGCACACGTATACTAACCATAATTCGAGTTTTAAATGAATTTTAATATCATGAAATGTTAAAATGTTTGAGAAACCAACACCACCTGCTTCTTCCTGTCTGGCTGCTCTGCTGCGCTGCTCTCAGGAGGAAAGGAAAACTAGAGACGATAGTCCTGTGTTGCCCATTTAGCGTCTTTGTTGCTATATTTCTATACTTTTCAGACCCCTCTAGCAATTTTATTTCAAAAAGCGACAAGCAACAAGTGACTTTTAGCGACTTTTTTGTTTGAATGGCGACTTTACCGAAGGTATTAGTCGTTCTGGAGTCACTGTTTTAAGGCAGCAGTGAGAGCTGCCACGAGAGTTTCCACTTCCCTCAGCGCTGTCTCACAGGCACGCCACAGCTGCTGCTGCCTCGTCACGTAAATGTAGTTTTTAAAATAGTCTATTTTTCTGTCTCTGAAACTGTTGCACTAAAATAAATTCCCTGAATTTGATTCACACTCAGCTTCAGTCACTTATTCACCTTGTTCACTTTGTGTGCCTCTGATCTCTGTCTTTTTGGTATCGTTAGTTTTTTGTAATGTGGATTCAGGCAATTTATTAATAAAATAATTTTGTAAAGGTCATTTTTGGTTCAAAAACACACTTAATCACTATTTTAATAACTTGTCTTGGCAAAAGCTTTCCTACAGCCTGGATCAAACCCTGAATTCAAACCAGACCCTTCATTCAACCAACGTTTTACCAAAATTGCAAGTTTTTAAGAAAAGAAAAAAAAACGCAAGCTCTCTGAACTCTTTGAAGGGTTCAGCTTGCTGACGGAGCGTTCCTGGCTCTGCATTTGTGATTGGTTGGGAGGATGTAATGACTGCAGTATTAACCTCCATGATAGGCTAGAATGCAAAAGGAAGGAAAACTGTTTCTATTTTACCACATGTCTATTGATCGATTTTTTTTTTATTGAATTATCGTCCGACCCCATCTGGGAGTTGACCTGAATTCAAAGTGCAACTAAACACAAGCTGTGAAACATGCTTGTAAAACAAGGTGGCGGCCCTGCCGTTGTAATCGATGAAAATATAACTAAATGTTTGCTGCAGGCGGTATTACACAATGAGCTAAGAACCGGCTTTGCTTAACTTGTGAAACTTCAAACTAACTTTAAAAGAAATAAGTGAATTATAGTGCCTCGTATTATGGTAAAAAAACGTTTCCTCTTTACAATATTTTGACAATATATTTTCTTAAACAAATATTCAGCATTGCATGCTAATCTCTTCATGGAAGCCCAATGTGTGCATTGGCAAAATAAAATTTAGATTTTACAGTTATCGCCCAGCCCTACGTGGAAATGACGTACGAATTGCACCAAGGAGAGTTTAAACACGCCTTCCCACCATAATGCCAGCTGTCAGTCAGTCAGTCAGCATGCCATGCTGCTCGATGGGTCAGGATTTCTGAAAAAGGACTTCCTTTACATACATGTGGTTTATTTTTTGCAACCGTAAGCCTCGCATTCTGGCATGTTTAGATCTATTGCCTTGGATCCATTGCATGTTTGTATTCCGGGGCCTGGTGCGGTTGGTACGTCACGATTACGAATATTCTTGCGTTATTTGGATGCCAAGATGGCAGCATCCACGAAAAGCACAGAAAGGATAAACATTCTTTTTTTACACTTGGTACAAAATTAATAGAGATAATACTTCAAGTCCGCCATTAGATAATAACTGGAAAAACGGAATATTTCCGGGGCTTTGTTTGACTTTAATGTTACTTATCTGGCACCTCTCTACGCAGTTGTAGCTTCACAGGGAGGTTGTTCATTAGTTGCTCATTTGTACACGTCAGAACCGTTGGGATGAGTGCGTGAAAGACTCACCTGGCAAAGATGTGAAACCATTCTCTAGAAGAGAGGCATGCATGAGAGTGAGAGAATGAGTGAGACGACAAGAGGAAGAGAAATAAAAACCAGTGAAGAGGCAAAAGCCCAGCAAATGTGAGAGCAATCCAAAGTAGCAGCAGAGAAATGATGATGACGACAATGACGATGACGACAGGTGAAAAACAAATGCCTCCTTAAATTAGGATGACATTTCAGATCAATAGATGAGACACAGGACAGCAGGAGTTTTGCAGGCCCGGAATGTTTACTCGGCAAGTAAACTCTCCAAATCTGTCCAAGAGGATGTGGTAGTCAAGAGAGAACCAAAAGTTAATGTGCTTTGTGCAGATTTTGCAGGTTGAGGTTTCCGTAACCTTGACGACATTTGAGCAAACCACTCTTCGGAACGCTAGAAACCTCCAACTGGATTCAAGACTCCTCGAAGCAAAAACAGATGGAACAGAAAAAAAAGCCAGAAAACTGTGATGCTCTTCAAGAAAACATTAAAACTAAACTTTTCTGCCTTGTTAGATGGCGAACTATAAAGCAGAATCATGGGGATTACCTCAAGTTCAACAAACACTGGTAAGAATATCAAGTCTTTCGCGGTGCGTCTAAAATGTACAGACGTAAACAAAGTAATCACAATACAATCACGGCTTTATTTAGACCTAAATGTTTAGAACTAGTTCCTATATGCTGTACATAGGCGCAGTTTAGCTAGAAGACCACGAGGTGTCTTTGCAGCTCCCCCAAGTGATCACCATGCCTACTCCTGCTGCTATGTGTGCATCTATTGGATATTGAGACAAGATGCGTGAGATGAATCAGATACAGGGAGGCGAGGAAGAGAAGCACAGAGGGGGCAGCAGAAGTGGGGAGGGTTTACCTCTCGTTTAGCGAGCAGGACGTTGGGGACGATGTGAGGGAGACAACGACCCAGCATCAGCATCACGCTTTCCTCACTGTCTGCTATGCGAGACACCTGGGGACAGGATGGATACGCATCGGTTTCTGCTGTCTTTAAACATATTGATCCTCCTCTGACCATTCTGGGGCGCTCACCTCTGCTCCGAGTCGACTCTCCGAGCACATTCTGCAGAAAGACAGCAAGGCTTGCTGGAAGGCCGGGGACAGCTTCCTGCAATGCCGAGAGAAAAGCCAAGTTGGAAGCCGTCATTATCGTGCGGAGTTGAACATTTGCTCCTAATCCCGAAAGAAGCCTGCCGATTGCTCTGGCCGCAAAATGATAGAGGTCCACAGAGCCAGGCTTTCTCGTGCAACTGGCGTCTGCTTTACAGACAAAAATAGATCAATTCATTCTGAACAAAAGACATTACAGCGGTATTGTGACCTGCTCTATGACCTCCAACCTGATATAAAATGGACATGGAGGTTTGGATTATATTTAGGAAAGACAGTTCTATTTAGTTATGTGATTGTTTAATGTGTACGACCACGTGAAGGTGTTAGAAGTAAAAAAAAATAAAAAAATAAAAACACGCTGAAACAAAGATAAAATAAAAACCTTCTGTATTCTTACAACAAAGCAAGAGTGACAACCTGCCTTTTTGCACCAGAGGGCAGCCAGGTCTGTTCATCATGTTTGCAAAGCCAGACACCTACTGTCCTCTAGTGGATATATGATGCAACTACACAAAAAAGGGAGGTCTGGGTGTTTTATCTTTAAAACCTTATTCTTTTTTGCTAATTATTTACAGTCCAGTTAGGGGGAAAAATAAGCATATTATAACCATAGATTTAAAGCATACATAATGTTATATCTACAGAAAACAGATCCATTTGAATTTCCTCCCCCATCCCCTTTTATTTTTATTAGATTAAAAATTGCAAAAATACCAAACTCCAGGGTTTGACAACCAATTTTAGGTATTTCCGGCAGTCTACAGGCTTTAGAACAGGTGAAATAAAATTAATAAATTACAACTTCAGAGTTAGTCAGATTATCAGTATTGATGACGAGGAAAAGATACAGAAGATATTAATGGAATTTTTTTTTTTTTTTTTTTTTGCAGAACTTTCCTCTCACCTGTTGGGCTGATCAAACTGGACACGCGGTTGACCTGTAACTTTGTTGCAGGTCGGCTGTTGGGGCTGTGATGTGTTCTGAGCGGCGGGCGAGGCGAGGTCATTTTCAGCCTCCGACACCCCTCGGATGTCTAGGTACTGACCATTATCTAAAGAAGGCTGAGAGGAAGAAAAGACGCATTTAGAGGATTACACCTTGACACGCGTTTCCATAATCTGCGCGCACAGTTGGAGAAACCACGTACCACAGAGGAGGAGAGGTTCGGGGAATTCTGGGAGCGCAGCTCCAGAGAGGCCGGGTGCGGAGAGGAGACGCTCTTTTTCAGCGTCTGAATCTCACTGGGACGCAAAACGACAAAGAGGAAAGTAGCTCCTGTTAATTTCAATATGGACATGTTTTCCTGGCATCATTTAAACAAAGGTGGTAGAAAAAAGAATGAATGCAAGTCTAATCAGCAGATCAAGCCAAGAAGGTCCCCCCTTTGTAAAATACTGAGCGCTAAGCCAGCAGCTACCTCTGCAGTTTCTTGATCTGCTCTGCGAGGCTCTGCTTCTCGCTGTTCAGCAGGTTCAGCTGGTACTCCAGTTCTTGCACAACTTCTGACTGTTGCTAGAGAAAGTGAACAAAACAACATTGGTAGTTGTGGTTAAAAAACAAAACAAAAAAAAACAGTGTGACACACACTTGTTATATTCTAACATTGTGTTATGTTATATCCATTGTTTGCTTTTAAGGGAGTTAATGTCAAAGCAGAAATGTCGTGTCTGAGAAAATAAAACTGTTACAGGCAATAAATTGATTTTTATGAAAGGAATGTCCGCCTGCTGAAAAGTATCTTCATGTGGTGTGTGTTATGTGCACTCAGTTCTTGGTTGGGGCTCCTTCTACAAGAATTACCGCATCAATGCATTTTATGCATGGAAGCAATCAGGCTGTGGTTCTGCTGAGCGTTTAAGGAAGCCCAAGGTGCTTGTGGCCTTCAGCTCGTCAACATTGTGGGTTTGGCATCTCTTCACCTCCCTTTTGATGATATATAGGTTTTCTATAAGCTTTAGGTCAGGGGAGTTTGCTGGCCAATCAAGCAGTGACCCAATAACCATGATTGTGGTACTTTTGGCAGCGTGGGCAGCAGTCAAGTCTTGCTGGATGATGAAATCAGCATCTCCGTGAATCTTGTCCTCTAGAATGTCCTGGTAGATGGCTGCGATCACTGTGGACTCCAGAAGACACACGGAGGAAGAAACTCGTCTATTTTCCCCCCAGCAGCAGTAACACATTGCTGACACTGCCTCTGGTTCAGCGGCTTAACACAAGTCCGTGTGTGCTGGCTCCTGATGCTCCGACTACTGCTGCAGTCCACGTCTTGTGAATCTCCGCCAAATTCTTGAAATGGCTCAGCTGCACAACTCTCAAGGCTGCGGTTATTCGTGCTGCTTGTGCACTTTTTTTCCTCCACGATCTCTTCCTTCCACGTAACTTTCCTTTAACAGACTTGCGTTCAGCACTCTGAACAGCCAGCATCTTCTGCAATCACCTTACGTGGCTTACCGTCTTTATGAAGGGAGTCAGTGAATGATGTCAGCTAAGTAACTGTCTGGTCAGCAGTCTTCAATGCGCCTGTGTCGAATTTAACTACATTTCTGCAAATTAAAATGTCTTATCGGGTTTTTGTTACATTTTAATATCCAGAATATAAATGAATATAAATGCCTTATCAGAATGACTTTTCGAACTGAATTACTGTAATAAATGAGCTTTTGATGGGATTCTGCACCTGTTCCTGTTCAACATTGTACTAAGTTGACTAAAGGTGTGCCAACACCGAACACGAACAAGGCAAATTTTTCGCATCGATTGCCTGCCGTTGGTCACTTCAGATCTCGCTCTCGTAAACGATTCGCGCTGACAAAGGTCGGACAGCGCGGCGAAATTTCGCCCAGCTCGCTTCACCGCGACATCTAATCGGAGGAGCGTCTATCCGCTTGCTGGTTCCTCCTGTCTGTTCAATTCACAGATGGCGGACAAGGATTTTACCGAGCGAGTCACGGTGCCGTATGTGATGTGGAAAGACAGAAAAAATATAATTGCGTCGCCACCCCTGGGTCCAGCAGATCCTCCAGAGAAGCGCCCGGTTCGGCGAGTACCACCGGCTGGAGCTGCGTCTTTCCCCAGCAGGAGGAGCTGCTGCCCCGCGTCTGCAGACGGATCACCCTCTGAGACACGATCTAAAGGCGCCTGCGGTCTGTAAATCCATCGTTGCTCAACAGAAATATAGCTTAATGTCTAAATAGGTAACATTCAAGAAACATTTTCATACTTAAAATAAATGGACGAGGAGAACACACTGAAGTTCAGATTGCTGAACCAGAGTGAAACCGCTTCGTTCCCAGTTTCTCTTCGCTCTGTTCGGCCAGTTCTCACCATTCGCGTCGCTCGAAACGTGTCGTTCGCGTCGCTGACCGTTAATTTGCTTGTGGTCGCTCCTGATACATCGGCATGTCATGTGACTCGGTCGCTCCATTCGCCTTTTTCCGCGTTCGTTGCGAACGCGCCTTTAGAGAACATAACGTGATTACGGATATACACAGAGAAACGCGTATATACCTGCTGCGACAGGTCAGGCTTCTTTAGCGGCTCTCGGCCAGTGCAGTTTCCTGGAAGATCACCAAAAGCCACCCCGACCGATGCATCCACCTTGTCTCTGGGCGAGGAGAGCGTGCTGCCGCCATTCCTG
This sequence comes from Fundulus diaphanus, assembly GCA_037039145.1. Lineage (NCBI taxonomy): Eukaryota > Metazoa > Chordata > Actinopteri > Cyprinodontiformes > Fundulidae > Fundulus > Fundulus diaphanus. The sequence goes on from CM073137.1 coordinate 28,247,801, forward strand.
TAGAGCTGCAGCAGGTCGGGGGGTTTGGGGATGTTGAGGCCGACGTCGTCCCACAGTTCGAAGTCCTGGAAATGAATATGAAACAAAACAAGTAGAAAGTACTCAGTTGTTGCCTTCGTTTTTTGCCCTCAAATACACGACAGTGACATATCCAAACAGCTGGTCTGAGCCAGGGAAAGGGTTTACAATCACCAGCTGGTAGTTCTTCTGTTCCTTCAGCATAAACACAGATTGAGTTTGATATAGCCTGTAAACACGAAGCGCGCGGGAAAAAGCCTTTACCTGATCATCATTTTCATCGGAGAAGGTGATAGACGAGAGTTTGTATTCATTTTTTAATAAATATTCATTCACAAGAAAGTTTAAGGCTCTTTTCTCCAGGGGGCGTATGGGCTCCTGATGGAGGAGGACAGAAAAAAAAAAGAAAACAGGGAGTTTAGCTCAAGGTTCTCAGGTCATATCTTACAGAGGTGTAAAGAAGTACATCTAATCTCTTCCTTTTTTTGTTTATGTCGGCAGATTCCCTACCTGGATTTCAGGACTCGACTTGAAGTTTTTCCTCTCCTGAGACGCCACTTCGCTCTCTGAGGAATTGAGAAAAACGAGAAGTGTTTGAACCGGTACAGAGGATTTGCTTTCTCGTAGTACTTCGGAAAAAAATAAAAAATAAATAAATAAATAAAATATACAAAAAAAAGTGGGAGAGGGAGAGAAAACTAGAAGAAAAAGGATTGAGGTGGAGAAGAAGATAAAAGTACGCCACACCTGCTGCCTGAGTCAAGTTGGCGCGCAGAGCCTGAATGGTCTCCCGTGCTTTCCGTAGCTCAAACTCCAGCACTGGACAGGAAATGACAACACACACAGGAAGTGGATCCAACCAAACACAGGGCAAAAACAAAAAATAAAATAAAAATAAACAAAGATGGGGCATTTGAAAATATGACACTGAAGGTCAAATGAAGCAAAAAATAAAGAGCATGCAAATTATGAGTTAAAAAAAAAACTACAAAAAAAGAACGCATGCAGCAGAGAATCATGGAAAACCTGTTTGCAGGTTTGTATGACAGGCAGGTGGTTTTCCTGCCATTCAAAGCCCTGATGTGCCCTTTTTTTTGTAAATGGAGGTCAATTTACTTTTAATTTCTTTTTTTTTTCTTTTTACTTTCTCTAATCTAGGAGCTGTCTGACACTAGGCTTCTTCCTGGGCAGACGCACAGTTGGTCTCAAGCCACTCGAAGGACGAACGCCGCTCAGGGGACTTGCTCTTCACAGATTATAGCACAACTGTATCAACAAATCAGCTCTCAATTAAAAGAAATAGGAGTCAAATTTCCATTCGGACAAGATTAGGTTCTTGTTGCTGAATCATTTTCAATTTTTTTTTAGTAAAAGAAAATAAAGCGTCCACATGAGCACGCAGTTTCTGGCATTTTACAGATTAGAAAGATTTGAGGATAAAATCCTTTATTTGCAGCCTGAAATACAAGCTTCTAAACTAAGACTAAAAAAAAAAAAAAGGCAAAGGAACAAACAAGATCTTAACACACTTCAGAGTCAGAACACACGCAAAAAGTAATAAGCAATGGAGCAGGGAAACAGTGTTGCATATCTGTGCACTGAAAATCTGCATTTTGAGCCGATTGGTCGTAGCTGACGAAAGTGCTTTCTGGAATACCAAACGATTTCTTTTATGATCGCAATCTAATCGACCGTTTGACAGATGAAGAGTGCACAGGTTGCAATCTGAACAGAATGGAAACCCATGAACTGAGTAACGGAAAGAGTTTAAAAAAAAAAGGAGGGGGGGGGGGGGTCAAATAAAAACAAAACAAAAAGCTAGTCTGGATGGAGTGACTTGTCCAGAATTTCACTGGGGTTTGATCAACGTCAGGAGAAAGCCAGAAAACCCAGAGTCAGACAGCTGGGGGGCAGGCGTTTTAGCAAGGACAGCAGCACTTTGAGGGGGATGGAAATAGGACAATGGGGGGGTCAATCTGGTGCATGTACGTGTCTGTAAGTGAAATGATTACAAAACAAGCCCCGCTTGTGGGTGTGAGCTGGAACCAGAATCTCTGCTGCATGGTTTGACTGCATCTCTGTTCTGCAATGTGTCTGATTTCTACCACGTAATAAAAGCCCCAAACCAAACGGAAACCATCCCTCTTATCTGCGACATCTACAGATGCGTCGAAATAAATTTTGTTCATTTATTTCAGTAATTCCAATCGAGTGAAACGCTTATGGAATCGTTACACAACGAGATATGTTTCCCTCATTAGACATATTACAATTACAGTATATTCCAATTAGATACTTCAAGGGTTTATATCTGTAAATGTTGATGATTATGGCTTAGAAGCAAATGAAAACACAAAATTCAGTTTCTGAGAAAATTGGGATTTCACATAAGACCCTTTAACAAATATATGACCTTTGATACAGAAATGGGATTTTGTGACCACGTTACACAGCAATTGACCTGAAGACGTGACAGCTGGCCAGCAGACAGTCGCTGACACCGTCCACACTAAACAAGCTGGTCGTTCAGAGTGCTGCACTTTGAGTTGTGGAAAGTTGAGCGGAAGGAAAAAGTGTGGTAGAAAAAAAAAACGGCTCCTGAACCCAAGACAACGTCAGAAGTGCCCTAATGCGTACCTTTGTTAACATTTAGCTTTGTGGAGATGCTGATTTCATTCTCCAACAGGAATGGGCACGCCCTCACAGTTGTAAAAGTACCATTACCTGGTTTAATAGCCATAGTATCAATGTGACCGATCGGTCAGCAGACTCACCTAAATCCCCCTGAGAATCTATGGTCTGCAAGTCGATGGGAGACAGCAGACCAAGCCCTGCAGATGAGCTGCAAACGGCTATTAAAGCCAACTGGGCTTCCTAACATCTAAGCAGAGCCACAGGGTCATAGCCTCCGTGATACGCCGCACTGATGCAGTAACTCGTGCAAAAGGCGCCCTCGGCCAGCTGCCGAATGTGTACGCTGTATAATATATGGACATACTTTTCAAAGGGTCAACATTTCTGTGTCAAAAGCAGCTGTTTTAACTCCAATTGGACAGTTTCATCTACTGTGAACCATAATTAGCAAAAAGAACAGCAGTAGGAGCTTGAACACACCACTGCGTGTGAAATGAATCGATATACGCGTTTCACATTTAGATTAAATTGAACCAAATTGACTTTCCGATAACATCGGAATTTATTCCGATGCACCTGTTTTGGACAATCTCCCGCTCTTCCACCAGAAACTATAGCTGGCACATTTGGGGCAAGGTGCCCACCATGGTGGCAACAAGAAGACGGCTGACAGTTCATGTTAAACCTTCTACTTCTACACAATGCAGATCAAAGTAGTGCCTTGATTAAAACACTCTATTAGATCAAGACTACATGAACATAACATTGGTAGCGACAGAAACAAACAGTACAGTAGTCTACTTTTTTCTTTTTTTTTTTTACCATAAAAGGATTTGATTTTACTAAATCCTCATCCTCAGTATAATTACTCATCCCTTTGCCTCTTGGCTAATACTTGAGCCGGTGCATTTAAATGTAGACCCGAGGGATGATATCCTGTTAGCGGCAGACGCAGTTAGAAATCGGTTCTGCTATGAAATGCGTCGACAGGGCCAATTTAAAACAAAAAAACAACAGGTAGACGTGTCATGTACCAAAAATACCACCGGCTGACAGCGCAGTGTGACAGCTCATGGGAGGAGCTCCGACACCTTACCCGGAGTCCCGAAAATAGAAACAATGGATGTCTGACAGGGACCCACAACGGGCCATAAAATGCTGTGATTAAAACTCCTACCCTCAGTCAGCGTAGAACTAATTCCAAAGGTCTGGATTGGTTGACATCAAGACAACGTTCCCTGACAAGCAGTGAGACCTGTACGCCCGCATCAGGGTCATTAACCAGACTCTTTATGTCTCTCTGCGGTTTTAGATTTCCCCAAGGTAAGCAGCCGCTGGCGCTGGGAGCCCTGACAGTACGGTTCATCTTACCTGCCACCCGTTCGTCTGACTCCCGGTTGCCGTCATCCGAGTACCGTGCAAAGTCCAGAGAGTCCAAGGTGCTAATGCTGCCCACTCGGTCTGCAGACAAAGGCAGCAGTGAGACGGGAGAAGAAGCGACGAGCACAGATCATCTCAAAGCTCACAGGGCGTAAGAACGCGGCGGTGAATTAGGAAAGGGTGCTTGAGAGACACTGCCTTAGGTACGCACGTTTACCTCTAGAGGGGAGGAGCACTCCCCATCACACAATAAAACAGATTAGCATCAGCACATCTGTAAAGGCTGCTTCATCTGAACTTTAGAGCAGAGCTCGGTATCAACCGACCGGAAGGGAAATTTCCCACCTTCTCGCTGCATAGACGTGGTGTAGCTGTGTGGTAAAATACAGACTCTGCTTAAAATCAGTAGAAACGCCCAGAAAGACGCAACCTCAACACTGTCTAGAGAGGAAGGGAAAAAACTATTTCAAACTTTTGAGGAGCAGATGAAGCTGATGAATAAGCGCAGGCGGGCTCTCGTTACACTGAGCTCGGCCGCCCGCTTTGCCTCGTCAATGGTGTTAGCTTTCTCTTCCGCTGGAATGCCAGTGTGAGATTGGCCTCGTTTGTTCTCTAACGGCCACAGACGGCAGAAAAACAAGCCGAATGTAGTTACGCAGGCCTAACAAGCCCAGCTAACCTGGCATAGGCTAAGTGACATCAATGCATTTTAAACACAAAGCGGTCTTGTTTGCTAAATGAAAGCTTACTTGACACCAGAGGCTGAAAATCTCCATACATGGGCACATCTAAGATCTAACTGAAACAGCCTAAAAACTATTACTGTAGTTTGAATTAGGGTTTCTCAAAGGTTTGAATGTCTTCAGAGTCAGTGTTTGAATTATTGCAATAATTGTTCAAATCAACACGTGCAAAATAGCGATCGGAAAGGACTGCTTGGATGCGATGTAGTTGGTTTGGGCAATATGTTGAGAATTTTAAAATATCAAGATTAAAAAGAGAGGTTAGATGTTTCATTTCCATTGAGAAGTTCTATGTTGCGTCAGAATTATACTTTTATGTAGTCCAGTCGGTTATTTTTCAGCCATCGCTCATATTTATCTACAGCTGTTTGTTAGAAAATGTGCCTGTGAGACATTTGGGATAGAGCTTTGATTCAGAGATGCTGTTTTATAATTACTTTATGAAAAGAAAAAACATATCGAGATAAATATTGTATATTTGGCATCCAGCCTAAAAATATCAATATTATTTTTGGTCCAGATCGTACAGCCCTACGATATAGGGAATTAGATTTCAAGAGTCAGGCTCCATGCCTATAATAAATCTGGCCAGGCGGATGGAGTAAGACAAAATGTGGCTTAACTGAAACAGATATTATCATTTTAATAATATCGCTATTGAATACATTTCTAACACTATGCAGCCCTGTTCTAAATTCTGTGGTGACGCTCTAGCTTAAAACTGTGCGTTCCACGCGAAAATGTAAATTTATCACATATTTGACTGTAGGAAAATAGAGATTCGAAAAAGGACGCACGCCCAAGGTCCTGTGAGTCCTCATTGAGAAGCGTTTCATCATGTGATGGCAGTAATTCACTGAAAATACAGAGTTTGCAGGCCTGCACATTTAGAATACACAGAAAGTCTAAGAATGGAAGAAAAAGCATTCAGGGGTTCTTTTATAGGCCTGCTCTGGTGCTCAGACTCTCCTTCAGCCAGTAAACCAGCGTCCAGTGGAAACCAGGAATTACTTAAAAGAGAAAAGGTTCCGAAACAATGCCAGTATGTAGCCAACAAGCTCACTGTTTAGGCAAGAATAGCTCTGGTTTACAATGTTAACTAGCATGGGGCACACTTGGAACATGTTATAAAGAATTTTCAGACAAGAAAGTTGAATATTTGCACATTTGTGCTTCTGTATTAAGATTAGTAAGCATACTTCAAAGTAGATTTTGGGAGAACTGGAGGAGTCTGGGACCGGTCATATAAATAAACAGTGCTGTGAAAAGCTATTTACCCCCCACAGATGTCATCCGTCTTTGTCACTCATGGCACAAGAGTAAATATATAAACGCAGTTTTTAAATAATGTCATTGAGGCAAAAAGATTTCCATGCCAAACCAAGCCCTTAAAAAAAGTAATAGCACCCCTTGTAAAATCAGAATGTCATTAACCACAACTTTGGAAATCTGAGTTCATTACTGCCAGAGCTGTGGAATCAGGGAAACAACATGAAGTAGACTAAGAGCTCCAAAAGCAACACATCGACCCCCGATACAAAGGATGTTCAAGAACATATGTGAAACTAAGTCTCTCACATACATCGGTAGCTGTAGTGTTGAAAACTCGTCCTGGACGTCACAACAAAGGCAACAGGAACATGTGAAGCCCCGCAGGCCTCGCTGCCTCCATCGGTGTTCCCGCTTCCATGATAAGGAAGCGACTTGGCAAAAATGGCGTCCATGGGAAAGACCCAAACAGAAGGTGACCGACATCCAAAGGGACGGCTCTTACAGTACCTGCGTTAACTGACGCTATCTCAACGTTCCCCCTAGATTTATGGGGAAATATTCTGTGGACCGCCGGAACAAGTGTGAACAACACGATCTAACACAATTTCTCAGAAAAAGAACCTCACCTTAACATCAAGCAAACACGGGTTATGAAGTTCAACAATAATCCAAAGCACACCAGGTCTACCTCTGAATGGCAAAAAAAAAATAAAAAAAATTGGGGAATTGCCTAGTCTAGACTACGAACCAGCAAACGTTGTCCAATGAAGGCCAGGCAATAATTCCTCCCCGACGAGGTAAAAAGGTTCATTGCCATTTACTGCAAAAGCCAGAAGGTTGTCATGGGTGACAAAAGCAGTTATTAGGTTTAGAGGGCCATGACCTTTTCCTTAAAGAGCCATATTGGTCTGGATCATTTTCTCCTCCAACAAATTAAATCATAGTTTGGAAATGCCTTTTAACAGCCCCGTAGTAATATCTCAACATGATGGTTCTGCCCAAAAACAAGGTTCATTTCCAACCTCACAAAACAAAAGAAAGGATCTCTCTCTTGTAATTACAACCAGTTTATTAACAAGATATCAACAAAGAAGAATATTTGCCATCTTTTTATTTGCAGTATGTTTGGGGTAAGCTTCTCAAATCTCATTACTGTTGATAATATACTAAAAAGTAAGCACCCCTACATAGACAATTTGAAGCTTGAAGGCATCTAAATGCATGAATTTGGGCTTTAAACAATGATTAGAAACAAGATAACTGCCATCAAGGTGGATCATTCTGGATTTCATTTTACAAAGAATCATTGTGCTTTTTGTTTTAATTTACATCGAGACATCCCTTAAAGGGACCTCGTCACGTACTATGACTTTACGAATTTCTACTCGTGTAGCTCACTCTGGATGCATACAAAGGTTTTCCAATCAAATCTTCGCGCCCTGTTGGCTTATTATATTTTATTTCTGTGTTTTCCTCTTTGTTCTGGCTCCATTTGTTAGTAAATAAAGCGCTTTTGTGTATACTTGCAGTTACAAGACCACATGACCGGTAGTACGACATTGCGCATGCACGCAACGAGTAAACGAGTTAGCAAGGTCCAGCAGAGGTGCGGGAAAAAAATAGTTAGTAGATCAGGTTAGTCTTTGACCACACCTAGCTATCGCTTTACTACGAGGCATCGCTGCACCGTCTACTGGCTCTTACAGTAGTACTGGCGCCTACTGACGCCATCTTGCTTTCTGGTAGTTTCTACCGGCAGACGGCGCGACAATGTTTATGTTTGTGTCCTGCTGGTAGTGCCCGGTCCAGGGTTCATTTAAGGCTCTAAAAGGACTAAATAAACAACATCAGGATGAACGGCTGGCGTATATGGTTTTATTTGGGGATAAATATGCTTTTCTGTGGGGGTTTTATGGTCATGGTACGTGACTGGGCGCCTTTAAAGGCAGAAACTCATATCCTGTCAGGATGTGGCACGTTTAGTTCGGCACAGACGAGGATAAGAAAATATTAAATTGTTTTATAGGAGACTGACCAGAAACCCTCCCCCCAAATAATGAATACACTTTCTGTCTTTCTTTTTTATTTGGACCAAGTAAACCAGCAACTATATCTCTTTAATGGGCACAACATAAAACATAGCTTATATCTAAGCTATGTACCTTCAAAAAAAAAAAAAAAAATTCACTTTTTTTTTATTTATGCTCAAAAAGCACACAAACTTCATTATAATAGCAGCTAACTCTCAGGGTCACAGCTATCCCCATTACTCCACATGGAGTCATGTGATCTGATCTGATGAACTGACCTGATTATCTAGCTGCGGCCTGAAGACAGCATCACTCGTACCTCCCTGCTGCAGCTTACCGAACGGCTGGGAAATGTCTCGCCGTGTCATGTGGCCCGGAGCAACAGCTGCAGATGCGGCACAGTCGCTGCCCGTCAGGTGGTCATGACCGGCCGACACAGCCTCCGCGTTCGGAACGGCCACATCCGTTACGTTTCTGGAGGGTCCGCAGAGGAGTCCTGCGTCTCGTTTTGCTTTCATGCCTCATACCGTACATGGTATTTACACGTTTCCCTTCCTTTGAAGGCCTGACAGCCCCCAACACAATCTACGTCTACACAGCGGTGCTGAAGCGCTGACTATAGCAGAGGCAGGGCACGACGGGCGTCTTTCTTGTTTCGCCGTGGGTTTCACAGTCCAATCCGTAATCCTGTGCCTCAGTTAAGCCGTGAATATTTCCAACAACGTCTGGGTTTTTTTCACACAGCCTGAAGACCAAATTAGCTCTGACACAGGAAAGGCTTCTAATCGGCAAACCACGTTTTCTCTCAGTCAAGGTAACTTTTTGCCGACGTCAGCCGTTAAAAAAAGGTTTACGGCCATCTGCAGAAGCAGTAGGTTTATCCAACTTTTATTAAACTGATAGATCACTGTGTCTGGGAGTCGTTCGCTGGAGAACCCTCCATTTAAAACGATAATTTCAGCGAACACATGGATTGCTACTGGATTTGGCAGGAAACATAAAATGACACGTGCACATAGCTGATTCAGGATTCTTTTTTATTCCTTGTTCTTTTTTTTCTTTTTTTTTGGTCTACAGTGGATTTAAGTTTTATTTCCTCCTAAATGAAATATTTTATTGAATTCTGGCTCATCAGCAGCTATCGAGATGAACGTTCCCCTATGGCGGTCCAGTCAGTACCATGAGAGGGGAGCTGTGGTGGTACACCCCACTTTCTCCTTTTAGCTCCTCATGCTCTGCACGTCCGTTGTGGGTTTCATGCAACCGGCTTGCAGATTGGCCAGTTTGTGTTTTCTCATCTTGAAGTTATGTATTTTTATATAGGCAAAGTCAGTTTTTGTCTGTCTTTTAAAATGATATCTAAAAGGAGACAAAGTATCCGACAGAGAGAGATCTGCTAGCGTCAGAGCTTACAAAGTATCCTTATCGATGCCTACAAAGCAGCCTCCTGAGATTACCGGCTTCCTAGACGGACACTCTGACATGATGACCAACGCTACTTTGCATGGGTCTGCCAAACAATGATTTCCCTCTGCTTCGATTCGGGTAACCCAAACGATGGGTGGAGCATGCTGAAAGCCTTTGCTGCCTCTCGGTTTCAAGCCGAATCACATCCACGGATCTAGCGCTTTATGGCGGAGATCCAAAGAACGCCTGTTTTACCCAGAAACCCTGCTGCTTCTGTAGGGATTCCAATGATTCAGGAACTTGAAGTCCAGTCAGTTTTATTTAAAATTAAATAAAAACATTAAGACAGCATGTCGTAAAAAGACTTTAACTCTGAAAATCAGTTCAATATTTTCAAATCACAACTGAAGTTTTTCCCCCCACTCAATTTTCCAGGGGGAAGCGTAATAGAACTTTTTTTTTTAACAGTGTCCCTTACTTTCCCACTGCATGTTTCTTAAGAAGCTGTTTTTCTGCTGATAGCCCAACTAATTAATTAGCCAATATCAGCTCGTTATACCTTTGTTACTATATAAATATTATACTAAATATTGACATTCTGCACTGTAACCAATAGAAAAATACAAGGAAATGTAGCAGTTATTAATGAAGTATTTATATAATGGGTCAGAACAATACCTAAACATCATAGGTAATCGTCACTACAATAGTAGGGCTGATTATTGTTTTTGTGTTTCAAACAAAGACAGTCAGATCATGTGAAATATTTTTGTTTCCATCTATACATTGCCATTATAAATTTCCATTTATATATCACCGCACCAATAAACTGTTGCATTTTTTGCCTGTGTTATCTTTTTACGTGAACCCATTATGTGAAGGCCCACACCCCAGTCATAACAGGTAAGATTACACTGATTTCAAAGTTCTGCAACCAGCTGTATTTGCAGGCAGTTGCTACGGCCATCACTTTGCATGTGGCGTTTTGCCTGTGGGCCTAGAGGCTCTTCATGCAATGGTTATTCTATTATTAAAAAAAAGGTCCCATAAGTGAATGAGAATACAGCCTGCACCGGCTAATTTGATTTTGTGGTACCGGGTCTGGTACTGAGCAAGATCAACACTTGCAAGGTACCAGATCAGATGTATTATAAACATTTAAAGCATAACCAGAAAGTCAACTACTGCTAATTTAAAAAAGGCAATTATTACTTTAAGTTTCTGCAAACTGCAGTCTTACATTTAATTTTTTGTTTGTTTGTTTAGCATATTTGCAACTGAATACCTAACTGAAAAGGGATGCAATGCAAGAATTCTTTATTTTTTTTTATCACTATTCTGTACCTGGAGCTGTTCCTGACCCCTGACCTCCAGGTGGCCTGAGGAAAGCCAGTGTTCTCTCACACTATGTCCATCACAACCTGTCCTGTCACAATAACCCCTCATCTACCCCTTCCAATCCATCTGATCTGGCTGCCGAAATAGCTGACCCACAGAACCCGTCCGCTCACTGCGGCCCTCGGGCGCTTATTGGGCAAGAGCTGCGGTCTCGACATCCACCGACTTCTTCCACGGTTCTGCGCTAATCTTAGCGAGCTAGCGGGTCGTGTTTTCCTGTAATAGCGCAGCAAAGACGCGGCTGGCGCACGCTGCTACTCGTAGCATCGGGCTGGGCTACAGCTAACTTACTCAGTGGTCCTCCAGGTCCGAGCGCCTGGTCTTTGGCAGGTGGGGTGCCGCTTTGTCGCTCGAAGTTGCCAGGGTTGGAGAAATAATCCCTGAGCCGCGGGAGCTCCCTGCCTGCTTCCAGCAGTTCCGTGTGAAACTCCAGGGCCGTGAGGATGTACTGGTCCCGTAACAGCTGAGCAGCTATCAGGTCCACGGACACCCGCGTCTCGGCACCGCCTGCCATTGCGGATGTGGCCACGGCCGAAGCCGCGGTGCCCTCCCCGCTGGGGCTCGTCCGGTTGCCGGACAGCAGCAGCGTCGGAGGCTCGGCGTCTGCAGGCGGCGAGAAGGGATTGCCTGGCGGTGGCCCTGGCGCCCCCTCGCTCGGGCGTCGTTCCGTGTCAACCGTTTCATTAGGACGTCGCTCCGCTTCTTCCTCGGAATCACTGACATCAAACGGATTGACCGACGCCATTTTTCCCACTAAAAAACCTTTTAACAATCCAGGGAGGCTAGGCTAATCAGACGGGCTTCTTCCTGAATGGATACTGATGTGTGTGGCTCTTACGAAGGGGGGGGGGGGGGGGGGGGAATGCGGCAATACGATTGGCTGAATTCAGGGGACGTCAACTCAAAGCCCGCCCTTTTCATGGGATGTAGAGAAGTGATTGGATATTTCTGAGGTAACTGGGCTGGGCATGATTTTCAGTTGACAGCTCATGCTAGATATGTCACATAGACATCATTATACATCATCATATATCGTATTCATGTCTGTGGATATGTCATGTCAAAAATTTAAAATACAACCTGTGTAAATAAAGATGTGTATGTATAGATTTTTTCTACATTATTGAAATACTAAACTAAAAATGCGAAAACTACGAGTTACTTGTTTTTGTAACGTTTTCATTTAGAAAACATGCTGGAATTAAAAGAGCAAATTGATGAACTACACTACCCGCAATGCAGCTGCGGGCGCATGCGTCAAGAGTCAACGCCAGCGTCACGACCAGGAAGTAAATTCTCGTGCTGCCTGTATTTCTTGTAGTAATCTTGTTACAAAGAGGGATAGTTGGTTTTGTAAAAGCATCTACTTAAAGATTACGCTGATCTTGTTTCGGAGCAGCAGCGTTGATCTGTCTGCTTCTTTGGATATGGATTGACGGCTCATTTACGAAGATAAAATTGAAAGAAAATAAGATTGTTTTGAATGACGAAATATTTGCGATCACTAATTCGTTCTTTAAATCACTTTATGCCAGGATCCAGTTGACGTTATATTACACTGACAGGTAAGACTGATAACTTCACTGTCCCAGATCTTGCTGTTAACACTTACACTATGATGGAATAGCTGTTACTATTAAAAATGCCACAAAAATATTGTATAATGTATTTGTTTGATGTTTGGCACATTGGCTAGGGGCATATGGGAACGGATTAGTCCTATCTCTAAGCCTTTCTGTAGCAGATACATTGACTTAGACAGTCGAATGGTAAAGCTGCGGATTCTATTTCGTTTCTCTTAGCAGTTTCTGTTTAGTCCCTATTAGCACTTTTTAATATAATCTTTCATGCGTTTGTAGTTTTTCACTTTTCTTCATTTCAGGAAACTTCAGAGTTGTTCTGTAGAGCCAGAGCAGTCTCCAACCAAAATGAGGATGATCACATTTTTCATGATAGGACTGACAGTCCATGTAGTATTCTTCCTGTCCATCTTTGACATCTACTTCACATCCCCTTTGGTCCACGGCATGACGCCCCAGTCCACGCCGCTGGCACCCCCTGCCTCCAGACTGGTCTTAGTTGTGGCAGATGGCCTCAGAGCTGACAGTCTCTTCACCCCGCTTCCCAACGGCTCATCTAGGACCCCATTCCTAAGGTTGGGAAATTGATTTCAAGTAGGGAGTGAACTAAAAGACAAATGTGTTTTCGATCTTTAAATTGGCCTAATGTTCTTTTTACCGCCAGGACCATAATAGAGGAGACTGGTACCTGGGGCGTCTCTCACACACGTGTGCCTACTGAGTCTCGGCCTGGTCATGTTGCTCTGATCGCAGGCTTCTACGAGGATGTCAGTGCAGTTGCTAAGGGTAAGTGCATGTTGGGATTCTTGTCCTCCTCCTCTGAATTTGTCTTTGAAGGATTTTGACATTGTGTCTTTGTGATGATAATTCACATTTTCTTTGTATATTTCCAGGTTGGAAGGAGAATCCAGTAGAGTTTGATTCAGTGTTTAATGAGAGCAGAAACACATGGTGCTGGGGGAGTCCAGACATCCTCCCAATGTTTGCCAAAGGTAGCCAACAGGGTTCCTACTCAGTCGGGGAAAGCATGAAATGGGGTTTTATCATCTATCGAGTTAGAATAAGGGGGTCGGGGGGGAGCAGAGCATGTAAAATGATTGGGTTTCCTGAATTTATGTTATCCTCACATCTAAACCAGGGGTTGCCAAACTTTACTGACTGTGACCCCCTAAAACACAGCCAAGAGATTGGCAACTCCCCTTTTCCTTTGGTATCGGTTTCACAAATAAGGAAATACTGAATATTTTAGCACATCAGCATCAATTTATTAATAACATTAAGACTTTTAAAAAAAAATTTGCAAACAACTGTGTGATTCTCATAATATTACAACCATGTTCTGGTAATATTATGACTTTATTCTTCAATTTAAAAAAAATAGTATCACGGCCATCATACATTAAAGGAGCTATAAGTAAGATATTTACTGTAAAATCAGCCTAAATCTTTCTCATTTCTCACCGGGGATGGAAGTAACATTGCCTATAAACAATCGGTCCTCTCTGTCAATAATGTCTTAGTCAAGTTTTTCCCTTTTCAAACCTAGACGTACGGTCCGAAACTGCTTTGGTGCAGAGTGTAGCCCGTGTTTACTTTCTGGTTCCTAAGCCAATCAGATGAGAGTTCCCAGGGTTCCCAAAACAGAGCATTTGGTATTTTATCTTGGCAAAAGAGCAGCAGTCTGCAAACATGGAAGCCAGTGAGAGAAGCGGACCAGAAATAGAACAAAATACAACATCATATAACTTTCCTGTGTAAGTAAAAATTCGGAAGGGTTTGACACCGTTTAAAAACGGCATATTAGATTGTCGTAATTGGCAAGCTGTTGTGCGGATTTGAGCCCCTAGGTGCCAGTATTACTTATAGCTCCTTTAAACAAAATAAATTGTTGGCCACGGAGGAGGAAATTTCACAAAAAAAACCAACTAAGAAATATTGGAATTAATTTCACATATTTGCAAAAAAAGAAACGTTGATGGTCTGAAGTTGAAAAGTTGTAAATATTTTAGAAAAAAAAGGTGTTTCCCATGAATAAAAATTAAAACTAGGATATTCTCTGACATTGCAAAGTAAGAAATCTGCAAGAAGATAAGCTCAGAAATCTATTAACAATGTGATTAAAGTTTGATATATTACACTTCCTGTAAACAAAATGAACTATTACAATGTAGACATGTAGCTGTGTAAACCTGAAATATCTCCTCAAGATGTCTTAATTGCAAAACTGCGCAAGCATTTTCAGGGATGTCATTTCTAAACATCACTGATTTTAAAATTGAGAATGGCAGTTTGAAATAGATATGTGTTATAAAAATAAAAAGGAGAAAATTAATTACTAATGAATTTATTCTTGTTTATTTTAACATTATTTGCAACAGTTCCTTTTTACCATCGTCTGGATGGAACGTTGTAGAACAACATTGCTGAGGGACAAATGGATCTCATTTGCTGCTCTGGGTTCTTGCAGGTGCTACTGGTGACCACGTTTATACCCACACATACCCAGCAGAGGAAGAGGACTTTGCTTCCACAGATGCTTCCAGGCTGGACAGCTGGGTTTTCACCCAAGTCAAAGTATGGCTGCAGAAATACTGACACTAAAGAGACCTGCTCTAATTGATATATTCAGAACAACCGATTAAGTCCACAAAATGGGATTTTTACATAAGTATGTGCAGGGATGGGATACACGTTGGTTGCTGTAATGTTCCCGGTATTTTCCTTGAATAATATACAGTTTTTAAAATTATTATTTGAAAACGGGGAGCCACCTGTAATAACAAGAGCGTACTTTACAGCCCTTTTGGATTATGCCGGGTCAGCGTATAACATTGCTGCATAATGTTCATGATGTTAATTGTAGTCTAGCAGTGCTAGAATAATTACGTTTCTGTTGAAAATTTGTGACAGTCCTTCTTTCGAGCTGCAAAGTCTAACTCCACTCTGAGGGCCACTCTGCTCGAGGACAAGAATATCTTCTTTCTGCATCTGCTCGGCATTGACACCAACGGACATGCTCACAGACCAATGTCGCAGTAAGTGGGTTATATTGGGCTGGGATCTTTCTTTTACTTTTGGGATTCAATTTATTGCACTTTTCTCACAAATTAACACCCTCTCTGACTATCTTACACTTTGGGTTTTCTACAGGGAATATCTGGACAACATTGCCCTGGTGGACACTGGTGTAGCCGAGGCTGTGTCTCTGATAGAGGACTTTTTCGGCCATGATGGGAGAACTGCCTATGTGTTTACCTCCGATCACGGCATGACAAACTGGGGTAAGAGCTTCACTCGGGTTTAGTTTTGATGTCTGCTACATAAGTAAGAAGAGGTATTGATTTACCGGAGATTTCCTCTAGGTTCCCACGGCGCAGGCCATCCTTCTGAAACACTCACACCTTTAGTGGCGTGGGGAGCGGGAGTGAACAAGGCCCAGAGGGTCACAGAATCCCAGCCATATGAGGATGGATTCTTAAAAGGTAAGCCCATGGTTCTTCTCAATTTCAAACACTGCATGTCTGATTGAATTTCCACTATTTGCACTTTTTATTTTGTCTAAGTCTCATTTTTTTTCTTTCCTTTTTTTTAGACTGGAACTTGGAGCGTATTCTTAGAGCTGATGTAAATCAGGTGAGGAGAACACTCCACAAAATGTACCCGTAAACAGTAAGAATCCGGAGGGAAAAAACTTTAATACATACTATAGGTATTTTATGTTAAAAGCTAATAGTGACAGACTGTTACAAGGTAGCACATAGTTGCAAAGTGAAGCAAAAATTATACAAGATTTTCTTTTTAAACATAAACCTGAAAGCTGTGATCCACATACACCGATACCCCTAAATAAATGAAAGTGCTACCAATTGCCTGCAGAAGTCACCTAACTGGTGGGTGGACTCCACCTGCACGTCATTTTATCTCAGTAAAAACTCTTCTGTGAAGGCCTCAGAGAACAGAGACTAATCAGCATCATGAAGACCAAGGAACACATCAGACAGGTCAGCGGAAAAACATGTTTTAGAGAGATTTAGAGCAGGATTAGGTTTTAATTTTCAATTTACATTTTTCACCTTATCTGTTTTAAAGAGCAACATGGTGCGGTAATAAATAAACAAGTTAAATGCAAATGTACCCAAGATAAAAAAAAAAAAAAAAGCCCAGTTTCTGTCCGTGATTCCTGTGTCTAATCTTATACTGAAAGTATAAACAGCATCACAACTGAAAAACCTAACGCAACATTACAGTCTGCTTGAAATAAAAGGCAGGGGAAGAAAAGCATTAATGAGAGAAGTAGCCATGAGCAAACCTAACGCTGCAAACGTCCCTCTGAGCAAAGCATGGTGGTAGGAGGGACAGGGAAGCTGACAAGAGTCAAAGGGAATACATGGCAGGAAATCTGGGGTCATTCTGGAAGAAAAGCTATCAGGGGGGTCAAAAGGTTTGGCGATGGGGCAGAGGTTCACCTTCCAGCAGGACAATGACCAAGTGTAAATAAACAACCAGAGCCACAATGCAAAAGGGTCGATCAAAGCGTATTCATGTTTTCAAAAGGCCCCGCCAATGTCCAGAGCAAAATCCAATTGGGAATTTGGGGTTTACAGGCTTGAAGACATAAAGAAGGCAACAGCATTCATTCAATCTGTCTGAGCTGGAGCTGTATTTTGCAAAGAAAAACGGGCAACAATCTAGTTTTCTAGATGTGCAAAACTGGTAGAGACATACCCCAAAAGGTTTTGAGGTGTAGTTGCGATGAAAGGTGGCTCTGCAAAGTATTGACCTGGGAGACTGAAGACAAATGCCATCCGTCCATTTTCAGATGTTTATTTACAGAAAAAAGTGAAGGCCCTGTCATTGATCTTCCACCTTACGGCGACGTGCCACTTTGTGTCGCTCTATCAGTTCAAGTGCTGTAAATGTTTTTGCGAGGCGCCGCTTAAAGCTTTATTGTTGTTCTGTTCTGTATTTGTCATTTCAGGCTGATATTGCTCCACTCATGGCTTCTCTGCTCGGCTTGCCCATCCCGGTCAACTCTGTTGTAAGTCAGTGGATGATAAGAAGAAAGATTAAACATCCCAAATGTAACTGTTCAGTGCAGTACTTAGGCTGCCCAAAAGAGGATGTTCTACCCACGCTTGAATAAACAAATTGTTAATGTAACGCAGTGTTTTTAAGCACCTTAGCTCTGATTTTGAACTGTAATAGCCGTGCGTTTTTGTATTTGTGTGTTCACAGGGTGTGATACCTCTCCTCTACCTCAACAACAGCGACCAGTTCAAGGCTGAAAGCATGTACACTAATGCTATTCAAGTACTGGAGCAGTTCAAGGTATCCCAGCATGCATTTCTGCTGTCTAGTAGCTGGCATGCCACACAGTGGGATACTGTTATGACGCTGCTATTGACACTCGCGGGGATTACGCTACGGTTTGTGTTTTTCTTCGACAGGTGAAAATGACCCAGAAAAAGGAGACGACGCTACCTTTTCTCTTCACTCCGTACCAGTGAGTGCAACACTGTATATGAAACAGGGCCAATAAGTGAAAAGATAGCTTGTTTTCAACACAGATTAAGCAGGCCAGTAGTTGAACCTTTAATTTTTTATTTTTTTTTTCTAGACTCCTGACTGAGTCAAAGCAAGCAGAATTCACGCGCAAGGCCCGGATACTGATTCAGTTAGAGAAGTACAACGATGCTGTAAGTATCAGGGAATTTAATTTTAATCAGAAAAAAATCAAACGGCCCGTAGATTTTAGTTTTTTTTTTTATGTTTATGCCTTCTGATCTCTGCGAAATGCTGGACAATTTACAATGGCGTATTAATATTCTCTCTTCCTCTTCACAAAAGCCCTCCATTTGATTTCCTCATACATCCCATCTCTTGTCAGGTCTCTCTGTGCCAGTCTCTGATAGCCCTCTCTCTAGAGGGCCTGGTCTACTACCACACCTACGACCGGTTCTTCCTGGGTTGCAGTGTGGTGCTGGGATTTATAGGCTGGACCTCGTATGTCATCCTGGTAATACTCAGGACTCACGCCAGCCTCGTTCGTCATCCTGACCTCGCCAAACAGGTAGGGACAGCAGAGGGTTACCCCGCTGTTTGACGGTCCTTTCACAAAGAAAAAAAAAAAAACAGGTTTACAACTCTCGCCTGTCTTGTTAAACTGGTATTCCTGTGTGTTTGTGCAGAATCCCAGTCGGAATTTGGCCCGGTTTTGTGCTGCCGTGGCAGTGGCGATCACTCTGTTCCTGCTCATCCAAAGAAGTCCCATTACTTACTACATATACTGCCTGCTGCCTGTTCCTGTATGGTACTCCGTTTTAAAAGAGTAAGGAACCCATTTGAAATATGCAAAGGAGACAATAAGATGACACAGATCAGCGTTGTGACGTGGGTGTGAAACATGCAAAAGTTCCGTATGACCCACAGTATAGACGGACCGGTTACACGCAATACCTAAATACACTCAAATTTATATTTATTTTGGTGTAAATTGAGTCCGTTGAGATTGTTTTGTCTTTATCTAGCCAGTTTTTTTTTATTATTCTTTCTTTCTTTCCTGTTAGGTCCGGAGCTCTGTCAGATCTGATCCGATCAGCTCCCTCTCTGCCTCTCTGGAAATGTTTGGGCTATTTCGTGCTGGTGGCGTTTGGGATCGAGCTGCTCGTAGGTGCCTTGAGACCAGTTGTCGCTGACTCCTTCGTACAGTGCAAGGGATTCACAGTCTGACGTCCTCCGTCTCAGATGAATGTTTGTCATTTGCTGCCCCCAGGTGGTGAGCTTCTTTCATCGCGCCATGCTGACCGTAGGCCTGGCTTTCCTTTCCCTGTGGCCCCTCCTGTCGGGACTTTTTGGCAAGGCCAAGGTAACAGATCCTGTCATTGCGCTCAGGCTGGACCATTAAAAGTGGGCGATTTTGTTTTGGATGGAACACCGGTGCTGTCCAGGAAGTATCCTGGAAGACAAACAAATGAGCAAACAAACCAAAACAGCACAATCTGGTCGGAAAAACAGTTTCCAGATAAAAAAAAACTGTCGTCAGCAGTTTGAATTTTCACACCAAAAGCTATTCTAAGATTTTCTTTTCTCAATAAAAAAAACAATATTTATGCATAGGGATGGATGAGCGTAAATACAGATCCATATTTTGATGAGCGAAAATATTCTCTGACACACAGGTGTAAATGTGCATCCTGGTACGTTTCCCTTTTTAGGACATGACCCATTGATATGCATGGCTAAAATTTCCCAAAAAAAAGTTAAACGATCCTCTCTATAGGATTTTACATATATTTGCATACATACCAAAAGGAAAACTAATAAATACGGTCTGGTCTGTCCCAGGTTCTAACAGGTTCTAAACTTGTCTGTCATCAGGTCCACAAATACACAGAACATATTCCTTCCTGTGTCCATAAACAAAAATGAAGCCAAAATGGAAATCCTGTGTGTAACACGTAAAACAAACGGATTGAAGTAAACAAAGCAGCCAGTTGCTGTTACCCACATCCACTTGACTGACTGATACTCACCAAGAGTGATCACCTCTGTAGCGCAGTTTGCCGCCGTGTTAATGCGTGTATTAACGCCATGCCAGGGAATCTGAGAAAAGCAGTTCTCTGCCGCCCATTAGTCTGGTAAAGTGTGCAAGCCTGTTTCCAAACAACTGATAATCTGCACACTGCAGGGACAAAGATGTCGTATCGTATTATTTGCAAGTGGAAAACATTTGAGTTGGCGGCCATTCTTCTCAGAACTGAACATCCCAGCACATTCAGACTGTAAGGCTCAGAGAAAACGCCGCATCTCTGGAGGACTTCAGTTGACATACCACACCGAATACATGACGAACAGCACTAGAACCTGTACCGTCTGAGCAAGTGTGGCTTGTTTAGAGGGGTTTGTACAAGAAGTCTTCCATCTGAAAAGAACATAATAGACAAAACAATAAAAAAAACCCAATGCATTTCTGAAATGATGTTCTTTGCAAGGGTAAGACTAAAGTAGAGACGTTTGTTCATAACGTGCAGCTCCACGTTTGGGGAAAGCAAAAACGAGCGTATCGGCACCGACGCCTCACAGCAACACAGGACCGTGAGCCCATGAGTCCTACAGCTTAAGTTTGGCCAAAATGACGGTCTTGCAACAGCGAAACAACCTGACCCGTCCCGGCAAATCTGTCACAGAACGTGCAAAATAGGATTTTTACAGGAACATGGCTTCAACCATTTAAGACAGTCTCTTTTTTTGTCACTTAGCTTTTGAAATTATTCATAACAAAAGTTGGATGTTTCACTTTTCATAAAGTCAGATTTTTTTGATCCTTATGTTTTTTTTATCTGCCAACTCATGTGGTGTCCGTTGTGCACGGACCAAAAGTTTCCCCTGTCTGCATCAAAACCTCACTCTCTTGTGGTTATTTCTGTCTGTTTTCCTGTGCAGCTCCGCTCAGTGAGCTGGTTTCTTGGCTGCCAGTGCTTGGCTGCTTTCCCCCTGATGCCGGTTGTGGGTAGAGAGCCTAACCTACATCTGGTGTGAGTGCTTCCTTCATTTGCTTACGTTTGTCAGAATGCTTACCACTGCACCCTGTCATCTACACAATTAGAAATGAGAGCATTTAGAGCTGCTGACAGGTTACAAGAGAGAGAAAAAAAAAGCAGCAGTTTTTTTTTTGTTTGGGATAAAATGCGTAATGTAAGGTCGCTGTAAATCATTAATTTTTTTTAGTAAGTTGTGTAAATTGCGTAACTTCTGCAGAACTAAGAACAAATAAAGGGAAAATGGTGCGACTTCCGTCTTTCAAGGTATAAAAAAGTGCTTCATCTTTTTGAGGGGATGTTTTCATGGATGTATTTATACTTCGTTAGGGTAAAGGTTTTACTTTTTTTCTGTCAACTGAGGCCCTCGCATCTGGCGAACGTTTTTAATCTCGATACATTTTGTTGGTATTGAATTCAAAGATTCCAGTGTTTCTTCTCGGTAATGCGCAGTTTTTGTAACGGTGGGGAAAAAAATGCGGGTGTTTATATGATTGGATATTGAATTTTAAGAGATGATTATGAATGGAGATATTTTTGAGTCAGTTTAGCAGAATCCTGCCTCTCTAACACAACAGTTAAGGTAAAAAAAACACTAGAATCGAGTCCAGAGGAAAACCGGAGACATAATGTCTAACCTGTGATTCACAGTAAAATGCTTTACACTACATACATGTGCTCAAGTAAATCGTGTGCTCTAAATGTACACGTGAGACGTGCTAAAGCCTAATATTTGTCCCCTCAGTACCGGCGCAGGCCTGCTCACCCTCTTCACCACGGCGTGTTACCTCTGGTCATCATGGCGGAGGACACCGCTGCACCCAAGCGACAGACGGCAATTTGTCAGTCAGGTAATGGTTGGATTTGTCCAGGTTTGGGTGTGATTTATTTTATTATTTTTTTTTTTTTTTTGTCTCAACAATGGCTAAAAGATGTATTACTCACCAACCCTAACAGATGATTCATGTGGCCGCGTGTTCGTACGTGCCATCGCTCACACATGCCAGCCTGCAGCAGAAGCAAGGCCTACCCCTTCTAAATCAGGTCATCAGCTGGAGCACGTTAGGTTGGTGGACGAAAGGGTTGCGGCGGACACCGACTTGTTCCAGCACCGCAGAAAACCCACTGAACGTTATATTTATTTGAAATATATTCTCCGGTTAAGTGGAGTTACGTTAAAATCTCACTGCAGGCGTTAATGTTCCACCTTTACATTCCTGCCGTCTCTCTTGTCTTCCAGCATCGTCTATATTTGTTCCTCTTCTGAGCTCAACGCGCCTTTTCCATCGCCTCCTCAGCATACTTTTGTCTCTCACTTCCACATACCTACTGCTCAGTACTGGGTATGGCAAGACCATTTTAAATTTAGTTATTGCGGGGGGGGGGGGGGGGGGTAGCTCAAGAGAATCTGCTGAATACGACTAATCTTTCTGTCTTTCTGTCCTCCCCTACTTAGGTCCGAGGCCTTGTTTCCTCCCGTGCTATCCTGGCTGATGTTTGTGTGGATCAACATTGAACAGGAGGCCTTAGTCGCTCAGGGTGTCTCCAGAAGGCAAGAGGTAGAGTACAAGATATAAGGAGAGGAAATTGGAGGGTTTCTGTTTATTTTTTTATGTGTCTATATGAGGTATGATTTTTATTTTCCTTTTCCTGTAGTAGAACTAAATGTATACACGTGTCATAAAATGTAATTAGAAAGCAGCTTACCCTTGTGATCTAAATTGGTAAATCTCAGTTGCTTAAAGCTAGGGTGGGCGATTTTTCCGGATGTTTCCCCAAGTCCCTTTTTGAATAACTGCGCATGCGCAAGACCGTCTTACCTGCTCTTCCGCTCCTCAGGGGGATTGTGTGAAAAAATCTTCCAAATCCATTCTGGTCTAATTTCTTTCTACTTAGGCCTTCCTGTTCAGCACCAATCCCTACCATTCGGTCTGAATGACAGCACTGGTCAGAGGCCTGCAGCTCTCACACAGATCACATTTTTTTCATCTCCACCACTGTCAGGATGGAAGGACCGTTTTACATAGTATAACAAAAAGTGTTTCTGAGCAGGATTACCAACTATAGCTTTAAAACTGCAAGGACCACCAGGGTCAAAATGCTTCAGGTTCAGTTTTTCAAAGTTTCAAAAAATGTTTTTTTTTATCTGTTTTTTCAACATCAGCTTAAAATTTGGCTCGAATGTACAGTATGTTCATTCACCTTGAGCTCTTTAGATTCAAATTCATTTAATTGCATACTCAACACCCTAAAGCAGGGGTCACCGACCCAAGGACCACATGTGGTGCCCACAAGCCTGTTCAAAAAAATAGCACAACTCTCCAGTGAGCTGCATTTAAAATGCCATGTTATTCAGTTGCTCTTCCTTTCCATTTACATAGATTTAAAAACGACACAAGCATTAAAAACTTGTTTATATTACGTAATGTTAAGGTGAGCTTGGACTCTTGCAGTTCAAAGGTCAGTACAGGTAGCCCTTCGCATGACACGGTACAGATGAAGTAGCTCTCAGTTTCTAAAAGGTTGGTGACCCCTGCCCTAAAGCAAATCTCAACAGCATTTCTCTGGGATCTTTAACAGCTGTGGAAAATATCTTAATAGATAGATAGATGGACAAACGGCACAACTCCATAACTTTCCGTTGAAAACAGATGTTTACACACACTGTATGAAAAAAACATTGGTTTTTCCTCACTCTCGGACATCAAATAAACCTTTCCTGTTAGAATGAACAGAATAATCTCTATTAGATTATTATTATGCCTTTAAATAATATGGCAAAGGCCACGTGATTATGCTGTGGCTTTGTAACCTTCTGACCGATTAATTCACAACATCTGAGTTAATTGGAGCGCCTGAAACGCTCTGAGAAGTTTTGTTCCCCAGAGGTCAATATGATTTGGTGCGAAATGTTTATATTGAAAGAAGAACTAAAGCAAAAGCCCCTGTGAAGATGCTGGCTGACACTTGTGAGAAACTGTCACATCATCCAGAGCGAAACGAGTCTTGCACCAACATGGGCTGAACGGCCACTCATGTTGGAAGAAGCCATGACCACAAAAAAGTCAGATTACTGTTTGCTAAATAAATGTGGGGACAAATAGTTTAATTTTATTTTTTTATTTTTTATTTTTTTGGAGACAGGTCCTTTGTTCTGATACAACTAAAATTGAAGCGTTTGGCTGAGAGAAAAAAAAAAAAAGAGGAAGGAAAAAGCTTGCAACCCAGCTGTGAAGCACAGGAGCAGCAGCAGGAGGAGCTGCTACACTTGATGCTAATGGCCTAATGCAACAGCTGTATGTGGCCTGGAGGGAGAAGCTTGGCACGCATGGATCATCCCATGATCCTCACCATACAGCTGAACTAGTAATAAATTGGCTTCAATACAACCACGTCTGTGTTTAAGAGGGATCGTCACAAGGCCACGATCTCAGTCACGTAGAAAATGTGTACGGCGAGTGTCTGCGGGCTACGAAACCTACAAACCCGACTCGGTTACATACATAAAGCAAACTATTGAGAAAGTTTGTGGAGGTATGGCCCAAGTCATACCATTTAAAGTGAGAGCTGACAAATGTAATCATCCGTCTTTGAAGAAAGCATTATAAACTTCTCCAAGGTTTGTCGTTCTCCTGGCATTTAACAAATGTAATTTGTTTTGGTAACCCTGGCTGACCTAAACAGAAGTAGCTTAGCCTGATTTGATGTTAAAAATATTGTATAGCTTTTAAACTTCTGGTTTAAAGTCTATTTCTATCCACCTTATTCCTGGAGATGCTGCCAGAGAACAGATTATGTCAGTAGGTTTTGATATGATAGCAGCTCCAGCAAAGCATTTTTTATTTTATTTTTGTGAGCTGTATTTTCAAAGTGGACATATCATGCAAAATCCACTTTTTTAGGCAAGGCAAGACAAATTTATTTGTATAGCACATTTCAGTACAAAGACAATGCAAAGTTAGCCCATAACAACATTTTTGTGTGTACTCGGAGTCTCTAGGAGTGCAGAAAAGTACAATGTCTGTTCAGATGTTGTGTAGATATTTAAAAAAAAACATATAGTTTTTAGATTATGATTATTAAAAAAGACGTTTTTTTGTCATATTTTTCAAGTCGTTCAGTTTTCTCTGTTTTCTATTACAGAGCTCTCAAGCCTCATGCATTTCCCTGACTTCACATGCACACATGCCACTCCTCACGCTGAAAACAAAGCCCATACTGATTGAGTGATCCGTTCATTGTGCTGTCCGTTCAGAGCTCAGTCTGAGCTGTTTCGGCCTTTTTCATAGCTAGGTGGGCACAGCCGCTGTTGGCATTAAC
Source organism: Fundulus diaphanus (assembly GCA_037039145.1). NCBI lineage: Eukaryota > Metazoa > Chordata > Actinopteri > Cyprinodontiformes > Fundulidae > Fundulus > Fundulus diaphanus. The sequence goes on from CM073137.1 coordinate 28,273,120, forward strand.
AGAGTGGTAGAAGAGCCAAAGAGTCGATCGCACTCTGAACTTATTTTGTTTTTAAATACTATTACGTCACAGTATTTGCAGAATTGGTTAACAAGATCATGGAGGTCTGGCTTACCAATTTCATGAATTCTCCATTTTTATTTCTCGGAGTGATTTTTGTAGTCTCAACTTCAAAGATGCTGAAGCTACAAGTGAATAAGTCTAAGTGTTCTGCTGTTCATTACACTGACCCCCAGCATACTACAAAAATGGCCGAACAGGGTAGAGCGGAATGCTCTATGACCTGAAGGGGCGGTGAAGTGCCTCCTTTATATTTAAAGAGACAGCACCAAAACGAGTTGCTCTTGGATGCACCTGAGAAAATGGGTAAAAGGGGGGAACGTTGGGGTAAATTAACAAGGAATTCAGATCCAAGCATTGCAGTTCCGTCTTTTATAGATTGCGACTGAATGATTTCAGTGTGAAAAGGAAGAGCTGAAAAGCACGATAAGTCCCCTTTAAAGTAACTGGTTAGCAGTTTCCCCTATTACAATAATCCCAGACCTACGGATATGTCCTTTCAGGGCTCAGGCATGCTCGAACATGCCTACTTGTCGCGTTGCTTGCGGCTGCTCCGTTAATCAGAGGAAGCTTAACCTCTGGTTTCAGATGGTGCGTTTTAAAGGTGGATTATTCCTGCAGTCAGTGGATTATTTTCCATCGATTACCAACAGAGGAGGAATCAAGATGAACGTGGCTTAAGAATCTAAATTTAAAGCAACCACTCTAAGCCCCGCAGGCGTTCTCTTTTTACTTGTAAAAAGGCAAATAAGTATGGTGGTTTATGTAATCATTGTCCGTGTCTTCAGGTAATCCACCCCCCCCCCAACCTTGAATGATGAAAGGTAATAATATTCAGTTTAAGATGGAAAAGTTTATGTTACCCCATGTTTTTTACCCACATTTGCTGTGCTACATACTGCGGAAGTTGCTGACAGAATTGAGGCAATGTATCACAGGAAGTGGGGTAAAAAGGGGGATATCTCTAAAAGTTACCTTACATCATCGTGTCCTTACTCAGTCAACCGTGCAGCCATTGCAAAGCGCTCATTAAAATGCTCAAATGTATAAGTAAGGCCATCATGGTGTCTCGTGATCAGTGATTTATACTTCTGAACTAATGAGATGTTTCTGTCTGTTTTTCTTTGTTTTCAGCTGTCCACAATTGATTTCTCAGCCAACATTGACATCACCAAAATCCGACAGCTAAAGTTGGACGACATCAGAAGATCGTATTTTTTTGTATCCTTGGTCTACTTTATGCATTTGTTGTTCAAGCACAAGAACAGCCTGAACCGGTAGATTAAGATTTATCCTCAGTGTGCTGTTAAATGTAAATCATTTAGATAACCTTTTTCAGAGTTTTAGAAGCACTCTTTGTCGTCGATAAAAACATTCAAATGGATAACATATTACGTTGACGTTGCTTCGGTTATTTCCTTGACTATATATTTCCTACAGGTATTTTTTATAATAACAGCTTTCTTTGGCACAGGGAACATAGCCTCCATTAACAGGTAGCACAGTGTTTGTGTTTTTGGATGTAAATTTCTGTATTTCGCTGTGTTACAAATGAGGTGAAGTTGTCACCTTGAGTTTGGGTGCTGTGAACGTCGCCTGTGCGTTTGGTCTTGTTAATTGTTTTCTTCTTTTGATCATAAGCTGCTGATCATTCAAATAGAGGAAGCAGAGAAGCGAACTGTGAAAAAGTACTTCCGTCTCTGCTGTTCTTTAGTTTGTTAAGAGAAACTCTTCTCTAAAGGACCGGCGCCAAGAAATGTTTCTTAGCACCAAAACGTTATAGAAATGTTTAACCTAAAAATATTTTTGATAGGAAATTAACCAGTGGTATTCCTCTCAAGACTCATACTTCTTTTCAAAGTTACAGATTTAGCTCTGGTTTTGTCAGTAGTAGCAGTCAGTTACTTACTCTTCCTCTTTTTGCTTTTATCTAGTTTTGACCCAGCCTCTGTTTATTGTTTCCTCACCGTCTTTAATCCGTTTATCATGGGAGGGCTCATGATGTGGAAGGTAGGTTATTGTAGGCCTTTTTTGTGTTAAAGGGCTTCACTACAGTATCCATTCCTCTTTACATGTTTCACTTTTTGCCATGTCAGCATCACACGATTTAACGCATAGACAACTGTGAATCTTTTTGTTGCCATTAGAGCTGCAAGTCGGAGGTATGGTTCATCTAGTTTTGCATATCTAGAGACTAGTTTTTTCTCCGTTTTCCTTTTAAGGATAGCTCAATCTCAGTCAGATCAGATGGAGAGTATTTGAGGACATCAATTAAATGAAAGATTAATGGGTGGATTTAGGTCCACGCTGACTTCACAAAGCTTCATGCCTGCTTCGCTGAATTATGCTCTCCTAGCCCGGTTTAAGCAGACTGGCATGCCTTGGTAGGTTTTGCAGTTGTCTTATAAATGTTCAGATTATGTTTTGAACCGTTCTCTATCACATATTCAGTGCTTGGGGTATCATTCCATAACTTACCTCTGCTTTAATCTTTTCCACAACTTTATCCCCGACCAGCCCAGTGTGCTATTTGGTCGTTGATGTTCTCTATCCCGTCTCTAAAGCATTCACAGAACCACTGAAGTTACGCTGAGATTAAATTGCAGACTGGTGGATGTTACTTAATGGGTGACTTCTCAGGGTTAATTCACATGTTGAAACTGGATTTGATTCAGGTGTAACACAGTTAGTGGGGATGAATAGAAATTCAAAGTATACTTTTCTGTTTATTTGTGAAAAAAATAGAGAATTTCATTTCACATTCACAGCATAATTTTGTACCAGCTCTCCTAGATTTATTCACTATTCTGTTAGATTCACCACTCTTTCACATTGATTTCAGTGTATATATCAAAACTTGTGTTTATTTAAATTGTCTTTTGTTCTCTCAGGTTATTATTCCCTTTATCATTGTGATGTGTACATTTGAGACCATCCAAGTTGCGACACAGCTCTCCTCAAGAAGGTAACCAGCTTTTAAAGTAACAAATAAAAGCTGTTCATTAAGGCAGTGCTCTGATTGGTTGTGCAGTAAATTATGACCAATTTTCTATTCTATAAAGAAACATCAAATGAAATAGAGACTTTCTCAGTGTTGTCAAAGAAGCATGCAGAAACGGTCAGGAGTGTGGGTTCGTGTTTTCTTTCCTTTTGATGTTTTATGTCCTCTTCTCTTCCAGTTTGTTCCTCATTGTCCTGGTTATCTCTGACGTCATGGCACTGGTAAAATACTTTGATTAATGTCAGACTACTGTGAAGTACAACTGATACTCTTTAAAGCCTTATTTCCTCAATACATTTCCCCATTAAAGTAGGACTTATGAGCTTTACACCATAAATGTTTAACTTCCTCGCCCTCAGCATTTCTTCTTCCTGGTGAAAGACTATGGAAGCTGGTTGGACATTGGCACAAGGTAACTCCACCAAAACCACAGTTTGTGGTAATTAAATACTAGTTACCATTTACATATTTGGGTAAATTGTTCCCACCTCTTCTTTTTTTTGGTTTGGTGTTGTTTTGTGACCTGTAATACACAGATGTACGCCTAAATAGGTTGCCATTTTTTCTGTGTGCTGCAGCATTAGCCATTACGTGATCGTGATGTCGATGACTATCTTCCTGATGCTGCTCAGTGTGGTCACACACGTCCTCACCTCAAAAAGACTCGCCCTGTGGAACAGATCTAAGATGCACTTCCCCTAGATAAACACTGGTCTATGCTGTCAAATGTGTTAGGTTGTGTACGCCAAATTATTTATTTCATTTAGATGTGTTTCGTGTAGTTGTTTTATAATAGGATGTGGGTTTTGTGGCGCAAAGTACCTAAAACAACCTCAACCCTTTTGTCCAGTCCTGTTTGCACACCGATCTTTCACAGACGCACCCAGTGTCTGTTTCAGGCATATTTTTAAATGAATCAATAAATAATAGGACAAAGGCTTTTTTAATATTTAACGGTAAAGTAAACATTTGCAAAAACTGCAGATTTGCTAATTTTTTTAAAGGTTTACGCATGTTTGTGTAAAGGCAAATTACATTTGTTGAAGTTATTAGGGAAAATGTTTTTACCTGACTACATATTAAAAATGCTTTTGAAAAAAAATAGTGTCTGCTAGCTTTTTTTGTGAGCAACACCTGCACAATCTGTCACATCAGAACTGTAGACTTTACTGGTGTGTGGTATTTAAAGACAAACTTTCCAATTTTAACTTTTTTTTTAACTGCTGATGGAGATCACTTCTGCAGGGGGATGTTTAATCTTGGCCTATTTACACTTAAAGACAAACGCAGCTCATGTTTAATATGACTAAAGCAGATCTACTGCATCAATGTGCAAAAGGCTAAAAATAAGCAGTCTGTTAAAAGTATGACTGAAACCAAAAAACCACAAGGCAGTTTTTTTTATCTTTTATTATTGCCACAAAGCACCACCAAGCATGAAATGATATCTGTTTGTTGAAACAAATATGATCTGCTTGAAAATGCTTGATGTTTGATTACATAAGCACCTTTAAGACACTTTAGAGATGCAGTATATTCCTGTTCTCATTCAGACTCACAGAGCCCGTGTAAAGGAAAATAAGTCATCATAGCCTAGGATGCAATAATAACAAGCTCCCTACCTATGTTACAGTATGGCAGAAGTAGACTAATAATGGGAAAGTTTAGTCCCAGTTTTCTTAAAGGTTCCTATAAACATAAACCTGAAACGGGAATTTTGCACTTTATCAGTGGAGGAATAAAGAAAAAACTGCTGCTTAAAGGCAAGACCAAAGAAAAACAATGAACATCCTGACATCTCCAAACCTAGCAGCAAGTAGGAGCTGCTGCAATGGTTAGCACAGGCAAAATCAGAGTAGAGGTCACACAAAAGGCTTAGATACCATGAACTGCCTCTGTTTTTTAAAACGGCAGAAAGACCATGTTTAACGACATGTCTTATGAGAACTGTTCCTGTTTGCAAATGGCGATGACCCTAATTAGTTATTTTTAAGGATGAACTACTTGGCTCAAAATATTCTTTGCAAAATCATCTGGGGATGAATATTCAAAGCTCTACACATGTTTAATGAGTCTTATCCCACATAGCACCGCATATAATTACAGCTAATATAAAGAAAGAAGTATTATTATGTTAGCTGAATTAATCACAAAGGAGATTAATCTTCTCTGTGTCAGGGTGCAATTCTGCCTGCTGCACCCTGAACCTTTCTAGCACCTTCCTCCTCCTGCCCTGCTCCGTCTCCCTCCACTAAGTTTCTAATCAGCACGGACTCATTCCACCTGCCAGCCTCTCCATATAAACCCTCCTCAGTCAGCTCCTCACCCCCGGTCCGTCTTCAAAAATCGGATGCCCTCAGTCAGAGATTCTCCCACGTCTGTCTGAGCATCAACTCTCACTAGTCTCGCTGCCAGAGATTTCCTACACCTGCCCCAGTCAGTTGCTGATCCTCCTGCTGCTCCAGTGTTCCTGTGCTCCAGGTGATCTCTCGGCTGTGCTACTGGTTCTCTCTCTGCTGCACTGCTGACTCTATTGCAGCCCCTGAACCTCCAAGAACTCTCCCTGCTGTGCTGCAGGATCCACTGCAGCCCCTGCGTCCTAGGACTCTCTCTCAGCTGAGCTGCTGGTTCTCGGCGCAGCTCTCCAGCTCTCTCCAGTCCTCCAGCTCCTGCCGTCATCCTCCACCTGCTCTTCCCGGATACAGACTCTGTTTTCACCTTCCGCTACTCATCTTATTCAATAAACCTCGCTAAACGAAGCTCTGTGTGCGTGGTTGTGTTCGGGTTCATCAGGACAAATCCTGACACTCTGTTGTTGGAGTCACTTTAAGCACGCCGCATGCCAAGGAGATTCAATCCCCAAACAGAGCGTCTGCAAACTGTAGCTTGCTATTAAGTAACATTACCAGATCATTGCTCCAGCATTAGAGTAGCACTAGTCAGTAGTTAGCAGGGACATCTATGTGAGCGATATGTGGCGTCCCTTAATTGAAATGCCTTTTTTTTAACATGTCCAAGGGGAGTGGTGGCCCGATGGTTAGAGCAATGTGCTTGCCTTCTGAGAAGGCTGCAAGAACCCAGTTAAATCCTCGCAGATCGCCACCATGGGTTCCTGAGCAAAACCCTTGGCCCCAGATTGTTCCTCGTGCACCACTCAGTGTTCGCAGCCCACTGCTCCCTAAGGGATGGGTTGAATGCAGAGAGACATTTTCCCTCTCTGGAACTATAAAGGGAAATGTATTAAATTAAATGTTTTAAATCCATGGCAGCTTTGCTTGGTTGTTGATCACATTGCATATGCCATCAGATGCATTAATGCTGGAGAGCTATTCAAGGAAAGCCACATCCAGGCTAGAGGGATGGAGAAATGGGAAGAATCAGGTTTAAGGTTGTGCTTACAAACAAGGAATTTGACTTCTATTACACTTTTCTTTCAGTTAAGACATTTTAAAATCAAATATACAAACTATAAAAACTATATATATATATATATATATATATATATATATATATATATATATATATATATATATATAGTATCACTGTGGGCATTCTGACTGTTAGGTGTTCATCAATGATGAGATGTTAGCTATCCTTTTTCTGACGCTAGACCTGTACAAGTCCTGGATGGAGGAAAGGTCATCTTCAATGATCCTCCTAATTGCTTGTTGCAGTTTGGTCGTTTGTGGATGAGTCAAACCACACAGTGATGGACAAACACAGGACAGACTGAATGATGACAGTGCAGAAGACGGCCAGCAGGTCCTGTGGAAGGTTGTACTTCTTGAGTTGCTGCAGGAAGTACAGTTTCTCTTGGGCCTTCTTCCAAACAGGGTTTACATGTGAGGACCATCTCAGGGCCCGAGAAAGGGTGGTTCCTATGAACCAGAAATGATCCACAGCAGACGGTGTTGTTGAGGATGATGAGGGGAGGCAGTGTGGGGAATGTTCTCCAGAAGTCCAATGTCATCTCCACAGTCTTGAGCAAGTTAAGGTATAGTGGACGATTTTTCCAGAAATGTAGGTAAGAAACACCCAAGTCACTTTTTGAATAATTGCACAAGGCCATCCAACCCTCTCTTACTCCATCGGGTGAAAGAATCTCCCAAATCCACTCCGGTCTTATTTCTTTCTTCTGAGGCCTTCCTCTTTTTAATAAACTTCTAAGACAGTCTGCTTCTTGTTACTCTCTGCCATTTTCAAAGTATATGGTGAGAGCAGCAGTGCTACAATAATCGCCTGAAATTGAAGCTAACTGGATACATAAACATTAGATGTTAAACTAGCAAGAAATGAGCACGCACACTGGCGTTAGCTGATCATGTCACGATGATTGGCATGTGGGACCACCAATAGGTAAGATGATCCGCCCGGAACGTGAAGCCGAGAGAAGATCGTCCACTAAATCTTTAAGATTCACGTGGTTCTGACTCCACCACTGGACCAGCCAGTCCACCTTCAGCCTGTCTGCAGATCTTGGGTTGGACCAATGACTGTGGTATCGTCCACAGACTTCACGAGGTGCAGTCATTTGTATACAGGAACAAGAGGTGTCAGAGGAAAACACAACCCTGAGGGCGCCAGGGCTGATGATTCTTGGGCAGGAGAAGATGCTATCTGGCTCACCTGCTGCTGCCGGTCAGTCAGGAAGCTGGTGATCCACTGAGAGGCGAAGGCTGGCACTGAGTTGGGTGAGCTTCTGATGGAGTGGGTATTGTTAATCTTGAGGGCTTGAGCTGAAGTCCAAAAACTGGATCCTGGCACACAAGTCCTTAAGTGGTGATGCAGGATGAAGTGTAATCCCAGGTTGGCTGTATCATCTACTGGCCTGTTTTCCTGGTAAGCAAACTGTAGAGGTCCAGCTGGGGTCCTGTGATGACCTATGGATGCTTCAGCACCAGTCACTCAAAGGACCTCATGGGGATCCGTCTGAAGTATGAAGGGAACATCACATAACTATACAGACTTGTTGAAGATCCACGTAAGGATAGGGTTGATTGCGAATGACATCAGTTGTGCTCAAGCACCGGAGACTAAAGCTCGAGTTGCCCGAATGATCTGACAAACAGAGCACAAATTTAGAACCAATGATTTTGGAAGATGACAACATCTGGGGAGCTTCATTTCAACATGCTTTAATTGAGAAACCATGTGTAGAACAGCTTAAATGTAGAGGCCTCAAAGTGAGTGGAAAGAAAGCAGTATTAGTAGAAAGGCAGGTGAGGCTGTGCTCTCCTCTCGTAAAACGAACCAAACATGAGAAGGAAACCTGCAGAATCTGCATAGAATTATAGTTAATACAAAAAAAAGTATTATTACAAGGCTATGTTTAAAATTATGATAGGGCTGATCCCAAAAAACAGATCTAAAATAGCTTATTTTCTAAAGCTGTAAAGGTAATTGTCCCGTTCTAATTAGACAGTTACATTGTATCTCACCTTCACACACATCCATCTTTAGACAAACATGAACACCCCTGCTGACAATGTAATCGACCACGAGCCCATTTCATAGACTGTTTTAACACAAAGTGTGCCATGTGCGGCGTGTTTACGATTACGATGATGAGGGATGTCATGGATTGTATGATGACGTTTTCATTCCGCTGACAAAAAGCCAAATAGACGTACCTGAACAGAAATCACGGTTGCTGGTATTGGGTCTGGAAATTCGATTGTTGGCCCCCTACCACTGACGCGTTGTATGGGTTGAGGTTCACAGTGTGCAATGATGAGTTGGTGGGAGGTGTGAATGGCAGCTTTTCAAATCTACAGTAAAAGCTGTTAAGGTCGTTGGCCAGATGAGGATTATGCTCAGGTTGAGGGGATGGGCTCCTGTAGGTAAATATATGTAACATTTAGTGTGCATTCACGTTTAAAAAAGAAAAAAGTTTCATACTGTGAGCAGTTTAGATTTCCAGACTGAAACAGCATGAGACACCAAAGGCAAATTATAATGGAAACATAATGGTGTAAGACTGGCAAGGGTAATTCACTTGCTTTTCGACTTAAAAAGAAAATCTTAGGTCAGCGATAAAACCAACAGGACAAGGACCCCCCCGTTGACTAGAAAATAGCAATAAAAAGCTTTGAGCTCTGAATTTTTTTTTTGGAAACAATCCCTTTTGCATGTAGATTTGAAAATGGTGAGGCACATTTATTTGTATAGCATAGTTCCATAACAAGACAGTACAAAGTGTTGTACATGAACAGAACATAAGAAAAGAAAATGTTACAGAGGAAAGTACATCACAGTGGAATAGTAGCAGTAGGTTAAGATATAAGATGAGCTGAACTGCAAACCTCAACATTAACATTCAAAGGCATTTCTAAACACATAGGTTTTTAACTTTGATTTAAAGGAACTTTTACAGTCCTCTGGGAATTTGTTCCAGATAAGTGTAGTATAAGAACTAAATGCTGCTTCTCCGTGCTTGGTTCTGGTTCTTTTTTTTTTTTTTCCTTTCTGGTTCTGGTTCTGGGTATGCAGAGTAGGTTTGAGGCATGAGAGCTTAGTGGTCTGGAGGGTTGATACACTGATAACAAGTCTGTGATGTATTTAGGTGCTAAGCCATTCAGGGATTTATAGACTAACAGAAGTATTTTAAACTCTATTCTCTGAGATACAGGGAGCCAGTGTAAGGACTTTAGAACTGGGGTGATGTTCTCTACTTTCTTAGTCTTAGTGTGGACACGGGCAGCAGCTGTCTGATCCACTTTTTAGGCAGACCTGTAGAAACACTGTTGCTGTAATCAGTTTGACTAAAAATAAGCGCATCGATTAGTTTTTCCAGATCCTGCTGAGACATTAGTCCTTTAATCCTGGTAACGTTCTTCAGGTGATAGAAGGCCAACTTTGTAATTGTCTTTGGATGCCTCCGAAGGTTTAGTGGAAGGTTTAGTTTAAAGTATTTCTGATTCTGATTAGCTCCGAGTCTGTCAGTACACCCAGATTTGGGGCATGATCAGTGGTTACTAGCTGAAGCAACTGAAGCCTTGTGCTAACTATTGATTGCGCGTCCAAAAATTATTATTTCGGTTTTGTTTTCAGTCAGCTGTCAAAAGGTTTGGCACATTCATGCATTGATTTCTTCTAAGCATTTTGAAGAAATAAATTCATGACAACACTGAATACAAAATTTCTGAAAAGCTCCATCCATCCATCCATCCATCCATCCATCCATCCATCCATCCATCCATCCATCCATCCATCCATCCATCGTCTTCCGCTTATCCGGGGTCGGGTCGCGGGGGTAGCAGCTTCAGTAGGGAGGCCCAGACGTCCCTCTCCCCGGCCACTTGGGCCAGCTCCTCTGGGGGAATCCCAAGATGTTCCCAGGCCAGCCGAGAAACATAGTCCCTCCAGCGTGCCCTGGGTCTTCCCCTGGGCCTCCTCCCGGTGGGACGTGCCCGGAACACCTCACCAGGGAGGCGTCCAGGAGGCCTCCTAACCAGATGCCCGAGCCACCTCAACTGGCTCCTCTCGACGTGGAGGAGTAGCGGCTCTACTCTGAGTCTCCCCCCCCCCCCCCCCCCCGGATAACTGAGTTCCTCACCCTATCTCTAAGGGAGAGCCCAGACACACTACGGAGAAAATTCATTTCGGCCGCTTGTATCCGGGATCTCGATCTTTCGGTCACGACCCAAAGTTCGTGACCATAGATGAGGGTAGGAACGTAGATCGACCGGTAAATCGAGAGCGTTGCCTTTTGGCTCAGCTCTCTCTTCACCACAACAGATCGGTACAGCGCCCGCTTCACAGCAGACGCTGCATCAATCCGCATGTCGATCTCCCGCTCCATCTTCCCCTCATTAGTGTACAAGACCCCAAGATACTTAAACTCCTCCACTAGGGGCAGCACATCCTCTCCAACCCGGAGAAGGCACTCTACCCTTTTCCGGCTTAAGACCATGGTCTCGGATTTGGAGGCACTGATTCTCATCCCGGCCGCTTCACACTCGGCTGCGAACCTCTCTAGTGAGAGCTGTAGATCATGCCCTGATGAAGCCAATAGGACGACATTGTCCGCGAATAGCAGAGAAGCAATCCTAAGGCCACCAAAACGGATCCCCTCAACACCTTGGCTGCGCCTAGAAATTCTGTCCATAAAAGTCGGTGACAAAGGGCAACCTTGGCGGAGTCCAACTCTCACCGGAAACGAGTCCGATTTACTGCCGGCTATGCGGACCAGGCTCTGACACCGGTCATACAGAGACCTGACAGCCCTTATTAAAGGGTCCGGTACTCCATACTCCCGGGGGGATCCTGTGGGGGGTACTCAATAGCTGAAAAGCTATTGAGTGTAAATGTGTCAGGGCTTAAAGACGGGGGTTAATTTCCTGAAAATGTTGATCAAATTATAATCTCTACAAAACTAAAGAAATTGTCCATAATTTATTTTTCATATGAACTGTTAAGACTTAAGTAGATGGTAATAAATGTGAGCTATCATTAACATGATCAGATGGTCTCTTCAGATATGTAAGACTTTATTACTTTAATCAATAATTGTATTACTAGTTTCAAAGGAAACTTTGAAAATGCATTTTTAATGATTCTTTTCTATTCATCAAGAAAACCCTTTGAATAACTCTAAGCTTTTGGAGTTCCCTTTAGTGTCCCATGAGCTAAATGATAAGGCTCTCCCTGTGATAAATGTCAAAGCTGTGTCTAAGACATTGACATCCTAATGGTCAAATTTATATTTGTTACAAACCCTATAGGAACAACATCTTATCTTTATCTTCTCCCATCTTAAAAACACACGGCTATAAATTTACATTGGAACTTATTTTGGATTTCACAGTGAAGCACAAATTACTAATCAAAGCAGAGAAAATAAACTAACAATGCTAAACCAGTACTATGTGCAAAGCTTAAAATCCTGACAAGGCCTTCGACTTTAGCAACAGCTTTGGCAAACACTTTTTTAGGTGAGAAATTTGGAATTTGTTGATGAAGTTTAATGCTTCTTGTCTTTGAATGTTGTAGTTGGCTTGCTGGAAGCAAATAGAACAATTGGTGAACATGGGAAGTAATGGACAGAGAGCAAAGCCCAGATGTTAGTGCCTATTTGGGACACTTTATTCCACAAACACTGACTAAATCACTGGCTGGTGGTAGGTATCCATTTCTTCACAATGTGGCTTTGCTGACTGGGCCCATGCTCCAATCTAACAAATTTCCTCATGTGGCTCTTTGCTGTAGTGGGTTTTTAATTCCCAGGCCAGCTCTCAGCTAATATGTGACAGAGGAATTACAAGGTCAGTGCTAGTGGTGTATTAACCCACTCCAGCTGGCTCTTACATTATAAAGGTATGCTAACTGATGGATGTTTTCCCAAATTAGGTTAGTTTAATGCATGACTTGCAACAAGACTGTCCCCAAAAGACGGTCAATTTGAAAACAAACAAGTAAAAAAGAAAAAAGAAAAAACTAATGCCAGTATTTGGTAAAAGAAAAAAAAGTTTTCTATCTGGTACTTCGGCCATATTTTAGTGTTATTTCTGACGTGATATTGTTGGTTTGTAATGTAACCTAATGTATTTCTACAGTTTAGGAATGTGTGGGTACAAGTCAGAAAAGATGCAGGCATCTTGGAAAGTAAGAGTGAAGTTGAATATCAAGCTACCTAATCAGCTTCAAAGAAAAAGGCTCTGGGACAGGGACAAAGAAGAAGATTTTGTTCCTTCTGCCTGGTATGTTACAGCCAAATTATAAAATAAATTAGATTTAGACTTGGGTAACTTGTGTCAGGTTGTGCTCAACATCTTTTTATGTTGATGCAACTGTACTTTCCAACTACTGAAAATGCAGCGTCATATATTATTGATATTCAACGGATCCAAAATATCCTTTGAATGTATTCAGCAACTAAACATCCAAAAATTGAATTTGAATTCAAGAGACAAACCAAGACAAACTGGACCCTACTGCAATATAAAGGAGTGGAGTTTAAGAGTTATTCTTCAAATCTTAACAAATAGTTACTACATACACAGTTGGGATCATACATCCCGTCTAGCCTTGGGATCCCCAGGAATGTCCTGGAGGGTGTCGCCAAGAAGAGGGACGTCTAGGTTTCCCTCCTGGACCTGTTATCCCTGCAATCGATCTTGGATAAGTACAAGACAATGGATAGATGAATGGATGGAGGGATGGATGGATAGATGGATGGATCTAGACAGTTTTAAAGGTAACATTATTTCTGGGTCTTACACATGCAAGTGTTAAACTTTGCGAAAAACAAAGGAAGTCCTTGTATAACCCATACTAGAAATAGTATTGGATTCATAATACGTTAATCTGCTACAACGGCCAAACACAGTGCTTCGCGAAAGTATTTACACCTCTTCGCTCAAAAATAGGTGAAGTTAAGTCAGATTGGATGGAGAATGTGTGCAAAAATATGTCTTGCCATGTATTCTCAGTTGGCTTCAGGTTCTGACTGGAAAATATAAAACACAAGGATATGATTTGATCTAAACCAGTGGTCCTTAGTTCTGGTTCTCAAGGGCCTGAGTCCTGCAACTTTTATTTGTTACTCTGCTTCAACACACTTGAGTCAAATAATCAGGTCGTTAGCAGGACTCTGGTGAACTTGACTGCAGACTGAGGAGGTACTTCAGCCATTTGATTCAGGCATGTAGGACCAGGGAGACATCTAAAAGTTCCAGGATACCGGATCTTGAGGACCAGGAATGAGGACCGTTGATCATGACCATGACCATGACCATTGCCTGGTAGATTTGTTTGTTTAGAATTGTTGACCTTCAGTAAGAAGAACTTTGACCCCAGTCACAGTCTTTTGCAGCATTTAGCAGGTTCTCCTCCAAGATTACCTCGTAGTTAGTTTTGTTCATTTTCCCAATCAACTCGAAGGAAAGTTCTCATTCTGTCACTCTTCCACCAGGATTTGTTGATTCTCTGACTTTCAACAGCACAACCTTCAATAGATTCTCCCACTTCTGTGGATCTCTGAAACTCTCCCAGAGTTACCATGAGAGCATAAAATCGTGAGATGAGTTGGTGCCGAAGTGCTAAAAAGATTTTGCATTTCCTTATTTGTGAAACATATCAAAATATAACTTTACAAGATGCTCCAAAAGTCCTCATTTTGATGCAGGGGGGAGGCTACACTTTTCTGTGAAGGTTCTTGCAAAAATATTACTTCATTGTCATGATTTTATGACTTTCTCATAATCTCCAACAGAAAAAAAATCCAATTCGCCAAAATGGGGTTGCCAGGCTGAAAAGTTTGGGAACTCCTGATCTAAATCTTGCTGTTTGTCTAATTCTGCTTCTATCACTAGAAGATAAAAAAAAACTACTAATTAATAGTCACTAGGGTTGGGTAATAAATTGATTTAATCGATAAATTCCACAATACAATTTAAGATTTTTGGAAAATCTGGATTTTTTTTTGGCAATGCACTCATTGAGCTTCCATGAAGAGAACAGCATATAATGCTGAATGTATGTTAAGGAAAATAGATTTTCAAAATATTGGAAACTTTTTTTACCATAATACCCTACTAGTTACTGGAAAATAAGTAATAAGTAACTACTAGTTACTAAAAGAAATAAGACGATACAGAATAAAATAATACAATTTAAATCAAATAAAACAAAAGGGAAACACCACAAGAAGCAATAAAACATTTATAAATTTAAGACACATAGCATTGGGTGAACAAGTGGGTCTTTAGCTTAGCTTGTCAGGTTCTTATACAGGAGGAGATCGGGGCGAAAATCGGGCTAAAAATCCTGCTGTATGAACGAGCTTTAATGGAGTGGATTGTATGTGAAGCTAGTCTGGCTGTGGTGGTCAGTGATAAGCAGAGGTGCGGTTCCAGGTCTGGCGGGACGTTCCATAACGGAGGTTGTGCAGGCCGGGGGGTGACTGCTAACCTGAATCTCGCCAGATGGATGTAGTACCGCCGAGCTCCACACATACATCTGGGATTGTTCCATTGGAGATGTATTACAGAAGGAGGGGCCTTATCAAAAATCATTGCATATGATTGGCTCATCCATTTTATGTGGTATTGAAATCCCTCCCAATAGCAGTGATTCCAGATGGATGTGTGGAGCCGTGTGGAGCTCTGTGGAACTACATCCATCTGTCGATAGTCAGGTTAGGTCACTGCAGGATGCCAGTAGGAATGGAAGAGCAAGACCCTAAAATCATCTCGAACCTGACGAGGCAACCGGTGAAGAGATGTCAGTACTGGAGTAATATGCTGTTGTGTTGGAAACTGGAAAGACTAAAATGCAAAGAAATAAGCGTAATGAAAACAAAAACAAGCAAGAAGTCTCAAAAAATTTACAACAGCGTAAAGGGTTAATCAAATTTAGATTTCAAATTTCATCATCATTAGCTTCAAGTAACACCTAAACTAAGTGTGCAGACATTAAGAACTTCATCTTTCACAGAGTCTCCACATGCAGTCATTGAACGGCAAAATTTGACTAGCCATACTGACCAGAGGCGACTGTTGCTGCTGACGTGAAATAAATAACGTTGTCTTTTTTTAACAGAAACTGAGGGTAACTCTTGCCCCTTAGACATTATATAAAACAAACTGCGAGTCAACCTTCAAGATGTGGTGTGGAGATCCTGTTTTGGGTTCAAAACAGAAAGTAACTTCAAAAATAAGCTTGATAAATATGTGCAGCTGAGCAAAAGCTGAAGTTGAACTGAAAGTCAAACCTTTAGTGGACTAATGATTATCAGGCACAAGTAAAACCTTTATCGAAGGACTTGAAGTTAAATCCAAAAAAGGTTAAAATACTAAACTGGACTGGTTCTACTGAAGTCCAGCTGTTTTCTTTTTAACCTTTTCTTTAACCTTTCCATCTGACAGAAGTGCTGCAGGTTTTTGCATGGCAAAACATCCGCAAGACCGAATGTCTATTTTTTGCAATAAATAATTAGATGCAAACAATTATGGTGATGAGTGAACACACATGGACAGACTAGCTTTGCCGCGGTTTTGACGCGGTGGAACCACGGTTTGCATTGTTGCCTCGGGTTTTCCAGCTCCCTCCCTCCCACAGTCCAAAAAGTCCCCCACATTATTTAAAAGAAACAGCCAAACAGCAATGATCGATGTTGTACAACATTACAAAATAACTGTATAATAATAATAATAATAATACTTTTGTTTAAAATGACCAATACATTTGTAAAATCTGCTCAAAGAGTGCGTGCTATTTAAGCTTTAAGAGCCAGGGGGTAACCAGTTTGTGTCAAACTTATCTTAAGAAAACCTTTTTTATTGCTTGTTGCTGTTTACAATACTTATAAACTGACACATATGTCAACATCGCTACTCGCACTGTCACATCCTGATACACTTCTCTCTATGTGTTAATTAGGCCATACTAATAACACAATGCAACAGTCTACTACACAGCGTTCAGTGAACTCTGAAGAGACTAACTCGGGTCATTTTTACAAGACTTCTTTAGAGATACATGTTTGTTTAGATGTAGGCCGTTACACCGCCGCGTCACTGAAATGCAGCGGTTTGTCAGAGGTTTTATGCTTGTGCTAAGGAAGCTGGACAGACGTTAGAGGGATATCTTTACCCTTTGTGAACGGGACTTTCTCTGTGTGCAGCATAATTCAGTTTTCAAACGCTGTGCTTCATCTTGTGTAAACGAATCGACGAGCAGAGTTCACCCAGAGGGGTGGCTGAAAGAAGGAAGCTACCAGTCCTGTGGTTATGCTGACATGAAGTCACCTCCTGTTTCAAACAGAGCAGAGGCAATATGCAAAACGTTCCTGACAGGAACACATACAGTAGCATTGACCTAAGCTTACCATTAGACCCTTTTTTTTTTGTGACAGCATTTTTGTGGAGGTGGCTTCATGCTCACTGACTTTGTGGAAACTTGCTTTCGGCACTCGGGTGGGATGTGAGATAGAGACGGCTTTTACAGTTTTGCTTGGACCCTCAAGAACAGCCAGCAGCCAGAGCTTCTTTGACCGCAAAGTAAGTCTACTGATAAAGTTTATGTTTCGTCAACTCTGTGTGCTCACCAGGAGATCGTGACTTTGTTCTCTCTATTAATGAATAAACTAAACACATTTTCTAAAATAGCCTTCAGAATTAAATCCATTTTCTTGTTGTTGTAATTGCTGTTTGTTTGGCATTTGGAGTGACTTGTTGCCGCTTTTATTCTGTTGGTTTGACTGAAACTGAATGGACAACAAGGTGCCAGCTCTAACTTACATGTTAGATTGTTTGTTTGTTCCAGTAGGACCAAGGCTTGCTGTAGGTTACTGTGAAGTGGGTTTACAAGACAGACGGTTTCCTCAACACAGAGCCGAGTACGCCTTTAAGTACTTAACTATTTAAACTCCTGTGAACTCGTACATTTCAACAAAATCTTCAAAACTTTTCAAGTAAATCCAATAAACGTACCAACGGTGATAAACTGTAACAACTGAGGCAAAAATGAGATGATCAGATACGTTTTAAGCCATCTAACTGCAAAAGCGAGGCCGTAGAAGAACCTCGGAAAGTAACACCTTCTTTTCTTTTTCAGAAAAGAAGGTGGTAGCAGGTCGGGAGGTAGGGAACAGAATAGCGTCTGCCAGTGAATATATATATATATAAAAAAAAAAAAAAGCTGAACCGTACAGGAAGGCCACCAGGACATGAAGGCAGACGTCCGGCTGAGAACAAACAATTGACAAAATTTTTCTATAGCAAAAACATGGCAGTGCAAATATATAAAATGCAGAAACACAAAATTTTTTGCACCTTACGATCCAAAAGAGCACAGCAAAAATAACAAAAGATTTTGAGGCAAGGGATTAAAAATCTAATGCAGCAAAGTACCTGAAATGTGCGGAAAAGCTCGGTTGTATTTGTGCCTTC
Source organism: Fundulus diaphanus (assembly GCA_037039145.1). Lineage (NCBI taxonomy): Eukaryota > Metazoa > Chordata > Actinopteri > Cyprinodontiformes > Fundulidae > Fundulus > Fundulus diaphanus. The sequence continues at coordinate 28,291,072 of CM073137.1, forward strand.
TTCAAATTTTATATGAGCAGGATGACATAGCTGATTAACTTCCTATATTGTTGGTCTTATAGGCGCTATTACCAACACCGCAGAAAAGGTTATTAAATAGCTGTCACTGACGTGTTGTCTTCTTTTCTTCTTCTTCTTTGTAACTCTGCCTCTTTCTATTTCTACTCTCACCTACTCCCATACTGTCTCTGACAATGGATCCCCTTCCCTCTTCTCCCTATATCCGTCTCTCTTTAGGATGAACTCCACTGTGGCCCAGCCCCAACCGTTCACCTCCATGAGCGCCACAAACTCCACATTGAGCCCCCCAGAGCTATCCCCAGATTTTCACGTCACCCTCCTGGTCATCTATTCAATAGTTTTCCTGTGCGGCACCGTCAGTCTGAGCCTGATGATGCACATCCTGAAGTCCAGCGCCGCCTCCACCACCTCCATTACCGTGTTTAACTTAATTTTTGCCCACTTCATCTTCCTCCTGACCGTGCCCTTCAGACTTTACTACTACGCCACCAGCACATGGACCCTGGGCCTTGAATGGTGTAAAATGGTGAGCGGCATGATCCACATCCACATGTACATGTCCTTTTTGCTCTACATGATCATCCTCATCACCCGCTTGTGGCCACACTACTGCAGAACCAGGCAGGTGGAATCCTTGGGCCGAATGCACGCGCTCATCGGCAGCGTAGTGATGTGGGTGATCGTGCTCATCCTAACCCCCTGCGTCATCTTTTTTCATTATGGCAAAAGAACACAGGACGAGAATTCCACGCATTGCTTTAGATTTGCAGAAAGCATGACGTCTGCCAAAGTGCTGAACTACATACTGAGCACGATAGTGATAGTGGTGGCGGTTTTCTTGACAGCCCTTCAGGCCAACGTCCTGTGGGTTTTATACAGCAAGGATCGCCAGGGATGCACCTTTCAGCAAGACTTCGGGGCTCAGATGAAGAGCCTCTGCTTCACACTCATCATGCTGGTTTGCTTCGTTCCCTACCACGTTTTCCGGCTCTACTACATTGGGCACCCTAGTCTCGAAAATGTCAACGAGGTCTTACTGAGCCTGACCACGTTCAACTGTTTGGACATGCTCACTTTCTTGGGGAAGAGAACGTTTTATTTATGCTTTAGAAGAAGGTCTGTGTGAACAAAGTCTCTGCAGTTAACTGTGGATGTGTGTGCAGGACACAAACTGATACAAAGTCAACATGTATTATTGCTGTTTAATGTTTTTTTGTGATCAAAAAGAAATTTGTGAATTTATTTAATGCCAAAATACGATCCTCTGTCTTACATTAATGTCTAACAAATCTTATGCCATGTGATGATGTCTTTTTTATTATTATTATTTTAATGTTGCTTGATAACTGTGGCAAAGGAAGGCTATTCCCAGTTTGCTGTGTTTATAAAAAAGCAGAAATGTATGAACTTTGTTGGAAAAAATTAAATGCTGTCAAAAAACAAAGCAAAATAGTAATAGTAATAATAATAATAATAATAATAACAATAGTAAAGGCTGTTGCCGTACAGCAAGAAGGTCCTGGGTTCGAGTCCTACCCTGGCCCTGGGTCTTTCTGCATGGAGTTTGCATGTTCTCCCTGTACATGCGTGGGTTCTCTCCGGGTTCTCTCTCTCGCCCATTGACAGCTGAAGATAGGCACCAGCACCCCTCGTGACCCCACAAGGATGGATGGATAATAATAATAATTTGAACTTGCTTCAAAAAGAATGAAATCCTGCCATCTGCTGGCCTTTCTCAGTACTACATATGAATCAGGCTTGGAGCTACAGTGTTATCCCAGACCACTGAAAGTGGAAACGTAGGCTTCATTTTCATAAACTTCATGTAGAAGCAAAGGAGAAAGTGATAAACACAGACATACACACACACACTCACCCATTTAAACAGAAGTATCACTGCAAAACAACATTTAATCAGATAAAAATCCTTCCTCCCCGCCAGTTTGTTAAATGTAATCTAAAATCTCTTGGATTATGTATTTGTGCGCCTTCTGCGTTGGAGGGCCTGTTTCACACACACCTAAACACACTCACATGCAACTGGGGATGTTTCTCCTCTCTGGTTTTTATGGGCCCGGGTTACTGTTTAACATCCCCACCCTAGTTTAAGTTTGTTTAGTAAATCGATCTTATGACAGGGCTATGATGGCGCCGTCCAATGTGTCGCTCCATGAATTATTGGCAGCTCAGCTCTCCTGCCTGCCCTTTTAATGTTTTCCAACGCTTTACACTATTCTAAAACTCCGCTGCTTCATAAGCCCGATGGCTCACTGAGGGCTGCTCCCCTGTCAAAGTACAGCGATACACCTGGATAAATGCACATACCAGACCACGGAAACACAGGTAAGCCCAACCTTTTTTACCTTTTTAGATTTATCTGACGTTTAAGATGTAGAATATTTACAATCAGGTACAACCAAACAAGAGAACTGTCACAGTTGAAACTCACCATAATCTCTCTTTTTTTATTTCTTTGCTGCAAGTTTGTCAAATCATGGGGTTTTGTAACTTGTAGGAAATGGTTTGAGTTCTCAGAGGCGCTGCTTTAAAGCATCTCATGTAAAAGCAGATAAGAACGACTCACTTTGTCACGAAAGCTGTGCTGTAAAGATCATGTGATAAACCCGAACAAGCCAAGGACATCAACAGGAACAAGAAGTTGCTCTCCTCACCCTTGTATTGTTCCTTCTTGCGTGTTTCAGGGGTTTTCAGTACAACTGGAGTCTAATGTGTTTTGATGACCAGGGAGATTTCTACAGTAGCCGCCTAATTTACCTCAAGAACTATTTCCACCTGCAGCAACACGCTGCTTTGAGCAATCCGTCCGCGACGTGTTGCTTTGAATAAACTCCAAACGCGTTGTGGTTGGTTGATTCTTGAGGTTGTAATGTGAGCTATTTATGTTGGATCACCTTAACAGTCTGAAGGTTTTGTTCAACCATGTAAATTACTTGCTAGGCATCATTCTTACCTTGTATTTTACTCAAAACCCTTTACAGGGAAACTCACAATTACAAAGATAGTTTGTGAAATTTTAAATTAGCTTCCATTAAATGTTTTAATTCAGGAGGCAACAAGGAAGCAAATGTCGATTTTTTTTTTAAGCTCTGGAGGTGATTATTTTTCTGAGGAACCTTCAACTGTTGCTTGGGTATCAGGAAGTTGGGGCTTTTGTAACAGTGAGTGGCTTGATCATCCTGTGTGTATCTTAAGCCACTAGTTTAAATACAGGCGGCAGTATTATGGCCATTTCACACAGAGATGGCTTCTCAACCGAGGGTTTTATGGCAGCAGAGAGCTTTTAGTTGGAAGGCGGAAGCAGCATTTCTCATTTGCTCTCTCTCCTGCAGCAAGCAGCTTACAGCTGAAACTACATATTTATATATACTGCCTAAAAAGCCTCAGTCTCACAATAAATCAGTCTAGCTTTTTGTTGTTGTTTTTTTCTAAATTTCTTCATTATTTGGTAAAAGCCCCTCCTGAACTGCCCGGGTCAAACATTTTGAGTATCAGTCCACAAACTTGCTGCAATAGTTTGTTGAAATTGTTCCATTCCTTGAGACAGACATGGTGTACACTGCAAAAAGGGAACTAAAAGGAAGTAAAAGGCTTTTGAAATGAGTGCATTTGTCCTGGATCTGAGCAGGTACGTAAATATGACGATCTGCCAAAGGAAGATAATTAGATATATTCACTTGAAATGAGTTGATGGAGATGAGTTATTCCCAATTTAAGTGCAAAAAATCTTATTCCACTAGCAGATCGTCTTACTTACCTGCGAAAATCAAGGGCAAATACACTCATTTCAAGAAAATGTTTTTAGTTCCCTTTTTGCAGTGTAACTGAGTCAGGCTTGTTGGCGCCTGGCTCGCACACACTTATTCAGCTTTTTCCCATGTTTTTTATTTGAAAGCCACATCAGGGTTTTCTGATCGCCACTGGAAAACAATGACTTCCTGTGGTCCTCAGGTCGATTTGTGTCATTGACCATTTGGAAAGACACGTTTGTCCCCAAGGTGTAACTTCCTGACTAATCTTCTGAGATGGCGCTTCGATTCTGCAATGTAATGTTTTATGCTGACGATGCCACCTATTTTGTGAAGAGCAAAAAAAAAACAGAACATCATGCGGCAACCCCTGTACTTGGGAGTTGGGATGGTGTTTTCAGGCCTGTAAGTTTCCCACTTTTTCTCTGAATAGAACGATTGACATCACGGTCAAACACTTCAGTTTCATCAGACCACAGGTCACGTCTCCGAGGTTACCGTGCCACCTTGCATTTGCACACATTTGCACCAAATCATGTTCATCCGGCGGACACAGAACGTGTCTCCTTCCATAAAGGGTGTGATGGCTGTACGGTATTTTATACTTGGCACCTTCAGACATCTGAATTTCTGTTCCAGGGACGTCTCAGATTTGCTAAGGTCCAAACTTTTCTTCCTGATATGTTGCCTGATTTCATCTGATTTCTCCCTGACGTCACACAGAGAAGCAGTGTGTTTAGGCTGTAGCCTGAAAAATACATTTACAGATATACGTCAAGTTTAACTTAAATGAATTAGTGAATTAGAAGCTAACAAAGCCATGACATCCTCATTTGAGCTTTTCCCAATTGATTGGAAGGCATAATAATCTTAGCGTATGAAAACTGCTGAATGCTGAAATTAAAGAAAATCTTTAAACAGTCTCTGAAACATTCGGCCTCAATATTCTGGCACTGAGCAAACAGGAATCGCTTGGATATAATTAATAGACATCAACGAGGAACAATTTAGTTCGATTTAATGTCAAAAGAGTGAGGGAAAACAATCTTTTTATACTGTCATCGTGTTTTTATACTCATAATTTGGTTTTACCTGAAATCAGTCACAGTCACGGAGTCAATGTGTCGAGAGATTTGAAACACAATTGTAACGAGTCGATTTTAGGTCAGTTGCTGCAAACTTGATGAGTCAGGAGGCCTGGGTGTCCTACATAGTTAAATTATAACCCATTATTACTCTTCTCCATCCCCACTTTAACAATCCACTCTAATCGCTGGTGAAGATTCTCAGTCTTAAAAATAGGTTAAAAAGCAAAACAACTGGACTTCAGTTCTTGTTGTGGAAGATGTTTCACTCTTCATCTGAAGAGCTTTGTCGATTCATAGCTGGTGAGGGAGAAGTTGCGAGCTTTTAACCTGTAGGGGCGTGGCGTTCTGAATGTCTAATCTCACATGAAAAATGGCCTCCCCTAACAATGGGGCGTCGTTAGCGCTATTGTCAGCCTGGCTCACAGAGAGATATTTGGTAATATGCAACATCGTCTGAATCAGGAGCTTTAAATTGAGAAATCCAGATGAAGAGTGAAACTGAAGTCCAGTCATTTTGTCTTTTAACCTTTTTTGGATGCTCAACTCTAATCACTCTTCCTTTTAACCCTTTTATGCCATCCTTGAAACTGTAGTATGTGGTAAAAGTACTTAATGCAACCTAAATGTTTTTATAGTTTGCTGCAGTAGTACCAAAAATGTTATAGCATTTCATGTTGATATGTTAAGACACAAAGTAGTACATTATTGCGATGTGGAAGATAAAAGATTCACATATATAAAACGTTAATCGTGTCTTGTGCATTTGTGATTTATTGCCCCAATATGTTGTTCAACCACGTTTTGCTGCACTTTTACCTGCAAGTCTTTTGTGGTGTACCTCTGCAAGCTTTGCACACATTTCTTCTGCCCATTGTTATTTGCAACCTAGCTCAAGCTCAGTTAGATTATGTAGATATATTGAAGATCCGTTCAGTGAATATCAATATTCAAGTCTTGCCACTGAGCCCTGAAGCATGAACACTTAGAGCTAAATAAACTCATTATACCTTTGGTTCAATGATTAGGTCATAATTCTGCTGTGGGGGTAACCATCCACGGCAGGTTTTTGTTCGTGTATCAATCTTCCCATCAGCATGGACCAGTTTCCCCGTCCTGCTCAGGAAAATCATCGCTGTAGCATTTCCATGTAGGTCAAAAACTTCCGTTTCACTCTCATCTAAGCTAGAGCAGCTTATTGAATACATTTAATGTGCCCCTTGCATGGCACGTAGCAAACTGCAGTGATGATTTCTCGGGACTTTCAACAATTTCGCCATTTCCACCCTTTAAAGCCAGATTTGTGGAGCGCACAATCAATAGCGATAATCTGGCTCTCCTTGCAGACTGGACCGATGGAGCTGTGTTCTTTGAGATGCTAAAAAAAGAATCAGGATATTGTTTTAGAAGTTAAACTTGCTTAAACTTTTTCGAGACTTCATCTCTGACCTGCCTCGTGTGTTTCATGGCCTTCATCTTGCTTTTTGTTCACCAGTGTTCTCTAAGAAACCTCTGTGGTCTTCACAGGTCAACTGTATTGATATTATCACACACACAGGTGGACCTTATTACTTAATTGGGTGATTTTCTTCTTTTTTTTGGGGGGGGGGGCAAAGGGGGTAAATACTCTGAATTTTATTTGTAAAAATTGTGGATTGCCATGCCATTTTTTTTCCCCATTTCACAACTATGTGCCATTTTATTTGTCACCATAAAATCCATAGGAGACTGTGGTTGTAATGTCATAAAATGTGAAAAGTTCTAGGAGAGTAAATACTTTTCTAATTCAGAGTAACGAATGCCTATAGCAAAGATCAGGCCCTACTTGCTTTTTTCAATGCCCGTTAAATTTGTGACTAACTGCATGTAATTTCCTTACACGGCATTATTTTACCCTTTTCTTTGCAGGGGACACTGCTTTGCTTTTTTTCCCCCTGATGATCCAAACCATTACAGACGTGAAACATCAAATCATCCATATCATCATCTTATCTTTTACAATCTCCTTTGTCACAATGCCTTAGACTGATTGCCACTAAAATACACAGTAAGATTTAGTGCATTGAAAGCCTTGATGTAAAAAAGGGTGGGTGAGGACATTTAACTGCTTTGTGCCATGAGAGCTATTCAGTGTGTTTGTCATGTCTCTGTTCTGAAAAAAGGAATACAAGGGGAGAAGTGTTTTACTCATGAGTTGCACTTTTTAATTAATTTTCTTCTTTAGTTTTTAAAAGAGGTGTGAAGCGCATCGATGTGAGAATTGCTATGAGCATATTCTACATTGTTTTGCTCAGATTAGATTATAATTTAGGTGTGCTCTTAGTAAAAGAAAAAAACATATAAGCAAAATCAGGTTTTACGTTTAGCACAGAGGGTGAGTATGCTCTTATTCGCTGCCTATAAGTGAAAAGATTTAGGTGTAAATCTGAGTGGTGTGTGTCTGTGAATGTGTGTTTTTGCCGCAGAGTTAAAGGAAGCTATCAGTGTTCTCCACTTTTTTATAGACTATATCTACTGACGCGATGATGGCGTTATACCAGTGTTGATTAGATTATGGATCCCTGGAAAGACACACACACACACACACACACACACACACACACACACACACACACACACACACACACACACACACACACACACACACACACACACAATACAAGACTGGACAGAAGAAACTGGACAAAGATATTTCCCATTTACAACTTTCTATTTATTCCTGTGATAAGTGTTTAAGTGGAGGACAGATAAGTAAGCTGTAATAAGGTGAGAAGTCTTACCTTTAGCTCCACCTTTTTCTTTTTTTTGCATTCATGGCCCAGTCAGATCACATTATAGATCTGTTAGGCCAGCAATCTCCCCTGTTGAGTATTTGAGAGTCGGATGAAACGGTGACAAGAAAACTGAAACAAAGATAAAGAGAAACTGCAAGAAGGAGACAGAGCAGAGAATACAAGGTAAAAAAAGGTAGCTCAGCTTGAAGCAGGAATGAAGTATCCTCCAGCTCCTCAGAGTAAATCTCTGTTAGATATGGAGGTAGCCAACTACTGCGAAGGCCTGGATCCATCATACAGCACACTAGGCTTTGAGAATGCAGAGGTTCTCTACGCAGGAGGAGGTAAGTGAGTTTTCATGCAGATGCCTAAAAGCCGAGGAACATACATACAGAGAATCCCACCAAAATGTCCAGCTTTGTTGTGTGTAACGGAATCAGAAATGGCGTGATAGCATATGAGCACAACACAGCTGTACATTCATTCATATTCACAGGCAGTGGCAGCATGGCTACAGGGAGAGGGATGGCTGCTCACCGATCGTGGTGTGTCATAGCAAGAAGATAGTTTTATAAGATGTCATTACATTCAGGGCTGGATAAGGAGATATTACATGAACACAAGCTAGATCAGCTGATGTCAATGAGTTGGTATTTCCCAAGGAAAAAGGTTGCGTTTGGAATAAGGTGATTTTCATGGAATTGTATCATCGGCCAAAGTGTGAATGGATTTAAGTATTAGATGCCACTAATGTGTCGATGTGTAGGTTGTGTTTAACTGCAGAGAACATGTTGGGCTGTGCAGATTTTTAAGCAGTCATTATATTGACTTGATGTGGATCATTTAGTTCCTGTGGCTCACAAAGTAGTTTTTATCCCGTGGTCTTCACCTGGTAAATCTCAACCTTTTGTGCTCCCTCTAGGCGTCCTGTTTTTGTTTTTCCTAATATACAACCAACCCATTAGGGTTTTTGCAATCCACTCTAAAAATACAAATGGGTACAAATAGAACTTAATCTTTCTTTCGAAGAACTCAGCGGATTTTTATTATTCTCATCTTCATATTTTGGTGAAAAACGCTTTGCTTATCAAGGAAACCCTGACTATGTATTTGATCATCTAATTTTGGATTAAATACGGTTCAGTCCCCCACTTACTCTTGAGTATGTGTGTTTTTTAATATGGGCTTTATTGTTTTTTTTAAATCTTCAAACAACACTGGGCCGCTTAATTAAAAATAAATAAATAAAAATAAATAAATATACCACAAATATCACAATTACTCAGGTGGTCCTCAACCTTGCATTTGTTTAAGCACAAGAGCACAAGAAGTATTTTTGAAAACAATTTATTTCATTTTTTTAAATGAATTGATTTGATTATATTTACGCTTTTATTTCATTTTTTCTTAGACAACTGGTTTATTGTATCATTTTGTTAATTTTGAAAATTTTAAGGATATTTGTGACATAAAACAGTTTGCTACTTTCAGTCCTTTTACATGGTAACACATGTTCATTGGCACACTTTGTTTTAACTTAACTTAATTTATATGTCACTTACAGAAAAAAAAACACAACCAAAAGTGCTTAATAAGGTAAGACAAGCAAAAAATAAATAAATAAAAAAACTATAAAGTAATGAAAATTACAAAATAATAATAATAAAACTGGCTATCTGACACAGATTTGTAAGTCTTTGTGGACACGTATTAGGATTAGAATGGATCTCCTTCTGTGAAAGCGGCCCAGGACATCTAAAGATTTTCTGTTTTCATTAAGATGTTTTCAAACAGTAATTCAGTCTTTATCGTCGAGACTAAGTGAAGTAAATTTAGTTAGCAGTTAGAGACGTGGGTCATAAACATAGTTTACTAAAGAGTAAGAACACTCCTCAGTGATGTCACCTTAGTTTTTGATCGGAGAGTTAGTCAAACATTAACTCATACATTGTTTGTCCATCACGGAGTATAAATGACTGAAGATATTTTTCTCGGTGCTCATCAAAGTTTGCACATTTGCGATAAGTACAATATCTTAGTTCTGTATAATATGCACTGAGAGTATGACTAATGGGCTAGAAATAAGGATGAATATGGCTTCAGCTATAATGATAAATGCTAAATAATTCTGCTGCAGGTGAATAACACTGTATTGTTTAGCATGTTTTATGTTTAACGCAACAAAAAAACAACAACTGCATAAACAAAATTTAAAACTATTTCAAACAAGTTATTATTGTGCTCATAAAAGAAATGTCATACGTATTATACAGTGTTTCTTGTCGGCCATTTCTTTGAACCTTTATCAAAGACATTTACGGATGTGTAAAAACATGTGCAGTTATTTGCTTGTGTGTTGTGTTGTTGCAGACAGCATGCCAACAGAACCAAGCCACCCCGGTCCGGATGGGCTGAACGCTAACTGCGCAATCTGTGGAGACAAAGCTACAGGAAAACACTACGGGGCTTCCAGCTGCGACGGCTGTAAAGGCTTCTTTAGACGCTCCATACGCAAAAGCCATGTGTACACCTGCAGGTACAGGCAACGGAGTATGCCGTGTGGGCACATGTACACACAGGGAGAACACGCAATCACAAAATGTTAAGGACTGTAACTTATGTTTGGATCGAGACACGTCTTGGCAAGGCCTCTGTCAGTACAACACGGGATATTAGAGTGAATGAAGTCTTGCTCTGTAGAGTTCGGCCATATTGTGGTTTATTGTGTACAGGTTCAGCAGACAGTGTGTGGTTGATAAGGACAAGAGGAACCAATGTCGCTTCTGCAGACTCAACAAATGCTTCAGAGCAGGCATGAAAAAAGAAGGTAAGATGACAAAAATACATATTAACACAGAAAGAGATCACATTTGGCACAAAGAACAAGGTTATAAGTAGAGGCACGGCAACTGGTGCCACTGGTCATGGAATCTCAAAGCTTTGTGAAAATAATCGAAATTGGTTTAGCCATAAAACAAGTCATAACTGCGTGTCTGTGTGTGTGTGTGTGTGTGTCTGTATTTATGAGGGGGATAACCTTGACACAGAATTTTATTACATCCAATCCTGTGATACTGAAACGCGTTGTTCTGTACTCACACTGGTTAACGTTTTACTCCTGTTGCTGACCCTGCATCTATAGAAGCATTCCTAAGTATTAACCGCAGTAGTGGCTGTTATCATTTGCCTGCAGGACCCCACCCTAACTTTTTAAACCAATAAATTAGTCTAGGCTGCGATGTTAAAATCAGTACATTCACATTGGCACGTTTAGAGGTGAAAACTGCTTTTGAAAAGCCTGTTATTACTTTACTTCTCGGTTCCTTTTGAGCTTTCTTCTTGTTTTACTTCTTGTTTTGGAACATGCACGCAATAACCTTGGCTGTTGTATTTTAGCGGTGCAGAATGAGAGAGATCGGATCAGTTCCCGAAGAATCATCCCAGACTCCCAAGACCTTCCACCTATTACTGTCTTGGCACAGGCAGAATCATTATCTCAACAAGTAAGAATTTTCTGCTTATTTTAATGTTCATGACCTAAAGGCCTACAGTGCATTTGCAAAATGATTCATGCCTCTCTATTTCACATTTCTTAATATTAAATGCACAAACTTCAATGCATTTAACAGGCATTTTATATTATAAACCAACACAAAATTGTGCCAGATTGTTTAATGGGAGGAAAAGGATCCATTTCTCCAATTCGGTTCTTACAAATAAACATGTAAAATGTGTGACAGCCGTGCATTTGTATACAACCCCCCCCCCCCCCCCCCCCCGAGTAAGTACTTAGTAAAATTCTCTTTTGCTGTAATTATAGCTGCAAGGAACAAACTGGTAGGTATGTTTCTACCAGTAGGGTTCGCTTATCGAGAGGCTGGAATTTTTGCCCGTTCATCTCATGTAAAATAGCTCTCGAGTTCAGTCACATCGGATTGAAACCATCTCTGATCAGCCAGTTATCAACTGTTGCCACTATTCTAAATTGGATTTACGTCTTGACTTTGATTGAACAGTGGAAACATGCTTTGATCCGCTTTAGGTCTGGCGGCATTTTCAAAATTAACTTGGAGCAGCTTCCTGGTCCCTAGTGAACAAAAACATTCCCACAGCATGATGTTGCCGCCACCATGTCTTAAGGTTGAATGGATGGGGGTGGTGGGTGGATTAGCATTCTGCCACACATGTATGTTTGCAAGGTTGACCCCAAATTTCTATTTCGGTCTCCTCTGATTAGAACAGCTTCTTCTTGCTGTGTCCCCTCCGTGGCTTGTGGCAAACTGCAAATGGGATCTTTATTATGGCCTTCATCTTGTCACTCTCCCATAAAGGCCGGATTGGAGGAGGGCCTCATTGACAGAACTGCACTGTAGTTCCTCCAGCATTAAAATGGTCCTCTTGGCGGCTTCTCTGATCAACACAGTCCTTGTCTGGCTTGTCAGCTTAAGTGGACACAAGCAGATCCTGTTTTTAATCTTTTCATTCAGTGTATGGTGAAGTGAAAATAAAAAAGACGTGTTAAGAAACTGCCATTTATACTTGCCTTTTCCCACAGATTATCACTCCTGCAGGATTAGCGGACATATCGGAGGTGAAATCAGCCACTGTAGGGGATGTGTGTGATTCCATGAGGCAACAGCTGTTGGTTTTGGTGGAATGGGCCAAATACATCCCGGCCTTTGGGGAGTTGCCTCTGGATGATCAGGTAACAAGTCATATACATGTGCTAGACCTGTAAAAAAATATATATAGATTGTATTGCACCTAATCATTATCAAGGAGTGATCTCATGCCATTAAAAATTAGAGTAAAATTAGAACATATCACATTCATCAGAGAATGCTAGTATGTCTATAGTCCTATTTAGCTCTAGTCCTATTTAGCTTTACCTTGCATGGAAAAATAAATGGATTTTATTCTGCAAAATGCAGCTGTTCACTAGAGTTTTTCTACAATGACTATGCTGTATGCTATCTAAAATCTATTTATTTAGGACAGAGTTTACCATAAATATGGCATTTGTTGATACATGAAGAAGACCGTAATGACAGATCTGTTTATGTTTTTAAGGTTAATTCTGATCGCGTGTGTATCTCTGTTCCCAGGTGAGCTTGCTCAGGGCTCATGCAGGTGAACACCTCTTGCTTGGGGTTGCCAAAAGGTCAATGCCATTCAAGGACTTCCTCCTTTTAGGTAAAAAATAATCCCTAGTTTTCTTCTTTTTTTTCAACAGTTTTGGTGTAACCATGTGTGTCAGCACTGCTGTATGAGGCCTGAGAATTATTAACTAAAGCGTTCTGCTTTTCCTATGTAACTTCAAGGTTGTGCTTTGTAAAATAAAAAAAAACATCATTAATAACTTTGAAAACAACATACTGTGCACACAGTTGTCATCTACAAACGCTTGAGCATATTTTCTGCATTCTTGAACCTTACATGTTACTATTTACCTTTGACTCAACTCTTTTAATGGGACCTCTCAAGCTGCAACAATCCTCTCATGTACACGCTAGTGCCACACCCATACCCGCTCAAATACCTTTCTGACCCCATCAACTCTTCTCTGCTAACTGTGTCCACTGTTTCTGCAGGAAATGGCTGTGTGATACACAGGAACAGCCCTGAAGCTGAGATTTGCAGGGTTGCCAACAGGATTTTAGATGAGCTAGTCCAGCCCTTCCAAGATATTCAGATAGATGACAACGAGTATGCAGCTCTCAAGGCAATTGTCTTCTTTGACCCAGGTACTAACCAAATGTTAAAATTACATAAACTCATGAGCCGTCAATTTTTTATTATTATGTATTTTTTGTACACATGTTGTGGATACTTTAGTCTTGTATGGTGGTATATAATCAATTTCTCTAGAATAGGAGTCTGCAACCTGCATTTCTGGAGCCATAAGTAACTCTTTGGGCCTTCCATAATGGCTCTGAATAAATGAGAGCCAACTAATGTTTTTAAATATAGATATAATAACAAATGCAGGTTTCAACACTTTTTTTCATTCTTTTTCATTCATAATTGTAGTTTCCACAACAGACACTAAGACAATCAATATATACATATTTTTTGTCTCATGATTAAGTTGGAAACTTTTTTCACATCGTTTTGCACAAATATCAACATCCCATAGAAGACAATCCATTCTCTTTTTACAAACGTTTCAAGTTTTTCTTTATTTTAAACCCTAGAAATTTAAATAAAATGTTGGTTCTTAAAAAAAAGAAGACCTATTGTAGATCTTTATCTAAAAATATAAATTGTCTTTTTTTTAAATGGTCATGTAAGGTTTGCGGCTCTAAAAGAGTTTTATTTAGCTGGTTTGAGGGAATAATGGCTCTTTGGATTGTAAAGGATGCAGACCCCTGCTCTAGAACTATACTTCTTGGTCTTCTCAGACTTGAACTTTAACATATGCAGCTATTTAAATAGCTGCATATGTTTCACCATTTTGTTGGTGTGCAGCTATAGTTTCCTTAAACCAGTATTGTTTTGCATGTACGCCAAAACGCTCAGTTTCAGTCACCTATGATAAGAGCCCCTTCTCACACATGTTTTTTACGTAGTCTACATGGCTGGTGGCATAAAAATGAAAGGGACTTCTCATGATTCTCTATCAACAAAGGCTTTTAACTCGCCACGCTTCCGTAAAGGTCAGATTTGTAAAGAGCAACACTAATAGCTGTCTTGTCAACAGGCTATCCTATCTGAGCTCTTGGCTGCTTCTCTCATTAATACCCTTCTTGCTCAGCCTGTCGGTTTAAGCGGATGACCATGGTAGATTTGAAGTTATGCCACAGTCTTTCGGTTTTTGGATAAGAGATTGAACCCTGCTCTGTCAGATGTTCAAAGTTTAGGATTTTATTTTATAACTCAGCACCTGGTTTACCATTCTTCGTAACTTTATTCCAAACCTGTCTGGTCCTCGGTCTTCATTATGCTGTTAGCTCACTAATGATCTCTGATAAATATCTGAGACCTTCGCAGAATAGCTGTATTCATATGATAAATTACACACGGGTCGACTCTGGTTGCTAAATAGGTGTATTCTAGATCCAGTTGACTGCTCTAGATTAAAGGGAGATGGATATCTACACATGCAAAACCCTATTTACAGATTTTAATTAGTTTCAAAAACATATTTCAATGTCCTTCCTCTTCATAATGATGCACAGTTCTTTCACAGGAAACACCAATGGAATACATTAAGGTTTGTGGTTATGATGTGTCAAAAATGCGGGATGTTCAAGGGGTGTGAATACTTTTTCTCAGCACTGTACTATGCAGTGGGTGTTTTATGTTTTTCATGGCCATTGTAGTTTAGGCATTGGCGGGGACATTAGATTTTTCTGCTATTTGTGCCACTAGATGTCACTACATATTACTCAGTGAATCTGTGCAGCAAAAATCATATGGAAGACAACTTGAAATGAGATGAAATATTATTGTCTGACAGAAAGACAGCATAGTATATTCAGTATAATAAAAATACAGTTAAATGAATAGAATTTAATAATGGCACGGCTATGTTGTTAGAAAATAATGAAGCATTTTTTGTTGATACAAAAAAAAAAGAATTTTATTGTTATTTCTGTCCTCTGTTTCCCCTCATGGTTAGATTCCAATCTTTCCATTACCCACATAGTATGAACCCTATCACTGCCCTGATCTTGTGTTACCCCGTTCTCCCTCCTTGTGTAAATCCCCTCATTTTGCCTCCATGCACCAGTTTAACCATAATCATTCCATCAGTTCCATCCATATCCTCAGTTTCATCCCTGGTCTGATTTTTTTTCCCTGTTTTCTGTCCTTCAATCTTGTCCTCCCCACCTCTATGTACCGATCTCTTCCATGCTTTGCTTTCCAATCTCCAGATGCAAAGTCCTTGCGGGACCCTACAAAAATTAAAACCGTGCGTCTTCAGGTAGGTCAACTACTATATTGTACTTCATTTTAGTAGCAATTCTAATCTCAGCATTCAGGACACATTCTTTTTTTTTTGAAGGGGAACTCACTTTTACTGTCTTCCTGCATTCCCTTTTACACATTTAAGTATTTGCTTTGAAATTCAAGCCTAAATGTGGAGGTTACTTACCTTGATGGATGCTTGCTGTGTGTGTGTACGTGTTTGCAGGTTCAGATGAGTCTGGAGGACTACATTAATGATCGTCAGTATGACTCCAGGGGTCGTTTTGGAGAGCTCCTGCTCCTGCTTCCCACCCTGCAGAGCATCACCTGGCAGATGATTGAACAGCTCCAGTTTGTTAAGCTCTGTGGCCTGGCCAAGATAGACAACTTGCTGCACGAGATGCTGCTGGGAGGTAGGTCTGGGCCAGGGTTTGTGCTTGTAATTCTGTACACAAATAAGGTGACCTTCAGCAAAACGACTGCTGGAACCTCTGAGAGGTGAACGCGGGGGGGGGAAGGGGGGAGCCACATGAGGGATTGTAGCAACGGAAAAGTATACTTGCTCAGCAAAGACAGCTTTGCTGAGCAAGTGTATAAATACACAAAACTAAAAAGTTTAAAGAACCATGCAGGAGAACAGTACAACTTTGCATAACTCTCATGTATAATAGGCGAAGCAGAAATAGACCTCGTCTGCCGCACATTGCGATGCGAGGGACATTTGTACACATATCTAGACATGTATAAATAATAAGCCAGAAAGCATCAGATATATTTTAAGGAGGGCTATGTCAAATAGTTCAAACATAATATAAGGTTTGATGTAAAAAGTCATCTGAAAACATGCCCTACAGCTTTCACCACTCATGGTAAAAAAACAACAAAAAAACACCCTTATGGATATGAGAACCTGACTTAGATGACAGTGTGCCGAAAGAGCTGCATTTTTCTTGTCAGAATGTGGAATGACTTTCTACAAAAATAAATAAATAAATAAATATAACAACAGCAACAAACTTTCTCCTATTCAGATATTGTTGGAATAACATATTTGGGAAACCAAATATGCGGGCTGTAAGGCCGCTTTTCATTCTGAACAATTAAACGCATAAGTAATTAATCACATGATATTCACTACGTTAGAATAGTATTTATAATGCCTTGCAACAGTACTGACGCTCTTTGCTCATTGTCACATTCATATTGGATTTTACACGGTACATCAATACAAAGTGGTGCATAACTGTGACATGGAAAATACATTATACATAGTTTTCAATCTTTTAGTTTTTTTAGTGACACACAAAAAAAGAAAATCTAAAAAGTATGGCATGCATTTGTATTCAGCCCCCAGTGTGAATACTTTATTAAACCACCCGTCGCTACACTTGCAGCTGCAAGTTTCTGTCGCGTGTCTCTACTAGCTTTGAACATCTAGAGTAAGGATATCCTCCCCCATTCCTCCTTACAAAGAAGCCCAAGTTCAGTCAAACTGCATGGAGAGTTTCTGTGAACATCAATTTTCACGTCCTGCTACATAATCTCATATGGATAAAGGTTTGGACTTTGACTGGGGCTTTCAGATGCGTGAATATGCTTTGATTTGAACCACATTGCAGCCCTGGGTGTAAGAGGCGTAGTCCTGCTGCAAAGCAAACCTCTGACCCAGACTGAAGACCTTTGCAGCCTCTGGCAGATTTTCTTCCAGGATTGTTCTGTTTTTAGCTTCATCCAGTGATCAGCATCCCTGCCCCTGCTTAAGAAAAGCATCCCCACAGCAACCCGCTGCCACCACTAAGTTTCACTGTAGAGATGGAGCGGTAAGGCAGTTTCAGTTTAGGTCGTTGGACATGTCTTGCTCAGTTTGCAGTAATGACATGCTCTTTTATTTCTAGGTTATGGCCTAGAAATTAGATGTTCAAATCTCTGAATAGTGTTTTAAAGCGTGACCATGCTTTAAACCTCACCACAATGTTATCTCCTGACCTCTATCCTCTGAAGCATTCACGGAATAACTTCACATTTATAAGATGCACTAATTTGTGTTGGCCTTTAATCTAATTAAAATGCATTGGAATTTACCAGTGCAGCATAACCAAGTGTAAAGGTATAAAGTATAGAAATACTTTTACAAGGCACACCAGGCCTTTTTTTTATTCTCGCGGAGAAAAATAGAGCTTGAGCTTTGATTCATCAGACCTGAACAGTGAGGCTGACAGAGCATCACTAAGTCAGCTGCTTTCACATCTGCTGACACTGTAAACAAACGGAGGGCCAATTATTCATGCTTTTATCGTCGGGTAGTTAAAACTCATCTGTTGATGTGTGCTGTATGCTCAGGGCTGACGGCTGAGTCCAACCACCTTCACCACCCAGCACACACCCAGCTGGCCCAGGACCCTGTGACCGGACACACCCTTGTCATCAGCACCATGCCTGTCTCTCACGTTCCACCGATAGGTAAGGTCCCCAAAAACAAGCGCCAGGCAGGCTGAAAACGCCTCTGCTCCAAAACTTGCTAAAATGTCTGCGCGCTTTCTTCTCTCTCTGCAGCTTCACCAGAGACACCCATCCCATCGCCACCGCAGGGTCCTGCTACAGAAATGTACAAACACTTCCCTCAGCCTCATTGTCCTCCTGCCAGCCCGTCGCCTTCTGCACAGACAGACCCCTGACTCCTTCCTGGACCACATGAAAGAGTCTTTCACTGGACCAGTTTTTATTTCCTTGTCCGTAGTTTATTATACTGATGTGAGAGTTGGAAAAGCACTCCTTCTTCCGTGTGTGCCTTAAAGACTTCCCCACCCCTGGTTGCTGCTCATCTTGGAGCAACCGTGGCCTCAGAATAATTGCCTGCTCTTCAAATGCAAGCTTTTATTCAAATTTAACCCATCACAAAGTCTACATCCTTCCACAAGAGACCAGACACAGTGGCTTCAGCTGTAATGATCAGAGGGCACAGAGCAATTTAGGGGCTCATTTAGGCTTCAGCTGGTGTTCTAACCTGCTTGGGCCATTCGGATCATTCCCATAGCCGTCTCGCAGCGGCAGGACATGATGTGTGCGAGTAAACCGTAATGACGGCACAGCAGTGACCTGGTTAATTGAATAGCCATACGTGACAACAGGCTCAGTGATCTGAAAAAAAAAATATATAATGTAAGTAGGCTGAGAAACTATTGCTCGCCGTTTCAGGGCTTAAAAGACACATCCTCAGGAATTTTTTGATAAAGCTGAAACGATTTAAAGTCTCCATCAAATGCAGGATTGAACGGAGCAGAGTGGAGCTATAAAACCCGCAATTCTGAGTGCAAGTGAGCCATATTAATACGTTTTACATCTCACCCAGAAGCTTCTATTTACCCGCTTTTGAATTATTCCAATAAACATTTGCTCACCTGCCTTCCATCTAACCCATGTGCCTAAAGTCAAACAACGCACGGGGGTCTTTGAGCGCTGGAGTTCGGTTAATGGTGAAGCACAGGTGAGCTGTCGCAGGGATCCGTCTCCTGCAACAGTCTCTAAATCCAGCCATCCCTGACTTGACCTCACCCATGATTAGATATGGGCTCAGAGCTGCATGTAAAGTAGATTAGGTAAACAAAGTATGGTCAAATACTGGAGAGCACAGTGGAAACAATTATAAACAAATGGTAACAAATTAAATCATACAGAAGTGTACAGATTTCATTGGCAGTTCCTTCTCTGTCTTAATAGATTTTAGTCTGTTAACTGAGCGGAGAGCACACTTAGCAAAGACTGGCTTCCTGAATATATAAAAACTCCAAACAAGAGACCGGCTGCTCACAACATAGTGCATTTTTCTCAATAATAACAGACATATAATAACAGCGAAGTGTATGGAGTGTAAGGTTTGTACAGTTTTTAAAGAGGCTTTTTTATTTTACTTTTCATATATGAACATATTTATGTGAAGCATTCCAATCAGATGCTCTGCTATTTCTACAGATGCATCTCACTTCCTGTTTATTTTTATATACACAGCCAGGTTAGAATGACCCAAATCCAGGCAAAGTGCTGCTGTAATTAGGTTTTAGAAACTCATTTAGCCTATTGTTTGTTTTCTGCCAGTTATTGACACAGACAACTGCATCTAGTTTTCTAGGTTTTGCACTTTAAGAATCATTTAAATATTCCGGTCCCTGGTTGTGCTAATCTTTTATTTTCATATGAAACCACCGACTAAGTTCTTCTCAGTGTCTTAAATCCTAAACCCAGCATTTTTAAATGGAATTTAAGTAAACTGGGGTGACTCCAAGTCCAACAGAAATAGCCCATCTATCTTAACAGTGGTGTAGGTTTTTATTTGTTTCAGTGGTATCATCACAGAGGTATGATTTAAAGAGAAAACAAGTGATAGATATGTCTGTTTAAATGACTGAGTGGGTTAAGCCTTGAGGAGATTTTTCTTAAAATGTCATAAGAATTTATTTTTTGTGTGTACAGTTTATTATACATCAAAGGTTGAATTCTAAAAAAAATTAAATATAAAAAAATGTCCAGCTTTAATTGAACAGCATGTATCAAAAGCTTGAAATATAACCTCTGTCGGCTTCCCTTCACCAAATTATTTAGGTTGTCCTAAAAAATAAATCCTGTACATTTTTTTTCGTTTTATTTTACGGCTCTGATCAGAACGAGCACCTGAAAAAAAAAAAAACTTAAATTCTGTGGTTTCTATTATATTCGGCAAAATCAAGATATATTTTCCACACAAAGTGATACATACACATAGCTATTGTGCATGTCTTTAACAGCTAAAATTGTACATCTGTTATTTGTGTCGAACCTTCTCTTAAAATTTATTAGATAGTGGCAAAGATCACAAAAATGTAAGAAATTGTAACAAAGTAATCTTGAGTGCAAAATGAATATGTCTACATTGTAATATTTAACTTATGTAATATAAATTCATAACTGAACATGGTTCCGTAACTGCACCAATTTTGTTTTACAGCTTTATCCCTTTTGTTTGCATTATGTAAATAACGTGTCCATGTCCGAAATCAAACACTGGTTGCAACATGTAGGAATGATAGTTTGACGGCCAGTTGATGTTTTATTCTGATATCCCAGATATCGCAGAGATTCCCTGTTTAGAGCCTAACGCAGCTGTAACTAGCCCGGGGTTGGATAAAGTACACTTGGGGTGGTTTGGGTGTAAAGGCTTGTGGGGCGAGGTCCATGCTGACTGCACATTCTGAAATGGTGAACAGCTGGTGTAGGTGACTCCTGGTGCTATGAGGGACGGTGACATGTTTGGAAAAATTAAATGAGATGTTTTTCAAGCAGAACGGTGTGTTGTACTGTTACATTCACTGTTAGAAAGCCCAGAGAAGTACAAAACCCTGTTTTACAGGCTCATTATAGTACTTAGAAAGCAGCACTTTCAATCGTCTTGTTATTGAAAAGTGCTTTATAAATAAACTTGTGTTGCCCTATAAAGGTGTGTAGTAGGCTTGATATAAATAATTTTTTTTAATTGCAGTTGCACAATTTCACACAGAAAAATGTAGAAGAATCCAACCTTTAATTTAATGGGGAAACATTTATTTAAGTAAAAAAAAACATGTAAAAAAGTTTCAAACAAAATCACCTGTGTAACAGAATTTTTTTTATTTATGTTTACTAATTAAAAATGTCCTTGGGTAAAAATGTGATGAGGCAGCTGGAAGTCAGCCAAATGAAGGTTGATCTTTATCGGTCAGGGAATGACTTTCAAAAACATCATCTACTTTAAAATTGTAAAATATCCCGCATCTGTACTCAGAGCATTAAGTGGAAACATTTTAAGATTATTATCAAAAAAAGGGCAGTGGTGACTTAGTAGTTAGAGCATTGCGCTTGTGTCCCAGAGGTTCTGGGTTCAACTCCCACAGACTGCCACTCTGAGCAAGACCCTGAACCCCAGATTGCTCCCCGGGCACCATGCAGTGGCAGCCCACTGCTCCCCAAGTGGATGGGTTAAATGCAGAGAGCAAATTTCATTGGAATGTATGTTGCAATGACAATAAAGATTATTATTATTATAAAAACACCTGGAACTGTGGCGAACAAGGCTGGATGGGGACCTGCTGTCACACACAGTGACCAGATGATAAGGGAGGTAAAACAAAAGCTCCAAAGACCAGTGTAAGAGAAAAACAGCAAACAAGGGCATCTTGGGGATAAACATGTAAAAAAAAAAAAAAAGCACCCCATGTCCGCTCTTAAGTAAAGAGATGGATCTGTGATGCCGTGGGCCTGTGTCTATTCCAAAAACAAGAAACAAGGCTGTAGAGGGACCCATGTTTATTTGCTATTCACACTCAGGTGGCAGACTGTAAAGGAAATCAAATCCACAAAGTTCACTGTTAGAGAACTGCAGTCCTGGGGTCAACAAGTCACCTATTTGTTTCCTGGCTTCTTTTTCACGTGGGGCATTGTATTTTGTGTGCACACATTCCTATATTATCTACTGTTTATGGGGAATAGCAAATATAGTTAGATAGAAATATAAGTTTCTTGTTACTTTTCCTTAACTGTACCCCTTTTAAAATATTTGATTTAAAAAGAAGAGGCAATCATGACAGGAAGATGGTGACAAATTGACAGAAATGTATTTCAAAATACTTTCCCCACATGCTGTAATATGCCGTATGGTTTATCCATTACTTCCCTCACGGACGCCATCACACTCCACCGTAGCTCCATTGGTTCTGGGTATAGACTTTGTATACGATGCTTTTATTGGTGCGCTGTTGAGACCTCACAGCCAGATGATGCCGTTCATCTCAAATCAAACTGAATTTCCCTCCTGCCCATTTGAGAATACACACTTGGCAACAAGGACTGAAACCAAACGAGAGGACAGAACGGTAACTGAGGCTGGAACTGGCCGACTGCATGTTTAAAATCTGTGATTTTGTTTACATCTCTCTCTGCGCAATCATTTGCTGTCATTTTCTTTGGATTTACGTGTATGTGCGGGCCGTTGCTTGCAGCGGATGAGATCGAAGGATAAAGCGGAGAGCTCTTATGCTGTGTATATTGCTGTGTGACTCTCTGGTAAAAAAAAAAAAAAAGAAAAGAAAAGAAAGCAGGGTATTTATGGCAGAGGAGATGATGTTGTCTAGAATCAACATGGCCAAATCCTTCTATCAACTCCATAATGGACAAGCTACCTGGCTTAGGTCAAAACAACAACACCTACGACGGGGAGATGTGTGTAGGTGCATATACAGTACGTGCGCACGCTCCTACCTGCAATTTATTTATAATCTGAGCGCCGGCGCGCGCGTACACTCTCACAAATGTGCATCTGGAAGTGTGTCCATGTGTGTGTGCCCAGGGAGCTTTAATCAAAGGCCCATACTGAGGAGATGTGGGGGCCCTGTCTCTCTCCTTTCCCTCAGATAAAACTGAGCGTTAGCATGCCAGTCACATATCTCATCTGAGACGCGCCGCTCTCCTCCACACACCTCACTGCGGCCCACACTGACAGCACGCTATTACACACCAGTATGATGCTTGCTCCACCTGAGGAGGATGACAAGGGGGAAAGATAGAGAGATAAAGGAACAAAGGATGGACAGGAATACGAAACGTCTTCTTTTAATGTTGTCCAGTTGTTCCTAAGTGGAGTTTATTAATGGCGATATTGTCTGAAATTATGCTAGTCTTTGAGCTGGCTAAAAGGTGGCCATGGTCTTGATTTATTTTTTCCATATACCAATATTTTGAGAGTCTTTTTCATATGAGGAGGAATCTCTATTTGACCCTCCTTGTTAAAGAAATGTAGAACTAACTAAATCAACTTCTACAGGTAGGAGAATTACCGACAATATCACCGAATTCTCCGTCAGTGAGAATCAGCACATGTTTTGCACCTCCTCTATGACATATTTCTATCAAATCTTCTGAGACATGATATACAGTTAGCAAAATACAACCTGGAAAGTGTTTATTTCAATTGCTCAATGCCCTCTGTTTTAAATATCTATCATGAAGCTTCTTTGTCTCATAACCACTAGATGGCAATGTATGTCTATGATCGCTTGAGAAAACGGCACATTAATGGCTTTTATGTTCTTTGTCAATCAACTTTGACCCAATAAATAAATATTCTTTATAAAAACTAAGCTTACAATGTCATGGGCATCATTTATTTGACTGCAGCTGTTAAACAGTACAATGTACAACATATAATGTGTCTGGGATGACGTGTTATGAATTGACGCTATAAAAATAAATCAAATTGAGTAATGAATAAAAAAATAAAAAAGCAAATAACAAACGAATACATTTTTTGTAATTTAAATTAGGCAGTGATCAATTGAAAGTAAAAACATCATAATTGTTAAAAAAATATATACTGAAGTTAATTTCATGAAAGGTTTTGGAATATTTACATTTTTATCTGAAAAGATTGCGAAGTCACTCCCTTGGTCGGTGCGGCACCAAACAGCGCAACATTGGCTCAGTCTGAAGTGAATGGCATGTGACAGCGACCCCAGATTACAGATAGAGATCGCAGACTATCACTCCTTGCCACTGCATTTACCCATAATTCCCCCTATGTCTCCAACATATCCGATGATTCCTCCTCCAGGAGACAAGGTGAGACGGTATGAATCTCTGCAACTCCTGGAGTGAATTTAAAAACCTCTCCTGAGTGATTTTCTGTGTCTCTGTCCCGTGACTTTGTATGGCTTGAATCGATGTGTGGTTTCTGATTATACCACAGGACGGGCAGAGGAAGGAAAGTAAGGCGACAGCTTCATTTCCAAAGCCAAGTTCAAATAAATGAGGGATTAAAGCAAGCAGCAGGGCTGAGGGTTCACTTCAGCCTTCAATGACAGCTTTCCCTCTTAAAATCACCTTTCCTCCCTTTCTCTGTCTACATCTGTATTCCCACCATTCTGTTTTCCTTTTTTTTTTCTTTTTACAATCTTATTTCCCATTCAGGTTGTCTTGTTACTGATTATTTTACATGCAGAGATAATCCATACAGATAGGTAAAGGTAAAAAACTGCTTACTTAACATTTGGCTACACACATACATACACAGTAATTTACATAGGTGGAGGCAGCTAAGGTGCACTCTGCATTTTGTTGATGGGGAATAGGTTAGAGCAATGAAATTAGGGGTTAGGTCCATGGAAGGGTGAGTTTGTGTGTGTGTGTGTCTTTGCTGGGTTACATTAGGGAAATGAAAAGGGGTGGAGCACTGATAGGTTTGAAGATGCAGACTTGTTAGAATAAAGGAATATGAAAAGGACATGGGACAGAGGAGATGACAGGGCGGATGATAAGATGAGTCGAGCAGTAATAAAACGGTCCTGTGTACCCCAAGATTACACAGGGAATGAGCTTGGAGAGAAAAAGGAAGAGACAGAAAGAGGGTTGGGGGGATGTACTGTAGAGGAGGGGATGGGGTGGAAGGGTTTTGAAGGGGAGTGAAAAAAAAATTGAGAAATATGGAGACTCATATATGATGAACCATGGTGAAAGTCAACTGGAACAGACATAGCGAGCTGGCGTGAAAGGGGGGAAAAATGGAAGAGAGGGGAGAGAGAAGAAGAGAAGAGGTATTACAACTCCATACGATGCAGCCCCACTCTGAATGATAAGTGTCCCGCACGCTCTGGGTTATGGGAAGTTCACGCAAACAAATGACTCCCATTTGCCAGAGGCGAGGGACGCAATTGAGAAAGAAGGGACGATAGAGTAAAGGAGAGAGGAGAGAAGGAGGCAAAAGACTGAATCCTAGAGCCATGATTTTCAGATAGCTCCATCTGCATTGAGAGAATTCATATATTTATGCTCATCTAATGTTTTCATTGGTTTGCTATAAACACTAAAGCTCCAATCCAAAGAACAGGGGGAATCCTGTAGAGAAGCACAGCATATGTCTGTGCTCGGTATCTTAGATTATAAAAGGCCCTTGGACCTGGGTCAATAATAAGAAATGCATTGCAAATTGTAGCATGTAGGTGGGCTATGTCTTACGTAATGAGTGGTCATATCAAACAGCAATAAAGGTGCATAGACGCTGCCCTTATTTATACAATAAGAGGCATGGAATCAAAGCCGAGCATGGTAGATACCTCTCTTTGAAATGCCTTCACTGCGGTTGTTTAACTAAGCATCTGCACATTTCCATTCATACAGAACAGGGGAATGTTTTGCCTACTAATCCCTGTTTAAATTAAATCCAATTATGCCAATTTGATACATGCTGGTCAAGAGTCCGCTGTGCAGGTTTTCAAAGTGCATGGTAACCCAAAAGTCTTAAGTTTGGGGTATGTATCTAGGGTGTTTTGATCATGTAAATTAACAGATCTGTGTGACAGATTTTTTTAAAAAAAGAACCATCCTGACTTAATGCTGTTTTGGATCCTCTTTTCTTCCACATTGACTGGATTTGTAATGGAATTTCCACTTCTTTGTCCACATTGTTTATAATGACAGTGCATCATGAAGGTAAATGAAGATTGGGAACATTCACCAGTTACACTGCAAGAACTGTATCATTTTAAGGCCTACATCTTCCAGGTATCAGGCACAGAGAGAGAAATAGAGAGTGTGTGTGAGAGAGTGTATTTTTGGTTACTCTCTTATGCAGTGGTCACCACAGCAAGTCATCACAACTTGCACACAGACGCAGCAGAGTTTTTATGGCAGATGTCCTTCATGACGCAACGTTGGGTTTCAAACCCAGGTCCGCGGTGTCAGGGTTCTGTTTTTCCGTGCTCCCTAACTCTGCTCCACAGGTGGCTGCAGTTGACGGGTGGGCGTGGCCCGCACCTGCGGCTCGTTTTGGAACCCTCATCTCTGACTTAAAAGGAGTGCACAGACAGCTGGAAGACGCCAGAGTGTTACCCCGTTGTGGTGTGCCTAGGCCATAGACCTGTCTCCTGTGCTTCGTACCTGTGAGTTTTTGGAAACCCTGTTTTTGAATCTAATTCTGTCTCCTGTCCTCTCCAGTTCATCGTGTTTGGATTTACTCACCTGTGTTGGTTCCGTGCTTTGAAGACCAGCGTCCTGAATCCCTGCCTGCTCAGATTTTGCTCTGGAGTCTCCCCTCTTACTCCCTTGGTGATACCAAGCCGGGCAAGAGATTCCCCTCCCTGGATTCACCTGGTTCGTCTGGACTACTCTGGTTCCTCCAGCTGCTCCTCCTGCCTGCCGCCGCAGTGGTGCTGTTCGGGCTCCCCGCCTGTGTTACATCTGCCAGCCCTCCCGTCATTCAGCCATCTCCTTCCATCAGAGAGTTACGGTTACTGAACTCCTTTTCCACTCATCCCCCCCGGACAGGTCCTCCCAACCAAGCGGTAAGCAGGGCAGCTTCTGTAATATTTTCCCCTGGTTTGATTAGTATTTAATGTATCCTCTTTCTTCCCGCAGTCACCCTGCTCTGACGTTCCGACCTCGCCTGTTGCACATATAGTGTACTTTTCCTTTTGAGTCTAAAATAAACATCTTAAAACTGTTTCTGTGTTCCGTCAGTGTGTGCATGTGGGCCAAACACCTTAAAACCATGACACCCTGTATCAAAGATGCTGACTTGCCCCGTTACACCACAGAGGGACTATCAGATACAGGGAGCAACATATGCAAAAATGGTCATAGATTATCTTTGCATAATTTATTTGCAGAATCCAAAGACAAAAATTCTTCAGCAAGGAGAAATGCTACAGTGGCATAAGAATATCTAGTCGCAATTTTAATAATAGAACTAAAATATTACAGATTGAAATAATCCCATTTGTATGACCCTTAAAACCTGCATTAGCCTACAAGCTTTTCTCAAAGAAATTCAATGAAAATGAGTGTACTAAAAATAACTTTACAGCCAGCAGAGTTGTAACAATGAGTTTGAAACCTATCACTGTTAAGTGCAAATATAGCAATCAGTATTGTTTTTGTTGGGTTAAGAGATGATCAGGAAACTGACTTTTTACTATACATATGCAATACAGGTGTAATGGTACATGCATTTGCACTGAACATTTTCTGTACAGCCCTTTCAGTTAAGGATGCATGTGTGCTGAACCAATACAGGGTTTGTTAAAATGTACACCTGCAGAACGTTAATTTGAGGAACCAAAGTGCAGGCCTCCAAGTTTTACTGCAAAACCTTTCAAAACCAACACCAGAATAAACACAGAATTTGAGGTGCTATTTAAGTCCTCTATCTGAAAACCCTATGTTTCTTATTCAACCAAAGCTTTATGTAAGCTTTTTTCAATAGTAATAAGGTATGTAGCTCATTCCACATTGAACTTAATTACGCTCTTGAAACAGCATCAAGGTTTAGCTGAGGTGAGTACTTTGCTCACGTGGTGTGTGATCCTGGAGTACATTCAAGTTCAACTCGCGCATTGGACTGTGTAAAGTCCTTTCCTTTTTCTAGTGGAATGCTACAAACAGCCTTCAAAACAGCCCCAAAATGATTTAAACATTTGTTTTTATATTAATTGTTTACTGCTGCATAAAGTAAAATAACACATAATCAAACTGTTTTATTTGTTAAAATCTGTTTAAAAGAAAAGCATACACTTTTTTCAATTTCTGAATCCACTTTTCTGAATATCTTCAAAGCCCACATAGTTTGCTAACAATTTTTACAACCTGTCAAGCCACACTGCTTGCTATCACGTGTGGCAAGACAAACAATGTATTTGTTATGATCATTCGATGTTGTGTCACGATGTGGGTTAAGGAGGACCTAAGCGCAGAGCATAGTAGTGGCAAAAATGAACCTGTCAGGGTTCTCTGTTTTGATCCGTGCTCTAACTCTGCTCCACAGGTGGCTCTAGTTGGCTGGGGGGCGTGGCCCACACCTGCGGTTCGTTGGGAGCGGCTTCCACTGGATACTTAAGGAGAGCTCAGACAGATGGAAGACGCCAGAGCCTTAACTCCGTCGTGGTACGCCATGGCACCTGACCTGATCCTGAAACCTGTGAGTTTTTTTTCGTATCCCGATTTTTTACTAATATTGAGTCTCCTGTTTTTTCGCAGTTTTGTGCTTGGATTTACTCACCCGCCTTGACGTCTTGCTCGAAGCACCAGCACCCTAAGAATCCCCGATGCTCAGATGTTGCTCTGGCATTCCCCTCAGACTCCCTTGGTTTTACCAAGCCGGGCCTGAGACCCCTTCACTGGATTCTGCTGGTTCACCTGTACTCTGGTCATCCCGTCTGTCCCTCCAGTCCATTGTGGTGCGCTACGGACCTCTCGTCAGCTTACCATCTGTCCGCCCTCCAGCTGCTAGCCACCTACCAACTACCGAGAGCTGCGGTCACAGAGTCCCCTCGTCATTACTCTCCCCAGATAGGTTAGCCCGACTAAATGGTAAGCGGCGCAGCTTCTGGAATTTCCCTCTGGTTCGATCACTCTTAACGCTTCTCCTCTTTCTTTCCGCAGTACTCCTGCACTGACGTTCAGACCTCGACTGATCCACTTCACTCTCTGTGGGTTATCCCAGCCTCCTGGTTGACCTCCAGACAAGGCTCTCCATGGATTCACTCAGACTACAAGTTGGCTACCCGACAGGATCATCCGTGGGTTCTTCTGGCCGGCCTCAAGACCTCCTGTGCTACTGGCAGCCTGCAGACACGTTCCTTCATTGTTTCTTCCAGCCACCCTGCTACACCACTCTCTGTCTTCTTGTTGTAATCTGACTAATCCATTTGGTCCCATATGTTGTCGCCTGCACATCTAAAGGCCAAATTCCACTGGGTCGTATTAATCGCGCACCGCACAGTGCTGCTCACTTTTGAATGTTTCAGGAGCAGGTTTTTTCCGGGCCTGCCCAGGTTCCTGCGGCTCTGCTGAGGAGTAAATCCAAAGCGAGAGGAGTTTTGAGTGAACACCTCTTTTCAGTGATTAGCCACGGGGTGAGGAGAAATTAAAAGGTTTTCTGCAACAAAGTCCAGAATAACTGAAGAGCAACATATTAAAATTAAGTCAACTTTTTGTTTGCCAGTAAACTGTTAACATGGCTGTCTTATAGTAATGTCTATATATCCTGGTAATTATTTTGAAAAATTTGTGCATATTCGTTGAAATCCTGCTTGTGTGTCTAAAATTGTCAGTGTGGCGCCCTCCTAGGTTCAAATGGTGGTCTTGCATTGAATTTTGAATCCACATCGCTTTTAGCTGCTGTGACGTAATTTGGAGTGAGTCACATAGGTAGCTCTGATGCTGTGAGGTACAAAATCAGCTCCATCTTAAAAAAAAAAACAGCTCCATCTTGTGCCTCCATAGCAAGCACTGTTGCACTTTTTGTACCCTCTAGCGACTTTTTTTTCTTCAACAAAGCAACTAGAAACAAATATACCAACTTTTTATGTGTTATTTGCAAATTTACATGCTGTTAGTGTCTTAAGGCAGCCTGGAAGGGGCTGGTGTGAGAGTTGGTTTTGGGTTGGACATTGGATTTTCGCGCTCCGCGGCTTCAACAGCCAGCCAGCAGACAGAGAGCTGCAGCCCCAGATCAGCCTCCCTGTATCGGGTTGAACAGGAGGCAGACGCCGTTGAAGCCGTGGGGCGCGAATATCCACTGTCCAACCTAGAATTAACTTCACCACGGTTGCTGTGTACTTCCCACTCTGCCTTCCCTCGTATTGAAACCTGCCTGCAGTCAGAGCAAAGAGAAGATTTACCATGCTTCGTGTCCACATTACAAATAAATCATGATGCAAAAAGCTGCCAGTGATCCCGCCTGGATTACAAAGCGGGAAAGAAGTATGATAATATATACCGTATTTTTTCAGACTATAAGGCACATTTAAAATCCTTAAATCTTCTCAAAAATTGATGGTAAGTCTTATATATGATTAATGTTGTGCTTACTGATCAATGTTCTGTGGTACAATGCGCTCAAAAATCTGTTAAAATGTGTAAGTACGACTTTGGTAAGCAACAAAGCCGCTCCGCTCAGTGGATATTCGGAGTATTACGGTACACTGCGTCACTACCTGATAGGACCCCTGAGCTGTCTACAAGACTGCCTGACTGTAATGTTGAAACTAGAAGTGCATTCATGTTTACACAATAATTTAGACTGAAAGCTGTTAAGTTTTGCCTCTGAAGTTTCCAGTATTATGCAGTGGCTGGCTGCCTTTTCCCTGGCTGCCAGTCAGTCTTTCTGTAATAAGACTCAGAGGACCTGGTGGGAGCAGCGGGGTACTTTTGCAGAGGTGCTCCACTGAAAAGAGCTCGGGCATGGTTAAAGCATGATGCTTTCTCAGCTGATAGACCAGCCTGCAGCCTGGTGGTAAGCAAAATGAAACCGATAAAAATCTTTAAAGCTATTAACGTGTTCTCCTCGCTCCAGCCATGGCTGAGGCAAAAGATCTAATACAAAGCTTTAAATTTTAACTCCATGAATGAAAACCCCCAGGCAAGGCAGCAGTTTCCTTTGGCAGTGCTGGCCACTCTAGGGGAAATCAAACTGGGCAAGGTCTGACGCCCTCACCGCTACCTGCAGCTTGGGAGTCCACGCAAAATCAAACCAATAAAAATTATTTCACTGCGTTTAAATTTTTTTTTTTTTATTAATGTGTTCTTCTCGCCCCCAACATGCCTGAGGCAAAATATCTCATATAAAGGTGTAAATATTAACTCTATCACTGAAAACAGATGAAGAAGGAGCGTGGATCTGAAGAATCTTCCAAAGGACCTAAGATCTACAGATCTTAGTTCCTGTTTTATTTTGTCTATGAGCTCTTTCTTTTTAGTTTATATTTCCTGTTGTTCCTTTTTTGGCATTTTTTGTCACTTTTTGGTTTGAATCTCAATTAATTCCTATGCTAGGTCTTGTCCTGTTTCTGCTTGGCATTTGCATTTCTGTGTCTTTGCTTCCCTTGTTCTCTGTTTGTTCTGTCAGTCATTTCTCTCATTTCCTCAGTTCAACTTCAGTAGCTTGCTTTCCTTCACAGCTGCACCCTGTTTCTAATCACCACCTGTTCAGTAATCCCACTCCCCAGTATTTAAGTCTCTCAGTTGCTATCATCTCTGCCGCGCCCCACCCACAGGACTCTGTGTTTGCAGTTTGTTTTGTGAATCATTGAGTTTCATATTTCAGTACTGCCTTCCTCATGCATCTACCCCTTTCCTGCTGTAACTTGGGTCCTTAAAAAAAACCTAACATGACAATGTTGATCAATCAACAAAACCGTGACAACATTTTGTAGCAAAAGTAAATACGGTTAAAAGTAAATATTGTATTTGCTCAACCTATATGTTTGAAGTTTACTATTGTGGTGTTTTCTATTTAACCAGTCTCACTCTGATGGCAATTTTTCCAGTGACATCCGAGAACAGTCAAAGATTCCCAATTTTTTCTAACTTTAGTAACTCCTCTTCTTTTGTTTGTTTGCTTACTAACTTACTGTAGGTTCAAATACTATTTATAAATGTAGGAAGCACTCAACAGAATTTGATAAATCTAAGACATACGATTTTTCTACAATATAAGAACTAAGAACAGAGATAGTGTCACAGAATTGTGTCAGTGCATGGTTTTAAAAGAAAACACATGACTTGCCTAGTACTTTGCAGATTTGGTAAATGGTCAGTAATGAAACAGAGTGGTACGTCAATGTGATTTGAATTATGGGGGAGTAAATTAAAGTATACCGGTAACCAGGCTGAGAAAATAGCCTGAAGAAGTTCAGAAAAACTACATGTCATTCAATTTCACCTGCAGCTCACAACATTCCTGGATCTTCATCTATAGAAATGCATCACCAGAAACCAACTAAGCGTAAATAATTTGCCTTTCATTGGAGAGATGAGGCATTTCATTTCCAAAACAGTTCTGGATCTAATTATTTTAGCTCAAAATTAAAACTGAGCTCTCTTTAAAAGGTACAGAGGAATTTACTTGTCAGCGTGTAATTAATTTCATATTACTATTTACCTCTTTGTCAGTTAATTATGATTTGCATATATTTATGTTTTGCACAGAGACTTGTGCTACCTTCTCTAGGTATAGAAAGATGGTGATGGTATAAGGAAAAGTGTGAATTTTACACACATGACTTCCTGCCCTAATCAAGAGCTTTCTCAGCTCGTATCTGAAAGACACACATGACTGACTGCTTCAGTGGGATACCACCGCATCATGGATGTGTGTGATGAGAGAGTTAGTGAATGTGTGTATGCACGCTGGCTGAAGATCACCAGCGCTGCAGAGGAGTGGTAAAGGATATTAAGCTGCAATTGCAAAAAGATTTCAAAAAGTGACATCCTTAATATAGAAAGATTACCGTGTGCAGCATCACTTTGATTTGAGCTGAATACATTTTCCTCCAACAGACAGCCTTCTGGACAGCTCTGCAGAATGGATGAAAAAGCCTTTAGTTTTGTGCATAAAAATGCAAGGATTTGTTAACATTAATGTATATTTAGTGAATTTGAAATATAAACAGTATTTCTGTCAGTGACTTTTGACAGATGCACTTGCTAAACATGCTCTTGGTTTAGGAGAAAATTAACTGATTTTGGTCTAAACATGATCCTCAATAATTCATGATTTTTTTCTTTAACCAATCCAATTCTGACCAAACAGTTTATTAATCCAGTATTTCAAAATACACAATTGTGTTAAACTCTGTGTTAAGTACTTTGGATCAGAGGTATAGGACAGGGGATGTGATTTTTCTTCCAACTTCATCCATCCATCAATTTTCTAACACGTCTATCCCTTGTGGGGTTGCGAGGGGTGCTGGTGCCTATCTCCAGCTATCAATGGGCGAGAGGCAGGGTACACCCTGGACAGATTGCCAGTCTATTGCAGGGTGATCCCCAAACAGTGCACAGTTTTTAAAGAAACAATATACATCATTTAAACATTTGGAACAAATGAAAATCTTAAAAAGCATTGTACATGTTTGTCCTTGGACCTTCCCAGCACTATCTCGCTTGGAATTTGATCTGAACTTTGGCTGAGCCATTCTAACACATTGATATTCTTCACCTAAACCCTCCCATTGTAACTGTTATTTCAAAGCCGCCAACTTGCAGGAAGGCGTACTTCAGATTCAGTCTCCTGTCTTTTGGAGCCTGTTAGCCTGTTAAGCCGAAAGGGGTTTAGGAGCAATTTCTGCCTGAAATTTCATACCTGATATAAATCAAATACAGATCCACAGCTAAAAATTGCAAATGCAAACTTTTGGTATCTGTGTGAAGGTATGGCAGTAAAGAATATATTTTTTTAAGTGAAACAACTATTGTAAATGTCACTGTCATGATGCAGCCCGAAGGCTGCACTCTGACCATTTCTGATTAGGAACTGATTAGGAACACCTGTCAGGCTGCAATTACCATGGACTCGCTCCACCTGCTCATCCTACTATATATACTCACCTTAGTCTGTTCCTGGTTACCGGTTCGTCTTCAGTCTCCTGAACATCACGCCTGTCCCGTTCCTGTCCGTCTCTGGATCCTGCTCTGTCTGCTCCGGCCTGTTCCCACCTGCCAGCTTCTGCATCCAACAACCTCGTCTGGTAAACTGACTCTGGCCTTCATCATCCACGTCCTGCTGTTGCAATAAACTCTCGTAACCAGCTCTGTGTGTGTGTGTGTGCATGTCCGGGTTCATCCAAGACAAAATCATGATAGTCACTATGTCTGATTTATATATGATTAAATAAAGAAAAAAAGAAAAAAGATTTGAGCATCGGCTAAATCTTTTTTCTAAATAAACCTTGCAAAACACCATGACGACCCTTTTGTAAAAATAGTTGTAAAATATAGGAGAAGCCTTAGACTTTATAGCTCCACATCTTGACAATAACTGCAGCAAATCTGGACTGAATCAGCTGAAGCATATCCACAAAAATGTTAGCGGGCAGTGGGGACGTTTTTTAGAACCATTAAAGCCTCCTCCTTGGAGGGATTTAGAGAAAAAGGGACTGGGGAAACCGGGGAGACCAGAGCCACAGATACCTGCAAGGGCCCCCAGATTGCAGGAGCCCAAGCAGGACCAATACAGAAATAGCTGCATCCCCCATCCCAGATAAGAGCAGAGGAGAGCCACAGGAAACTCCCCAGCTGTCACAGTGCAGAAGACCCGGCGACTGCAGCAACAAGCCCCTGGGCTCCGCCGGCAGCCAGCTACGCCAGAGCAGATCCAGCCATTGGCCTAGAGACCCGACACTGCCAGGAGTGATTCAGCACACCCCGAGCACCCAGCCCCAGACACCGAGCCACCAGCACACCATTGGGTCAGGGTGCCAACCACTGGCAGAGAGGGGCATCCAGCCCCAAGACCCGGGAGGTGATCCCCAACAGCAGGATGGGGAATAGCAGACCACCTGAGCTACAAGCTGAGACCAGGGGCAGGGGCCAACTCAATGACCCCCCTCCCTCGGATACATCAAGTGGACCCTATGCCATGCCCTGCATATGAATATGTCATGGTGTGCTAATCCTTGGTGGCATGAACTGGCTTTAGGGATGTAGAATGTCACCTCACTGATGGGTAAGGAGTCAGAGCTGTTGTATCAGGTTGAACGGTACCAGCTAAAACTAGTTGGACTCACCTCAATACACAGCTTGTCTTGGGAACCCAGCTCCTGGAGAGGGGGTGGACTCTCTCCTACTCTGGAGTTGCTCAGAATGAGAGACGTTGGGCGGGTGTAGTGAGTGAGAGGGTTAGCTCTTTGTGACTTCCAGTTGCATGAGGGAAAGTTCTGACTGTTGTCTGTGCACCAAACAGCAATTTCGATTTTTTTATAATTTCCGAGGGAGGCTGGGGTATCGGAATGGACCATGTTCAGGACCTCCATTGCAGATGCAGCTTCCAGGAACTGTGGCCTGAAGGTTGTTGTTGCTTGTGGTGGCAGCAACTAGAGGAACCGCTGGTGGACACCAGTGGTGACGGAAGCCGTCAAGCGGAAGAAGGAGGCCCTTAGGGCTTGGCTGTCCTTAGGGACTCCTGAAGCTGACAGGACAGCCACAAGCAATGCGACTTCTCTGGTTGTGAAAACTAAAACTCAGGAATAGTAGGAATTTGGAGAGACAAGGGGATTATAGGGTAACTGGGACCATGCTGTCCTTTTGAGAGCTTTTCAGAGCCATTCTCAGCACAAAGTCAGGCATGTCTCCAGTGCACGATGGACTCCGCCAGAGCTGCCCTTTATCTCCAATCCAGAGTTACAGCACTTTAAACAACCTCAGGATCACAGCTTTGCTTTTGGCAGATGATGTGGTTATGTATGCTTCTTCGAGCCATGAGCTCAAGTGAGGTACACTGCAGCGGTTTACTACTGAGTGTGAAGCAGCCAAATGAGAGTCATCTCCTTTAAGGCCATGGTACTTGATCGAAAAAAGGTGGACTGCCCCCTCTGGGTTGGGTGTCAGTTTCTGCTTCAAGTGGAGGAGTACTAACCTGACCCTGGCCAGATTGATATCACTCCGCTTCACTCACATCCATCTGGGACCGCTCCCATAGAGAGTGATGTCTCCAACCAATTTTATTGTCCAGCCAATCAAGACGCAGGGCTGGAGTTTCATAGATGTGACGTAGTGGAGAAGAGACCGTGAGACTGTTTTGATTCAGACAATGGCGGCTTGCATCGAGGAAGCAAGCGTTAACATTGATGCTGCTATTTCTTCCGTGTTGTCCAATCTACCTAAGCTCTCGATTTACCGGTCCATCTGCTTTCCGACCCTCACCTATGTTCATGGGATATAACTCATGACTGAAAGATCCTGAATACAAGTAGCCAAAATGAGCTTCCTTCGGAGGGTGGGCAGGCTTAGAGATAGTGTGAGGAGCTCTGTTATCCGGGGGAAGCTCAAAGTAGAACCACCGCTTCTTCACATCGAAAGGAGCCAATTGAGATGGTTTGAGTTGGGCATCTTATCAGGATGAGTCCTTGGCACCAACCTTTAGGGGATTTCCAGGCACATCTCACTGGAAGGAGACCCTGAGGAAGACCCATAACTAGCTGGAGAAAATATACATCCCTTCTGGCTTGGGTGTCCCCAAGAATGAGCTGCAGAATGTTGCTAAGATTAGAGATGTCTTGGTTTCTCTCCTAGACCTGTTACTCCAGCAACCTAATCTTGGATAAGCGGAAGACAATGGTTGGATGGATGAATTTCTGAAGCATATTGGTTGTACTGAATTTCATTTAGCAGTACCAGAGTAAAAGAGTATTGATGATAATACATGCATCCCTTTTTTGATTTTGATTTTTTTGTAATGAAAAATCAAAAATATTTTCAGCCAAATCCCATTTGAGTTGTGCTTTTAATGTAAAAAAAAAACTTTGAAAAAGTTAATGGGGTAATACAATTTTTGAAAAGCATTAGTAAATTAATTATTAGCATTACTTATATAAGCATTAATAGTAAATAAATAAATATATACATAAGATGACAACTTTTGCATCTCCCCTAACAAATCAGAATCACTCCATACAGTCATAAGAACACAACGATTAAGAAAAAGGAGATAATGAATTAAAGCTAAATGGTAAATCACATAACAGGAATTAAGTTAATGTTAGTTATAATAAACAAACCCAATACATTGTTTTCCGTTTTAAAGGTCAAAAAAAGGCCAGCAAAATGAATCCAACAGTAGACTTTCTGCACCCCCTTTCCATTCCTTCTGTCTGTGAGGTTTGAAGGGCAACGCCTGCACTGTTCAACCTTTTTGTTTTTACAGAAATTGGGTTGTGATAATCAGTGAGTAAGATCGTTCAGACTGACTGGTCATTGTTTTGGCCAATTAGTGCACAACGAAAGGAGAGATGGTGCTAATAGAACACAAGATCAATGTGACAGTTTCTTCTCAGCGGTCAACTTCATTTATTTCAAACAAGGGACACCTTTTACAAGAAATGCGGCAGAGCAGCTAATAAGATGATTAAGAAGACCCCACATTCGGACATGTCTGAAACACAGAACAAACACTCCTTTGGTCTTGTCTTTTATTTATGTGGTACATTTTATAATTAATTAACATACACCATTGGTCTTCTACACTGAAAATATAAATTAATCTGCTCAGGTGTGAATCATACATAAAAAAAAAATCTTTAAATTAATGACAAATTATTTATTTTGCATAGCAGCAGCTGGCATGTGGTGACAGTGTGGCGCTCATTTTTTCTGCTCTTAGTTAATATTAATTTGGTATTTGAGAGCTTCAGGTCTAATGTTTGTAGAAAGAAATCTAGAGATTTAACTGCAGACCAACTATAAGATCTGATTTTATTGTGGTTTTGAGT
The DNA here is from genome assembly GCA_037039145.1 of Fundulus diaphanus. NCBI lineage: Eukaryota > Metazoa > Chordata > Actinopteri > Cyprinodontiformes > Fundulidae > Fundulus > Fundulus diaphanus. Next base: position 28,328,889 of record CM073137.1, read on the forward strand.
TGCTAGACGCAAGCAATCTTTATTCTTTGCAGTTTCAGTGAAAATAATACAATCAAAATGTATCTTTAAATTCTGTTAGCATGCTCAGACCATTAAACCATGATTTAAATCTCGGTTGAATGATCAACACAATCCTTAGCAGTAAATTGCTAATAAAATAAAAAAAGAAAATAGAAAATTCTTAATTTTGACATCGCATTTTAGTATCCTGAGCTTAACAAATCTCAAAGTTTTGCTTTGGCTGTGAGCTTATAATGCAGGAATGGCAAGGAATAAGATTTAACATGTTGTCCAAAGTTAGACATAGAATTATTGTGAAAGCTTTGGCCAAAAATACAACTCATAATTATTCATAATTAATTCATTGTGCTATTATAATGTAAAAATAACTACAAGCGTGATGGGATTGCATTTTATAGAGCGTCAGTCACAACTTGTGGCAACCTTATAATAAGTACAGTAGATTTTCTTTGATGGCTTAAAATAAAAACCTGTTATCATAGTTGTGCACTACACAATGTATGGTTTGTCAGCCGGCATTTCTTACTTGCCATATCATTTGATTAATTAGAAAACATTTCCTGAAAGTTTTACATCTCATTTCCACCTCATTAAAATAACAATACGGATCACAACAGCCTTGAATTCCGCTGGTGTCAAGCGCGGTATCAAATCTGTGATTGTGCCAGGGGAAAAGATGTCAAAATAAAAGTCCCCTGCCTCAGGTCAAAATATTCTCAAATCCCTGAGGTGGACTTTGAGAATCAATCAGAAATAAAGTTTGTTAGCACCAAGTCTGGAATCTGAGCAGGACAAAAGCACCAGGGAGGTCCTTTACATAGCTAATTCTTCTCTATTTGAGATGTACATATTTCTGCAGTGCTTTGATAAGGCCCCGGGGACATGCATGTTTTAATTAGACCTGAGCAGCATGAGCAGCCTGGTTGAACAGTTCATAAAAAACTTTGAACATTTTTGCTGAAAGCCTCTCTCTCTTTGTGACAGGCAATGTGTAATTAGTGGCATATGTGCATTTGCATATATGCACCCCGTGACATGTTGCATCCTATTTGAATAAAGAGACATGTCTCGATGTGATATCCCCGAAGTGAATACATGAATATGAGCCGCTAATTATACCAATCTTGCAAATGATCTATTCAAATATTAATATCCTTTCACTTTGCATTGTTTGCTCATAGCTTTTTAAGTCAGTGAGTTGTGTGCGCTTGTTTATGTCACTTCCACCTAG